>CM032663.1:3800589-3843244 GCA_019095985.1 Streblospio benedicti
TACACGTTGCTTTCACAGTGATTACAAGATCCTAAACATGTTTTTTGGAAAGGAACATCCTATAGTGCTATTGCAAATTTCTAATTAATATCCATCTATACGTTATCTGAATTAAGCAATGTTACTTGGAATGGTGGTTAAATGGGAAGTGTATAGCGATAGTTTATTATGCCAATCTCACGCGTAGTTGATGATATTGCAGCCTGGTTGTTGGTCGCACTCATCTCTGCAGTCACTCAGTGGTCCTTTACGTCCATGACGCAAATAAAGGCAGTCAGAATAGACTTTGTCATCGAAGGAGCTCACTTGAGACCAAGGGCCAAGACAGGGGGAACTGGTACATTCTGCAACATGTGAAAACAATGATAGAACATTACATGATTAGCATTCTTAAAACTACCAATACAAAATTGACATTTTGCTACAATTTGGTATTTGTTAGTTAAACAGATCTTGATCGATATGAAGGTATCATCTTTGACTTGAAGCCTACATAAATTAATCTATAGCAAATTCCTCTTGCAATACTAGAGAAGATATTTTTTTAGATAACACTACAACACAGGCTGCTATATTTGAATAGTCATTGCTGAAAATGCTCCACAAATAGTGTATTCAAAGTACATAGAATAAAAAGATTTAGGCATCGACCATTTGATCTCAGGGGGAGGGGGGCAGCTATTTTCACGATAGTTTCAATTATTTTATCTCATGAAATTTGACATCTAATTCTTTTTTTTCTTAGATTTTTTTTAGATTTTTTTCTTAGATTACTGAACCTCAATTATTACAAAATTTGACAATTATTATTTTTTCTAGCCAAATGAAACCTTATGATTTTTTTTATATTTTGAGGATGCTGTAAATGTTATTTCGATTTGGCTTATTCTTGCCTTATATTATGCTTATAATACACTGTGTGAAACAAACTAGATTGTAATTAACACATCATTGGACTATTCAAACCTGCAGGACACATAGTTATTACTTAATGCACTCTCGGAGCTATAACCATGAAAAAGTGCAAACTGAGAGTGATCAGATTATGTACATTCATAAATAGTCCAAATCTAGCATGTTCAGGCTGTTTTGTATACAAATATTTGAAGTAACTCGATAATTCGGGGACTACTCAAGTACATTTCCAAACAGTTTAAATGATCAATAAATGCTTTACTTGTTCACACTATAATCATCATATCTACATCATTACAATTTTATCATGGGGTTGGCTCTTACAGATTCATATTACCTACCAATCTCGCAGTCGAATCCAGCATATCCCTCAGGACAAGTGCATGTGTACTGGTTCACCCCATCAACACAAGTCGCTCCGTTTAAGCAGGGGGAGCTGGTACATTCTGCAATATCTGGAAACAATAATATAACATTACAAGACTTTGCATCCATGAAATTGCACATTGATATATTGAGATTGTGGTTATTGCTAATAAAATACATTGATTATGTGATAATGATATATAATCCTCATCTTTACTAAGTAACATGACACCTGCATTAGGTAATATTTTACAATTTCTCTTGGAATAGATACAAAAACTTAAAAGATAATTTGTTATATAACAACGCACAGGTTGTTATATCCTTGAAATTACCAGCATAACATTGACATTTTATAATATTTTGGCACTTGTTATCAAAATACCTTTATTGATAGATAATCATCATGAAACATACAACATTCAATCTTTAACAAACTGCTCTTGGAATAGATGAGAATACTTCGCATATAACTATTCATTGTGGAGCATACTCAATAAATAATTTACTCACACTACCTACATTAAAAACATTTTTCTTACCAGTCTCACAGTGGATTCCAGTATATCCAGCAGAACAAGTACATTTGTACTGGTTGACCCCATCAACACAGGTCGCGCCGTTTATGCAGGGGGAGCTACCACATTCTGCAACATCTGAAAACAATTGTGAAATATTACAAGAATTGTATCTTTGAAAGTAACAGTATAAGATTCACATTTTTAGATTTTGGGTTTTGTCAAATTTTCAAAATCAAATATATCAAGACTCAATGAAATAATATTTTTAAAATGACACAGATATTTTAAAATATATAAAGAATAATATAACGGGGTGAACACATGAAAAACAAAAAACAACAAAGAACAACAACAACATTTAAACAAAAATGCGTGTAAGGCCTGTTAATACTGCAGATGCAGAGGAGGTAGGCATGTTCAATGTGCCACATGTGTTCCATGTGGGAATAGAACAATAGACCCTTTTCATAATAATCCCGTCGAGTGTAGAAATATCAACAACCTTGTCAATGTGGATCTAGAAAGAAGGCAAAATCAACACAGTATTCTAACAATTGTTGGTATTTGAAGGACTTTCATTGAAAAACAAAAAGAGGTTTGTCAATTTAATCTTGTACGTGTTTCTACGTGTTACAGCATTTTTGAATATTGGGCTATGTTTGTTGTTTCCCTGGAAGTGTTCTTTGGATCTGGTATATAGAATTCTACTTGTCTCCCCATGGTAGACTTACTAAAGTCGTTTTGGCAATCTGTGTACTGTATTTGATAAAATTATCCCCCCACTCTTGCTGTTTCTATGCACACTAGTTTTTATTTGTCTCTAAGCAACATACTGGACATTATTTTTGATTCCACAATCAATTTTCCCTTTGAGCTGCAGATTTGCATATAATGGATGAGAGAGACCTCCAATGCTGTTCTACTATTCTTGCAGTACCTAGACCTCTACTGTTTCTGCTACTTTTCTCCATCTTTTGGCGACTCTATTTCCTGGCATAATAGGGCAGAACATTAGGAATGTATATCACTGTTGTGGATATACCATTTAATCTTGTTAATTTGTTTTTCTGTAATTCGTTCTTTTTTGTTCTACATTTTGTCCCTGAACATTGGCTGGGTGCCAAGAGAAAGCCAAGGATCTAACTAATGTTCAAGGACAGATATCCTCAAACTACCAACAATCGAAACATTTTGTCCTACCGGTCTGACAATTGAGTCCTGTATATCCTACAGGACAAGTACATGTGTACTGATTAACTCCGTCAACACAGGTTGCCCCGTTTTCACATGGGGAACTAGCACATTCTGCAACTTCTGAAAATAATGATAGAACATTACATCCTTGAAAGTGCCAATACAAGACATATCTTTAACTTAAGGCCTACATTAATCAATCTTTAGCAAATTCCTCTTGCAATGCATATAAAAGCTAAGGAGATATTTTGTTAGATAACTCTACAGCATAGGCTGCTATATTTGACTATTCATAGTGGAAAATGCTCAATAAATAGTTGATTTGATGTATCTCGATTAAAATGATTTATAGCCAGCCCAGGTGCAGGGTATGAAACTCATCAAAATTTGCTTACGAACCACAGGGCTGGCAACTATAAAAAGTAGCCGGCCCTGGCAAAAAGTGTACACCTCTTCATTATGTTCATGTTTAGAACTCCCAAAAAGTAGCCTACCCACTGAGCTGTGAACTATTAAAACCAGCCGGCCCGGGCCAAAACCAGCCAGCACCGGGCCGCCGGGTAGGCTCTGTTTCATACCCTGCCAGGTGGCCTATTTACTCTAACCATGTGACTCCCGTAAGCTATGACATCAAACATACTTGATCTCGTTTGTCAGACAGATTTGAGTTGAGATTTGATTCTCTAATCTCATGTAGAGGCCTTACAGAGAATCAGCTTGTGGTGTTCTTTGTTTTTGATACATGATCCGCCTACAAGATCCTTATGCAGATAGTACCAGTGGTGGGGGCCTTAAGGTGATCATACCACAGCACTACAATGGGAACAACAACCACCACCACCAACAGGACAAGGAGCAAGTCAACAGGCAATGCAAGAAGCAGAGCAGGGAGCAAGTCAATGGAAAATGCAAGGACCAGACCAAAGAGTGAAAGATGAACTAGGTGTTAAAGTAGCCAAAAGAAAGAATGTGATAAGGATGGTCAAGGGAGAGACCATGGTATATATAAAGCCAGCTGCCCTGATGCCAAGATAGTTTAGCAATGCTAGTTGAAAAAATGGAGAGGGTCCTGCTGGTAGGCTGACGAAAGGTTCACACAGCACAGTATTGTTACAATTCTCTTCTCCGACGCAAACAAATATAGTTTCTTTTGTAGTACCATTCGTATATGGAATAGGCTTCCTATACAAATATTAGATGCAGGATCCATTGAAATTTTCAAAGTTAAGTCATCAATATGGATGACCCCTGTACACTGAGAAAAGGTATGTATAAATACCTGGACTTTTGTATAGTATTCATTAGAAATGTTGTTGTTTTATGTTATTGTTGTCTTACTAATTCACTGCAATTTTCTTTATTATTGCACTTGTATATTGTCTATTCATGTACATGGTATGTCACAAATGAATAAAATTTCCTGTACGGCCATCGGCCCTTTCAAAAATAAAGATTGAAGATTGAAAATTGTATAACAAGACTGGATGGTATACATATTGTGCAAGTGATTAAATCATACATAGATTTAGCTGATATATGTGTATTTATAGTAGTATAGATTAGCCATAGTATAATGGTATATGAGGATAGGTTGCTTGGAGTATCATGTTGTCATTTACCAGTACTGTTTGTGACGTGTTTCATTTACAGTATGGGTTTTTGTAAATACATTTTTCTGTGTTTAGAAATTATTTAATATATTTGTGATAGGGATGACAGTAAGTAAATTATCAATATGTAATGACAAAAAAAGCATTCACCACAATATTTTTTCCCTACCTGTCTGACAAGTGAGTCCGCTATATCCGGCAGAACAAGTACATGTGTACTGATTCACCCCATCAACACAGGTCCCTCCATTTAAGCAAGGGAAGCTAGCACACTCTGCAATATCTGGAAACAATGATATATCATTATATGACTTGCATCGATTAAAGTTTAAAAGATAGTCATATTATTTCATTTTAAGCAGGGTTAAGCAGGGCGAGCTGGCACATTCTGCAATATCTTAAAATTATAATATAACATTACAACATTTATATCCTTAAAAGAGGAAAACATATTGTCATATATCATTGTGCTTCTTATTACCTTGATTGATAAGCAAAACTAAGAAGGCATTTTGTTAGATAATGCTGTATTCAGGGAATAAGCCACAAACAGTTTACATAAACTGTTAAGCAGTACAATGACAGTTATAAGTACCTGTCTGACAGTCGAGTCCAGTATATCCTACTGGACAAGTACATGTGTATTGATTCACTCCATCAACACAGATTGCTCTATTTAAGCAGGGGGAGCTACCACATTCTGCAATATCTGGAAACAATAACATTACTTGCAGCCTTGAAAATGCAAATAGAAGATTAACATTTTATAAACTATTGGCACTTGTTATGAAAATGCCTTCATTGATACATAAACATCATGAAACCTACAATGTTCAATCTTTAACAAATCGCTTTTTGAATAAATGAGAATACCAGAAAATGCAATATTTGATAATATACTGTGATATATGAATATTCATTATGCAACATGTTCAATAAATAGTTTATTTTAACTACTTATAATGACAACATTACACATACCTGTCTGACAGTAGAGTCCAGTATATCCTGCAGGACAAGTACATGTGTACTGGTTCACTCCATCAACACAGGTCCCTCCGTTTAAGCAGGGGGAGCTAGCGCATTTGGACAGCTCTGAAAACGATAAAACAAAGTTTACAACATGGTACTCTGAAAACAATGAAATAACATTGACAGATTATGACAGTCTGCACTCTCTCTGTGTATAGAATTTTCAAACATACCATGCACAATATGAAACCTTTATCATAGAGCATCAATCCGTGAAATACATTGTTAATTGTCTTTTGCATCAAAGTTGACCGCTGAATATTTGGCTATCTAACAGCTATGTTTTATCTAGAAATAACACATACGCAAACAATACAAACCCAGCATTCCACACAATTGTTAGAATCTCACCTTGTGGTTTGATATTTTCTTGTTGTAAATCGGCCCTTGGGGTATTTCTTGCAACTGTGAGAGTCTGAAAGTATTGTTGTTAGACATTCAGCTGACAATGTGTACGTCTGCTGCATATAGGATTATAGACTGTGCGACCAGACACAATACTGCTTAAAGGTTATGCTCAGTGGCCAAACAAATGTGCTTGTATAGAATCAACATGATAAGTTCTGTGCATTCTGAAAGTTCCATTCTTTTAAACAGCCTATTAAAGTATTTAGAGCAATTTAAATAAAAGCCGGTATAACCCAATCAAAACACGTGAACGCAACAAATGTCAACAGAATGATTTTCGACAGACATAACTCACACGGTGCACGTAATAGGCTGCCTATCTCTCCCATGTTAAATGTGACGTCTCCCGTTAGAAACCCACGGTACGTCTGGCGAAAATCATTCGATTATGCAACATCACGTGACCTTGTGTTTTAGTTAGGAAGAGGGCGTGGTATTTTTAAAGGCGTAATAAATATCAAATGTGAAGAATATAATTTCTATTTTACTTACGTTTGCAATGGGAAAGGCATCGTTCATTGATACTGGGCTTTACAGAACAAATATTATTTTGGCTGAGCAATATCTTTAACCATTACATGTGATTAAAGTTGTTACAATACTTACCATTTGGTCGCCTGAGACCTAAGGCTGGTTAGGCCAGCCTTACTTACTTACCTACTTTGAATAAATAATAAAACAAAAGTAATGTGCATTATAATAATGTAAGCTATAACACGGTGTATTTGATATGAAGCACATGGTTTCATTTATATTTTTGTTATTCTTTTCTACTACGTTTCAAGCTAAAGTACAGATCTGCCTCATCAGCCACCTTCGCAGCCATCAAACAAAAAAGATGACTGGATGGTCCCCTTTGTACTATGGAATGAACAACAACTCACAAATATACCTACGGAAAAGTTTACGTTTTTCATGCAGAAACTTACTTGTACACTTTTATTCGTGAAGCCCCCATGCTGTAGTGTGGTGAAGGCTATGGCTCCAATGCACACAAGAAAAATGAGGGCACCAAAAAACCATACGAAGAACAGTATGGCGAGTACGCGACTGCTACAGCATCTGGAACCGCCTGAAATACACGATGCCCACAATATAGGGACAAAGTTGTCTATGGTTTAGGCCATTCATTAAATCTGAGGGGTCACCATCATTGCCAAGGTACTATCACCTCCTTGATAACCATGCAAGGTGGAAAATGATCCAAACTTAAATAGTAGCGTAGGGTATAATAACAGTACAGGGCGGAAAATTATTTCAAATTCAATAACAGTGCAGGGAGAAAATGAGGTTGTATTGTACAGTTGAAGAGTGAATTATATTTCAAAAATGTACTATTCTGCAGGTAGATGATAAAAAAATACAAAGCCAGAATTTCGATTTTTAAAGCATCTGTGGTGGCCGGAATTAAGCAGGTGGTAGCATGTGACTAGGGTGTGCATGGTAAACCAGTCATCACACAACTAGTTCAGGGTTTGAGTCCAACTGGACTGTGCGTGTAGGGTCACGAGCCGCTGAGTAACGCAAGCCCGCAATAGGCAGCCATGGGCCCTGTATACACTCACCTTAGTTTACATGTAACTAATACAATCCTTCTCTACTAAGGATGTCACTAATAGAGACATCCTTGCATTAGGGACACCGTACCCATAGTCGCAACTTCAGGTTAATAAAATACAGCACAACATGGCATAGGCACACCTCACTAGTAGGGACACTCAAAGTTGGTTGGAAACATATATTTGCTGTTGTTTATTTCCAAAAAATAAACCAACTTACGCTGCTTCCAGTCCGCCGCCCAGCTGGTGGATGACTGAGTTCCCACATCCGCCCTTCTCACTAACACTCGGCCTGGATGGTCCAGTCGAGTACTGCGGACCAACCCATTAGTATGTTGGACATGTGCAGAGGGACCAGAGTAGCCATATAGTCCATGATGTCTGCCATTGATGCCATTATTGGGGCGATTTCCCCCAACATTCTGTCCGTCATTCTGGCGACCGCCATCTCTCAGATGTACATCATCACCATCAGAATTCTGTTTCAAATTGTGGCCAATTATGCTACTACTTTGATTCGACACAGAGTTGTGTGTGGCGTGCGTATCTGTCATTTCTGCCACCATCCCATGACCACGGCCCGCCTGAGTAGCCTGTGGAGTATTTTGGACCTGTTGAGGATTGACAGTGTGACCAATAGATCTTGCATGGCTGTCGTCTATATTTCTATCATGGGAGCTAATACTGGCTTCACCATTAGCTCTTTGTTTCATATTGTTGCCACTTATACTACTCTGATTTGACACAGAGTTGGGTGTGGTGTGCTTATCCGTCATTTCTGCCACCGTGCCACCACCACTGCCCGCCTGAGTAGCTTGTGGAGTATTTTGGACCTGTTGAGGATTGTCAGTGAGATCAACGGATCTTGCATGGCTGTCTTCTATATTTCTATCATGGGTGCTAATACTGGCATCACCATTAGCTATAGCTCTTTGTTTCATATTGCTGTCACTTATACTACTCTGAGTTGACACAGAGTTGTGTGCAGTGTGCTTATCCGTCATTTCTGCCACCGTGCCACCACCACTAACTGACTGCGTAGCTTGTGAACCTCTTCTAGAACACATATGCCTCACTCCATTAGTGTGGATCAATCCAGTATTGTGTCCAGTATTTTGGATGCGTCCGGTGTTCTCAGTAGCTTTGGACTCTCTTTCATGACGGTCTCTTTTGATCTGTGGCTTATTAGTGCCATTATTGGGCTTATTTTCCCCATTCTGGCGACCGCCATCTCTCAAGTGAACATCATCACCATCCGTTCTTTCTTTCATGCTGCTGCCATTTACACTACTCTGACTTGACACAGAGTTGGGTGTAGTCTCTATATACATCAATTCTGTGTCTCTGCCATAACCGCTGCCCGTAGAAAGTTGTGAACCTCTTCTACCAGATGTTTGCGTCATCCAAGAGGCCGTGTACTGTGCATGCTGACTGTCATTTCTGTAAAATAAAATAAACAGATTTCAGCATATACAGTAGAACCTGCCATTAAGACTACCTCTATAACGAGACCACCTCCATAGTAAGACCATTTTCTGCAGCCCCGATCCTTCATATAGAGACAAAAGTGAACCTCCATACAGAGACCACCTCCCTATTTATAACACAAAAGGCCAGTTTTAGGGTGGTCGACTGTAGATATAGCATAAAAATGTTGTGGTTATAAAATGTTCATAACTTGTTTGTATGACGACCGTAATCAATAGGCAGTAATTTGTCACTGTTTAATAATATTGATTTTAAAGCTTTGTCGGGTTGGTCACATGAGGAAGTTTCTTACAATGGAAGCTTCTGAGAAAATTGTCAATGCCTTCTAAAATACGATGTTATCATGAATAAACAATCTGAATCTGAATAAACTATTGGATTGCAAATCTGACTATGGCTGATCCTAGATTGGTTTTTATTAATGTTCTAATTATTAGCCTATTAGCATAGTGGTGGCCATATTGTATGCTCTGCATCACGGTTTTCTTGAATAGCTCCTCGCACACGAACCTGGTAGATCCAGGTTTTTGGAAAAGGGGGGGGGGTGCACTTAAGTGATTTCATGAGTTTTATACACGCAATCAATGGCGTGACATGCCAGGAAAACCCTTTGAAAATGAGGAAATTGTGGTGGGAAAGAGGGGGTGGGGGAGCACCTGCCCCTTGGATCTGCCCATGCACAACAATGCCAGACCTACCTACTGTACTGAGGGTGTGACCCCCTGCGCCTCTCACCAGCTCGCTGCCATGGTGTGGTCAGATTACTGTTAATGCAATACCATCATTTATTCAGTATACACAATGCAAGAATTTGAATATCATTTCCCCCCAAATGTTTGATAATAATGCATGATATTTTAGAGCATTAACACATCAATATATTAAAACCAGTACAAACATAACATCAAATACTGTTAATGCAATACCATTATTTATTCAGTATATACAATGCAAGTATTTTCAGTATGTTGTCCGGATGGTTACAATATCATTCTAAGATTTTATGTACTTTTGTACTTTTACACTTATGAGTCCAAGTTAAAATATGGCTAAATCATTGCATTACAAATTTGACGATGGCTGATGCTTACTTGTTTTTGTTTTTTTCATTAAAGTTCTAACTACTAGCATAGTGGCGGCCATCTTGTATGCTCCCCATCAAGGTTTGCTTGAAGAGCTCCTCCCACACAACCCTGCCGGACCTACCTAGTGGACGGTGGGTGTGACCTGCGGCGCCTTTCACCAGAAGGCTGCAATGTCGTCATTTCGGTCTCTTCTATCAGCAGCGACCCTCGATCTCTGTGTTGTCAAAGGTCAGAGGTCACCAAATGTACAGGGTCAGAAGTGAGTAAAAATCTCAAAAGCATTAGCAGGAGAAACACGTCAAGCTAAGGAACAACTTTTTAAATCTCTAGTTTGCTAAAGAAAGTTCGCCTATTGGTGATTGGCATGGGATTCAATTGTGAAAGGTATTTTTTTGTCCAAAATTATGGAAATTTTTGCATAGAGTTAGAATAATATAACTTACATCACATAGAAGAAAAAAGTAAGACGATTCCCTATCGTATCAACGTATTTCTGTTAATCAAAGCACAACATCAGACTGTGTGAATATATAGAGATTTTGCTGATTACAAAAACTTTCATAAACAATGAAAAATATATCAAGGTCAAACGTCTTGATTTTTTAAAAACATATTGTACATAATAGCATTATGTTTATGTACACTAATGTACCTTTTAGTCTAAAAAGAATAAAGAAGTTTCCATACCAATTGAGTATCATGTACAAGACGGTGGTGACTCCAAGTACAAGGTTTTGAAGCCTTATAAAAAGGCATCTAGTGTAGAGGACAGTCCCCCCTCTGCACGTGAAAGAACTCACCTAGCCAGAAAAAAATAGCTAGTGTGATCCCTCCACTCCCGAGGCTCAGTTGGTTGACTGACTAACCTGCCTCTGGAGGTCCATGCATCAACACCACGCGGCCTCCCTCTGCTATAATCATCAGCAAGTTGAAGGCTGTAGAGTATTCACCCATACAAAAAACAAGGTCATTTTATATACATTTGTGATATTTCAATGCTACTTCACAGAAGCATATTTACCCATCATTACACGAGTTTAACATTTTGCACTTTGCCAAAAAATGTGTGCCTTCTAGATGCTAGTTTAGATCATTTTTCGACATTCTTTGCAGCTTGAGGCATGCGAACATCAGTGGCAGTGGCAGCCATTGGCCACCACCATTTCAAATAACATTTGTCTTCCAGAAAGTCACTTCACGTCAATTTTTATCATTTTCCTAAACAGCTTTAACAATGCTGGCAACATAGCTATTAAACTTTGCACAAGGGTTACGTAACTAAGCTTAAGTACTACCAATGACCTGTGTCCAGTTTAAGCACTTTGCCAATTAAAGTGTGCTTCCTAGAAAGGTCATGACCATTTTTTAGCATATTAGCACTAGCTTTATAACTCATGACATTAGCTGAAAAACTTACAGTCTTGAACGGTTACAAAATTGCAATCCTCGTAAACACTATCCTATAACAAAGTTCATATAATTATCTAAAACAAGCATGTTTCAAAATTTTTATATAAATTCAAATGATCATTTTACATGCATTTTGAGTTTGATAAACACCAAGTTCCTGACATTTCTTGAAAATCAATACAAAAACATTGATAATTACCCAAGTGGACTGCGGGTGTGATCATAAATATCCTAATAATAGAACAAATATAAGGCAGTTGACACAATTATGTTCAAACATATATTTGACTTCATCAATGACACTCAAAGGTTTTCATGATATAAACAATGAACTACCTTCCGACTCTTAATAGTGCATATCGTTTCATGAGCATTTGTGCGTGTGAAGAACACCTCGTGTTTTAATGTGTGTAATGGACTATAAATAAATTCTATCAAACAGAGTAACCTATGAGACTGTGGGTGAGAGCGGCGCCGGCTGCCCGCGGTCAGCATGAGGGAGGTGGAGGCCAGCGGCACCTCGCCCGGCGCCTGCAGGGACTGGCTCCTCAGCCTCCTGGGGGGCTGCAGCGACATCCTCCTTGGGGGAAACAGCGGCTCGCCCGACGACGGCTGCAGGGACATGCTCCTCATCCTCCCGGCGGGCGGTGGTGACCTGCAGCCAGGTCAAAGGTCAGAGGTCACAATGTGTGCAGGGTCAGAGGTCAGGGAAGTTGAGGCTGTCTCGCATGAGGATGAAAAAGCTCAATATAGTTTAATTTAGACAAAATGACAGTTGCTCGGGGGGGGGTCACATTATGCAGGGGAGCCTACGGATGTGCCCCAAAACTGGGTGTCTTTTTTCAAATTTTTTTTGTCTTTTTTCTCACAATATTGCAGTTTATTATATCTATGTCACATATTTTAAAAAATATATATGTACATTTTTTGCAACTCATGATAAACAATACAAATTGGTTTTTTATTCCCAAATGATTCAGGTAATTGCATATATTGTACATTGTGCTACATTTTCAAATTTTTTTATCATATTTACACATCTTGCAGATATAGAGATATATGTGACGTTTTTCACATATTTGTACATATGTATTTTCCTGTAAAATATGGTCTAATTTGTCCATGGTAATGTCCGCACGCACGCAACGCAAAAGTAAAAAAAACACTTCTTTTTTTTTACCTGCTGTTGTAATGTTTTGACATTTATTAATATGAAAGAACCTGCTGAGACTCAAATCTTAAACTTCGCAAACAAGTAACAGTTGGCCATCTAAGTTCAGCACATACCCTATATGCATGTACAAAAGAACAGATCCAGACAACAATATCTTATAAAGCGCGTCTATTCATAGTAGATTATTCTGGACCATGTCCGTCAATTTGATATACAACTTTAGTCCAAATATGCGATCATGTCAGCTTCCATTCTATCCATGCATGGTGGGCTCAGGCACTTACGAATATTGCATTGTGAACTTGCGGGTGGGGTCGGGTGTATACACACGTTTTGCAAGTGCATTTTTGCAGATTGGGATTTAGGCAAAGTATAATAATTATGGTGGTCCATGAAAGGTTCACATGCGGATCTACACAACAATGGTGTTAATTAATTGCAGATTTTGTGCACCAAAGGCGAAAGCCAAGTGAAGTAAATAAATTAAAAATGCATTTTTACATATGAATTTATTCAAAGTATAATGTCCGCTCAGCTGTCATTTAAGGGGCAATATTTAAAAAAAACTGGCCATGGTGTAGAATTTTAAAACAATAATCCATCATTAATTTTACTCAAATAATCTTGGTTAAATAGCAATATTGAAAAAATAAAATTTGAATTAATTTGTTTATGCTTGGCTGCTTTGTTAATTTTATAGACAATATTGGATTGTATAGCTATTATAAAGAATTCCCGATGTTAAGATTATATGTTCTTTATTTATCTATAAACCATACATATAATTAATAATTAAGACAAAATAATTAGAGCTGTGTAAATGATATTTCTAAAAAAAAATGAACATCACAATTTTTCAAAATTTCACAGGTTTGAAGTTGCCACCATTACAGAGTGGCGCACAAATATAACTGCAAACCAGTATCCATGTCTTTCAACCTACATTTATAAATTGTATTCATTTCCAATGCTGCTATAAAATAAACTTAATTATAATGAAAAATCTGTTTTATCAGTTGCATATACTATTTCAAAATAGATACTGGCGTTTTACTGTAGAATAGTTAGTTGAGTTGATGGATTATGACATTTTGCTAATCCCCTGTGTTATGCTTGAGTGGCTTTGTCATTAAGGCTAGCCACAATTAAGGCAGAGGGGGGAATTATGGTGAATCATAACTGTGTGTCTGTCTGATAAAAATGTAAAAATTCATCATTTGTTGCACTATACTTGTAAAAAATAAATTTTGTTTAGAACTATATAAAAATTGAATTAATAAAGTCAAAATTAAAAGTTTTAAAAAAATCACCTTTGTCAAAAAGTACAGTTGACATACGATAAAACTATACGCTATAAATACTGTAAACATGAATGGCAAAAAACATAGACCTGTCCTGTTGTTGGGTGGGTTATGACGAAAACTGATTGAACATCATGCATTATAAGACAGAATATAGCATATGCTTCTTAAGCATGTGCATGTCACGTAGTAAAAACTGCCAATCGGGACAAAGAACACTGATTGGGTGGGTGCAGATGGGGTGACTGAGAGTCAAATGGTGAGCCATTTGTTTGAGACGTATGTTGCACACTTACACATACCCAGACCTTTCAAGCATCATGCACCAAGAACATTACACGCATTACGCAACTGTACAACGCACGCACGCACACACAAACACACGTTCACACACACAAACACATCACGCAGCCTGGATCTGACCCCTTGTTGCACGGTGTGAGACCCCAACGACCTTAATATAACCAGCCGTACTGTGTGCCAGCACATTGATAGTTAACTTTAATACTTAATGGACAAGCTTGGTTTGGCTGCTTGATCCATATCTAATTATGAAAATAGGATCAAAAAAAGGTAAAAAAATTAATTTACATGTACAAACGTTGATCGACATCTTGTTAGACATCCGATCTCTCTACACCCCAAGATAATGAAGATAATGCTGTTGTGTAAAAACACTAGACCTTCACCCAAAAAGGTTAAACGGTTAAAATCCCTTGTCACTATTCGGTTTGAAACTTTCAAACTAACAAGCCCTGAAGGGCTGGGTATACATTATGCACCATTAAATGTTTTATGATTTGACTAAATACTATGTCATATACTAAATCAAAATAAATAATTCAAAACAAACTATATGCCACTGTAAAGCTGTGATGATGTACTTAATGAGTTACCATAAGAGGGTGTTTGGTTTAATTCTGTGTTCTGTGGAATTGACCAGTCTTTTTTTTTATACACGTATTTTTTAAACGTAATGGCCGAGTCTGGTTGGACACAAACCATTGGACTTGAAAAGTGACCGGTCATTCTGACTTTGGCACGAGCCGGCCCTGAAACAGCAGCCAGCCCGTGGAACACATGGAGGTCATGATTGTACGGCCGGGCCCCCCATAGACCGTGTAAAAATAGTAACCATATATAGTGTTTGATTCAAGACCAGGTGTTTTGTCTTATATTGAAGAAACTCATTTCAACAGTAATAATAGAAATCAAATGTTTAAATGAAGACACAAATTTCTTATCGGACCCCTTGTCTCAAGAGCTTCGTCAGGCGAAAAGATCCTCTTTTTGGTCACATAATCACCATGTTACCACAACTAGTAGCCTCATCCGAAAACCACATACACCATAATAATGTGTTTTCCCTCAAGCCTGACAACGTACGGCCCTGAGTAAAGAGACTTACCTGTGGCGCGGCAGTTCGTACAAGTCGTGGAACGTGGTGAGGTTTCTGTCCGCCATGGCGCTGCTGACAGCAGGTGCCCGTGAACGGTGCGCTGGCAGCAGACACAGACAGGGGCAAGTTTCAAGCTTCTTTATTGCTCAAAACAATCATTCAAAGCTCACAAAATATACAAATAACTGTGAAACGACAATCTATATTGTGGAACCAACCACGGATATGTACGTGCAACGTGCACTCCTATCACCCAAGCAATTTGAAGTACAAATCATGCGAGCAGCTCTTTTAGTCATGATCCCCGATCACTGATCTTCGTCCTGGTCAGACTTGACCCCGGGTAAAGCGCTGGTGGACAATGCCTGTTTATTGGATCATCTTGAAAAATCAAAGGATATACAAATGGTTTGACAAATATCAGATTCTGTACTCAAATAACACGGACATTCAATCAAGAGATAAATGGCGTAGATATGGTCAATTGTTTAATCTCCACATGCTCGTGGGAAATGTTCGTTTCTAATTATAAGTAGCTTTTATGTATTAGCTTGCTTATAAATTGAGCAATTTATAGAATCAACATGAAATATCAGCAGATTCTTATCTCTTATTTGTGGCGAGATCTACTACGGACTTTTGAATGTGATTATTGCATGCAAATACTTTTGTTCTAAAAGCTGTTTTGTTATTTCCTTTTGGTGGACGCTTGGTTTGGTCTTAAACAAATTGAAGATATATCAAGTTAGCGAACTATGCAGTTTATAATTATTTACCAATGAAATTAGAAAGCAATCACAATCATACTCTATAGCTAAATGGTAATTTTGCATTTTGTTTGCACAAAGGAGGAAAACATAGAAGTTCGTCAATTTCTGCTCTTTCTGCTTTTTAGGCCGATCCTTAAATTCTGCTGTGTCCGTTATGAATATTGTACATAAAAATTATGACACTGATTAATATACGTTTAATTCAAACGCAATGTAATGTGTGTTAATTACATTTAAGAATGTAATATTATCTTACACACAAACTATATATTAATACATTAAATACAATAATGATCTAACTGAGTAAACGATTTAATACATATTTATGTAATAATAGTTTGTATAATTGTATGTAATTTTTTACACGAAGGCATTAAATTGTATTGTTGTGGCATTTTATGTTGAATATCATGGCTACTAATGGTGATCTCACAAGCATATGTAATCTGGTGAGCTTGTTGGATAATGATACTGACAGTTATGCCAACAATGACCCCGAATATACAAGGGAGATCTCTACAAACACGGGTGATACTAAATCTGAGATTAAGAACTGTTCAGTCACTGAATCAATAGATCTAGATATAGCAGAAAACAAACCATTTCAATGTTACAACTGCGAGGCTCTATTCGAGAATGATTCAGGTCTGAAAAGCCACATGTTACTTCATACAGCTGAGAAACCGTACAAGTGTGCCATCTGTGCAGAGTGTTTTGGTGATATAGTGTCCCTAAAAAATCATGTTTACAACCATCAGGACAGTGCTAGAAATCATCATGGTCCCGTGTGTCACCTAAATGAATGTAATGATGAATCTGCTAAAAATGGTGATGGTTTGAGAGTTGACATTGTGACAAAAAACGAGGTGATTTTGGATGGGTTTGAAGATACTGAAATGAAAAGTAATGTAGGTATTGGGGAAAGGGAGGTCGAAATGGCAGAAATCGGAACAACAAACAGAAGACGTCAAGAACATGACAAGATAGTTGATGTTGATGTCAATGAGGAGGACAATGATTTCAGTCTAAAGGATGAGGTAGGTGATGATGAATATGATGAAACAAAGGCTGAAAATGTGAAGGAAAGCAAAAATATCTCTGGACGTGTGAAGAAGTCCAAACGGCTTGACCTAAGTTGTAATGTTTGTGGCAAGGTCTTCCAATGTAATAGTAAGCTCGATAGACATATGATGACCCATTCGACAGAGCTAAATTACATTTGCAAGGCGTGCGACATGCGTTTTAAAACTGGGGCAGAACTTGACGAGCATTACACAACTCATAAAAAATATGTGTGTGAAATTTGCGACAAAATTTTCTATAAGCCTTCTCATTTAAAGTGTCATCAAAAAACCCACAAATCATCTGATAATAAAAAGAGTAAAGATCTCTCAGAGAGAGACGTTGCAATGGCTGAAAATGTGACTCCGAAGGAAGAAGTTCGTGTTGATGATGATGATGATTATATGGACGATGATGATTTGGACCAAAATGATGATGTAAGTAGTGGAGAGGAATATAAACCGGTGACTAAAATTAAAATAAAGAAAAGTAAAACCAATCCTTTGGTTGTGATTGCCAAGTCCCCAGCGCGTATGTGTAATGTGTGTGGGAAAACATTCCCACAGAAATGCAATTTTGATCGACATATGATGACACATTCGACTGAGTTAAAACATCGCTGCCAGGCGTGTGATAAACGCTTTGAAACTCGGGCAGAACTTGACGAACATTACACAAAGCACAAAAAATACGGGTGCGACATTTGCAACAAAACTTTCTATAAGCCTTCCAAATTAAAATATCATCAGCAAACCCACGAGAAAGTTAAAATAGAATATGAGTGTGAAATTTGTAACAAAACTTTCGAGAAGTCCTCCGAATTAATGAATCATCAAAACACCCATAATTCATCTGATGATAACAGTAAAGATCTGTCCGAGAGAGATGCTGTAAAGTCGGAAAGTGTGACTACTGAGGAGAAAGTTAGTGTTGATGATGATGATTATTGTATGGACGATGATGATTTAGATCAAAATGATGATGAAAGTAGCCAAGATGAGTATAAACCGGACACTAAAAATGTAAAGAAAAGGAAAACCACTCCCGGGAGAAAGAATGAGAGTCCTCTGTCCAAAACACACATGTGCACTGTGTGTGGAAAGAACTTCGGCCTGAAACAGAATCTCACGAGACATCTGATGATTCATTCGACAGAGTTCAATTACAAGTGCAGAGTTTGCGACCGACGCTTCAGAACTGGGGAAGAACTGGATGAACATTACACAATGCACAAGAAATACGAGTGCGAAACTTGCAACAAAGTGTTCTACAGGCCTTCAGCACTCAATAAACATCGGAAAACGCACGAGAGAGTTCGTGAAGAACCGAGGAAGAGGGTGAAGAAGATGGATGAGGTTTGTCGCGTTTGCTTCAAGACTTTTCAGCGGGTGAGCCAGCTGCACATCCACGCCTGGAACCACCATAAAATCATGCCGGAGAAACCGCATCCCACCAGGTGGCACCAATGTGTGGTTTGCGGCACGGCGTTCGAAAACCACGTTAATCTCGTTGAGCACATGAACATTCACACTGGAGAGAACCCCTACATATGCGACATGTGTGGTCAGGGCTTCAAGCAGAAGTCGACGCTGGTCATCCATCAGCGGACGCACCAAGCGGAGAAACCGTTTCCGTGCCAATTCTGCGACGACGTGGCCTACACGACGAACCACGGCCTGCAGAAGCACATTAACGTAGCGCACTCGGGAGAGAAACCACATCAATGTGACGTGTGCGGAGAGTGCTTCCCACTGATTAGCTATCTGCGGATGCACGCCAGAACCCACTGGAAGAAGCGACCGTATCCGTGCAGATATTGCGGGAAAGGGTTCAAGTCGAAAAAGGACTTGAGCGAACATGAGCCGATCCATTCGGACGAGCGACCGCACATGTGCGTTTTGTGTGGCAGCGCGTTCAAAGTGCGCAAGTGGCTCAAGCAGCACATGAGGAAGACACATCGACAGAGATTAGGGGAGGTTTCCGCAAAACAAACGTTAGGGGAGGTTTCCGCAAAACAAACGTTAAGTGTTGATGGCCCGCAAGTGTGACTTTTAATGTGACTTTTAAATTTAATGTTGGTAGCATGAGATTGAAGGGCTTGTGTTTGAGTTACCTTTAGAATTTGAGTTGGGAGTTCGGAGTAAATGGGACCCACTGCATCAGTGTCTGTCTGTAACGCTCTTATGTTTGTGAATAATGACTATCACAGAAACTTTATTGTTATAGTGTGGATCAATGAATATGTTATTGACTATAAGATTAATATATAAATACATGTAAATGTATGGTGGATACGCAGGAGATGTCATGAATGATTTTGGTGTATACATGTTGTTTAGGTTCTGTATATGTGTTGGGATTAAGGTTATTTATTTTGATCAGCCTGTTTGTTCTGTTTTACAGTCGAGGAAATAAAGAATTTATAATAAGATTTAAGTTATATATGAAGTCATACTACAGCATACCAATGCCCGAGATAGTAATCAAGTTACTAGTAGGTTCTGTAAAATTAGATTTGATTTGCGAATTTCGTGGGTAGGTACAAAAACGCAAACTTAAATAGTCAGCAAACATCAATAGCCTATGTAAAGTAGGTCCAGGATGGATCAAAATCGCAAAATTAAATAGTCACAAAATAATTTATAGATAAAAATCACAAAATTTAATAGCCACGAAATATTCAACTTTGAGAGAATATATAGAAATTTGTGGACCTTTCAACTATTTTGTTTTCGTCAAAGTTAGATTAGATTAAGTTTACTCAGGATTTGTAGACATGTACAATCAAAATATACATAGTACATAACAGTAGACCGTTTGATGCGCCACGCCGTAACCCGGATTACCGTGAAAATAATATAAAAATATTTTTTGAGCTAATTAATTTTTGTTTTCAACATCAACATCAATACCCCGGCATGCCGTGATGATTAATATGTCGTTTATACCATTAAAATCGCACCAGTACAGTCAAAACCATCCCAAAATGAACGCAAAACTGCGCTATTTGTGTGTATAGAGAGTACAATATTGTGTTTACTAGTGTTGTCCTAGTGGTGGGACATTTACAGAAGGAAATCAACGGTTAATATTTTGATTTTCTATTGTTCATCTAATAATTTTCCAGTTCAATTCAATTGAAGCCACGTTTAACTGCCGATCCAAGATATGAATAATTAGAACTTGCTCTGCTTTTGTACTCATTTGGTAAATATCGCTTCACACTTATTCACACCATTGAATTTGCTATACCATTCATCTATGAAAATGCTCAAAGATATGATTAATTTTAAATCTGTTTATCATAATTATATTCCATGCCTATGAATTAGTACAATTCAATCAAATTACAAAATGATCATGAGGAAGTTCCTGCCAGGTGGTTAGATATTGCATTAGTTTGTATGTCAGTTTGAAATACAAATATTTACTATATAATGCTGAACTGATCCCTTTGGTTTCATTTTAGCTGAAAATCATAACGCAAACTGCTACAAGAGAATAAAACAAAATGTGGAGCAGCACTGAAATAGATAATAGTATGCATGCTTACTGTTCTTTCTTTATATGTTCTAAATTCTCCGAGATATATACAAATTACTCTTATTTACAACTTATCAATATATTTCGTACAGTTTCTGGGCACCTTATTGAAATATGACTCAACCTAAATCACAATAATTGTACTGTTGCCGTTGTGGTTACTCCATGTTCGAAACTAAATTGCAGAAAAATAATGTTGGTGGCTCTGCTTGATAATTTGACAGCCATACTGCAAACTTTTGCACATTTATGAGGATAGGGATTACCATTTTACAAGGATACCTTCAGGACAAGAATTGTGTAAGTTATAGATTCTAAACAGTACATACGTACTTACAAATGAGTAGTATTGAAGTAAATGTGCATTGGCTCCTCATAAAGAAATTTGGACTTTTCCATTTAATATATTTAATTGATGTGATTGTGAATGGACCAATGGTGATGAATGTATATATTATCGTATGACATATACTCGAGAAAAGCGGTTGATATATAATGCTAACACTATCGCGATTAGTACAGACGAGCCTCGAAACTGGGTGTCTTTTTTCACATTTTTTGTATATTGCTGGGTGTCTTTTTTCATTTTTTTTTTGTATATTGCTGGGTGTCTTTTTCACATTTTTGGATATATTTCAGGGTGTCTTTTCACATTTTTATTATATTTATCAGGATAAAAAAATATTGATATTCATAATATTCATTCTTGACATCTACATGTACTAGAATTTGAATTTGATATATTGGTGTCACCTTTTTCTCAGACATTGGTATATTGGTGGGTCACACTTCTCAGATATTGGTATATTGTGGGTCAATAGGTATATTGGTGGGTGCCGTCTGGCATGTCCATTCCCATTTTCTGACCAAGACCCCCCCTCCCTACCCCCTTCCCCCTACCACCCGCCTTCTATATTTTTCTGATTAGAAAATGTATTGTTCACGATTCAATCTCTTTGCACTGTGTCTGTCCGTCTGCGGTAAAATGTCACTGTGGGAAAGGCACTTGAAAATTGTAAATGGTTTCCGAAAGGGGCATTTTGACTTTCCATATAACCAAATCGATTTCAATCTATTCTTTCTTATTACCTGGGGGGAGATTGACACATCGCACATCTTATGAGGGGTGTGGGGGCTCGCGGGGACTCAGGGCAAAGCCACAGTCTGTATACAGTTGTTATGACTTGTTCTGCCATGATTCACTTTCTGACTAACAATCTATTGTATACTGGAATTGTATGAGTATGGTTTTGATATGAAATTAGGATAATTTTTGTGTTTAATGTCCGCAAACATTTATGTATGAACAAATATTTGATGTCCAATCCAAGTATGATGTTTGAATTTTTTTATGTAGAATTCTAATAATATAGAACTGAATAATTTCATGATTAACTTTAATTTTTTCACGCATGTATACATAGAATTGAGCGAAAACACCTTTAAAATAAACCAGAAGAATTATATCATTACAAAGAAAATGTCATCATTTGTCGAATCAAACGTTTCACTTTTGAATTTGAAGTTTTCATCTAACTTAATCAAAACTCGGCAGACGGAAGCCAGTGAAATACGCAAATCCAGAACTGAACTCCATGAATCCCGATTCCACGACAGCCTCAATGAAGAAAGCAGCGTTCTCTTCGCATCTGACGATGGCCTGCGTCGAGGCTGACCGGCTGTCGGTGCCCACGAACACTTGACCGGTCCTCGGTCCAGTCTTGACCACTTGTTTCTGTCCCTGCCTGGCCATAACGAGTCGTGCCTCTCCCGATCGTGTGGTACTCTCAGACGAAATCGCAATTTCCCACGACAGCAGATACAGGTCTTCGTCCGGGCAGACGAAGTTACTGATTCCGGGGAAGTAGCTCTCTCCAATGTTGGTGATGACTCGGTCGAATTCTATGATTTGCTTGTCTCTGTAATCGCGAATCTCGGCGGGCACGGCCGTAAACGCCACGATGTTTCTCCAAGCGGTGTCGACCAAGCGATAGCCAGTCAGCGACGACGCGATAGCCAAGTGTTCTGGTTCGGATCGGACAGTAATCACATCTCCTCTCGCACAATCAACAACAATCGTTGCCGACGAAGTACCCGAGTCAGATGTCTGGTGGTTAGAATTCAGCGGGAAAACAATATACATCAACAGGCCGCTATTCTGATAAATGGAAACATTGTTGAAGGATGACACGAAGTGCGCACTGACGGTAAACACGTGCGGTTCGTTTTCAGTGCACACGAAGGATCCGTTGGTCGGGTAATAATCGCTGCCAATGTTGACGAGGACCGAATCGTAGGCGATGATGTGTGGAGACGCGAACGATTGGTTCACGGAGAGCTGAGCCATGAAAGCCGAAGCGTCCGGGTTCGAGGACGAGTTGTAGATTTTGAGACCCGTGAAGGACGTGTAGTTGGCATCTATCATGTTACACGTGAACTCATCGGGCCACGACTGCACCTGGAATGGAGTGGTCGGAATCAGCGGTTTGTCGGAAATAGTGGCTTCTAGTATACTACTGATTTAGGCAAAGTAAGGTCATCTCTGTGGCTAGTTTGTGCCAAGATTCGGATAACTGTTAATTTACGGTTGCAAATGACTTTGAAAATTTGTAAAATGATCTGTACTTCAATATCGTTATAATACATAATAAGTCAGATTAGAATCTACTTGGACATGAATACACATTATTTGATGATTGAATCGTCCAACAAATCTCTTGAACTGTTGCAATGATATTGAGCTCAAAAACCAACCTTGATCCACACCAAGTCATCCTGGTCGCACTCCACAATCGCACTCGTCGACGACGTCCCGCTGAAGTAGCCCAGGTTCTCGAGCGTGGACGGTCCGTACTTCATGTCCTCTCCGTTCTTCACCAGGACAGTCTGCACGCGTCCGGCCGGGGCGTCCACCGACCAGTAGAAGGCGTAGACGCCAGGCTGTGGCACTCGGTACGTGCCCAGAACGGGCGTGAAGTCGTCGAGTTCGTCCGTGATGATGTTGTCGAACGTTAAGGCGACTTGGTCGCTAACGGAGCGCGTCGTCGACAGCTCCACGGTGAACGCCGGGGAACCCAGGTTGGTTCTCGTTTGGTGCTGGTTTTCAACGTTTTGAATGCGATTGTCTCCATTATCATCGGCGGTTTGTTGTTGGAAAAGATGGTTTTCTTGCAGCATTTTCGCTTTCGTTGCAAGGAGCTGGATGTCTTCTGCTGCTAGAGATTTCATGTCTTCATTTTCCAGTGAGTCTAGAATCTCTAGAGCTTTTTGCAGTTTTTCAACGCCAGATTCGTGGCTCAGTGATTCCGACACACTTTTGATGATGTTGTTTTCGCGTCGTGTTGTAGACGGGATGCTCAGAACAGATGCAACGAGCATCGCTACGCTCAGCACGTTTATGAGGGTTGACGACTGCAAAATTATGAGCGAAAAAATGCAAATTATTCTAGATCCATTATATTTTTTGATTGTTTTTCATTTAATCAAAAATGATGATGTCGATGATTCAAAGTTTGAAAATATCCCGTTTTAACTGGGAAACTCTTTAGCACTTTGACCTGAGTTAATCTGACAATGTCACACTCAACTGAGCTCTTTGGTACAAATATTTTTCTGATGATTTTCGATTGATTGGTTGCTGCAGCCGAACAGTTGGTTACATTTGTTTTTTTTACTAAACTCAAAAGGTCGATGTCTTCTGTGGTTATTAAGTAAGTTGCCAATTAGACTACATTTTAGTAAGCCTTGAGGTGGGGGTCTGGTAGGTAAGTGCTTCAATGATGAAGCACGTGCCGAGTGGAATGCCACAAATGACATCTGAGTGAATAATCCACAATGACACACGGCAAGCTTCGGAAATGGATTTTTTTGAGTGAAGGGGTAAAATCTTAAGACGCATTTGCCCTTTGGCTAGCCGCTGTGTGGTAGTTTTTCATTTGGGTGGCGATTCAAGCGTTGGATCAATGGAATGCAGCGTGTTACCATGTTTATTTGTTCACCTCAAGTATAATCCGTATTGCTACAAAGCAGTTAAATTTTAACTCTGCATGGCATAGTCATTTCTCAAGAATGGTGGTTGCCATAAGACATGACATTCTTGAGGAAACATTAGATTCATCACATCCAACTGATTGCACGAGATGTTATGGCAATCTAAGTATTTCCATGTACAGTTTAAATTAGAGACTGTATGTCATGGATAGTTGGTGTATAATTTATTCTTCCAAATGGCATCTTTTGTCAAATGTCAATTTTTACAAGCTTTATCATGAAAACAAGTCCACAGTCCACCTCTGCCTCACTTCGGCATACATGATATAGGCCTACTATTGCAAACAGCACAAAGAGAGTCAGATTAGGGATTATTGGGCAAAGCACATTAGTTCTTTTTATCAATATGACCAGTGCATTTCTGTGATTGCTGTAATCTTCATTTTTTCTCAATTCGATTATTTTGAAAGTTTCAAATATGAACATTTGATAGAGATCTTGAAGACTTATAATTGATATTCAAGTAGATGATATGAAATTTGTGTTGTGATTTGAATATCAAGATTGCTGAAAATTGACATCTCTAATTGCATATATTGAAATCCAATCAATCTAATCCAATCAGAAATCGATTTGTACATGTATTTCGACTGCCTGGTTAGCATAGGTCACTGTGGGTTATCACATTCAAGTAAAATATTGATGTAAGTTTTAATTTTGAAAAGTAACAGTTAATTGTAACACTTTCGTATCAAGCATATGCTATCATCAATTAAGGCACAAGACAGTGAAAAATGTTATATGAATTCTATTTGTATTGTTTGACGTCTTATACTTTTGGGGGGCAGATACTTATGGATATATAATGTACTTGTATTTGACATTTTTACTCACCATCGTTGTATTCGGAGTCCAGCAATCGTCTGTACAAAGTTTGTTATCTAATTGCATGTGACGATTGCCACATCACGATGCGTATCTTATCTAGATAGTCAGAAATGATCTACATTACCAACACAATGAACAAGTTCTTATCTATCGCCAACTTTTTATACACCTCTTGTAATAAGGACACATTCAATGCATTTTGTTTGTTCATTGATATGACCAATTATACGATTTTATATCTATTCTATCTCGTTCAAATTTTATTTTACACAAATGTGAACTGATCCTCAATTTAAATTTGACTTAAGAGTATTCGAGGTGAGAGATCCTCTTCAGCAGACAATACCGTCATCTTCAAGTCATTCTAGCAACACTGTGGCATGATTTAACACTGATAATTTCCTTATTGGAATGCCACAGTTTCTGGGCTGCTATAAAAAAAGCATTATCATTGAAAGTTTTATTCAGCGGAGGATGAAGAAACAGTTCATCCATCATCAGTTCTCTGCTACAGCCGTAGGATGATCACGTCCAGATGTTATTCACCCAGATGTGGTGCAGTAAAACCTCTCTATTGGGACCAGTGTTTGGTGGTCTCAATAGAGAGGTGGTCGTTATACAGAGGTTCAATTTGGTAGCTTTATGAAGGTTTGGCAACATGAAAAGTTGTCTGTTTGTAGAGGTGGTCTCAATACAGAGGTGGTCTTATTTAGAGGTGCTGCTGTAATCTCCATCAACTACTATGTCAGTGGCTTCATTGTGAACTTAGATGGGTGAGGATATTGCCAGAATGGAGAGATGTGGAAAAAAAGAAATTAGAAAAACGTTACTTTTTTACAATGCTTTTTTGCAGCAGTTGCATATGTGTGTGTGGAAAGCTAATTACAGTAGGAACTCTGACTATAGAATGTTGTCCTACAGTTATTGTATGTTCTGTGACCTTTTTATTAGGACCACCTTTGGAACCAGTGTCTCAATAGAGAGGTGGTCTTAATTGGAGGTTCCACTGTATATAGATGTGATCTTTACGGTGTTTCTCGTGTGCGTTATTGTGGTTCCGCTGAACGCCCGTGGTGGGCGGTTATCGGGGTTATTGGTTATTAAACACCTGGTGGAGTGGGCCGGGCATGGGGCAGGCTAGAGAGGCTGGCATTTGTACTTTGTGTGCGGAAATGTTAGATCCTGTTGAGCTTTGCTGTTAGAATTGCCCTGGTCAGACTGTGGCGATTGTGGGATGCGACTCCAACAATGTACAGTAGTGGTCAAGAAATTCAAGAGATGATGATTCTGCTGCAAGAACAACTACACTGTGTGCTTCAGTGGGCGAGTGCATACAGAGTTAGACTCGTGACTGGATGGTTTTGAGTTTGATTCCCAGTCAGCTCCATCTTGGTAGTGGGTGTTGAGCAAACTCTTCCCTGAAACAGTTTCCCACTGCTCCGTGGCACCTACACATTATATTGTGATGTGCTGTATGCTCCCTAGGGAGTTAAGATATAGCGTGAGATGCATGCCAATGACCTGGTGTGAATGTAGTCGTTTGATCATGCATAATGATATTCATTGTCAGCCTGGCAACAGTTGTTGCGAATGTCTGTCACCAGCATTAGGAAATGTTCAATAGAATCTTCCCTATTTTTTTAATGGTCTCAACAGAGAGGCGGTCTCTTTATACAGGTTTGAGCCAAGATACAGAGGTGGTTTTAACTGGAGGTTCATGTACACTCTTGCACAAAGTGGCAACATGTGTCAGAAGTTAAGTTTTCATCAACAGCGTAAATCACAGGAAATCTGGATCTGATCCGGATCAGAGTCCTGTTTTCTCACCTGGATTCTCAGTGGAGCGTGGACGGTAAATGTGTCAGTTGCGCATGGCTGAGCCGGCTGGTCCGGATTACCACGGATGTGTCTGGATCGGGGTGAAGACTTGGTTATGTTGTGGTCATCATTGGGTGAAGAAACTGTCTTGTGATTGTGAATCATTTTGTTTGACAATTGAGGAGGCTGTAATGAGCTGTTATTCCAATTGTGGATTTCATGAAACTAAGTTATGCAACAATATAAGCTTTAAATAGTAACAGTACTTAGATAATAGATTAAAATAACTGCGCTGGAAAAGTTGATTATAGCTTGCAATTATTGTACGATAATCCTGCATTGTGGTAGTCAGTTAGATTGGTCGTTATATTACTCAGAAGTGACCATACAGCAAATGTTTGGCCCAACACATACTCATGAGTAGTCCAAGTTTATATTTCAGTGTTTGCGAAAAGTTTATTATGGCTATTAAACTGACACAGATATTTTTTGCTTTGTCACTGTCAAGTGAGCCTTTTTATTTATTAAAACAACAGTTTACGATTCTTATAGATGGACATGATCATGCAAATTTTCTTATGGAATGATTCATCAAATGAAAAGTGAAACCATTTCGTAGTGTCCCAAACTTTCATGACCAGGCTGACACGAACCTCCATACAGAGATCACCTCTCTTCAGATTACAGACATACTGTAAAACTAGAAATGTTTGCATACGATTTAATTTTTGAATTTCGTGGGTAGGTGCAAAAATGCAAACTTAAATAGTCAGCAAACATTAATAGCCTATGTAAAGTAAGTCCAGGACGGACCAAAATCGCAAAATTACAAATAAAAGTAATTTATAGATGAAAATCGTAAAATTCAACAGCCATGAAATATTCCAGTTTTACAGTAGTTCTACTGTGTCCGATTATGCTACAACTGGAGTGGTGGAGATGAGTTGAGATTCCCAGCGGAGATTCAAAATCTTTGATTGTCTGAGTTGAGTCTGGTAGGAACTGTTGTTTTTTGTCTCTGATCAGTCACTGATTTGCCCAGGGAACAGAAACATCAACGGAAGTCCAACTCCTCTGGCATATTCTATGTAGAAAGGAATACAGTAAAACCTGTCTATTAGGACCACCTTTGGGACCAGTGTTAGGTGGTCTCAATAGAGGGGTGGTCTCTATACAGAGGGTTGTTCTGGTAGTTTTATGAAGGTTTGGGACAGTGAAAAGTTGTCTTATTGTAGAGGTGGTCTCAATAGAGAGGTGGTCTCAATAGAGAGGTGGTCTCAATAGATGTCTTTTTATAGAGGTTCTTTTTGGTCACTTTGTGAAGGGTTTGTTACGGCAAGAAGTGATCTTTTTTATGGAGGTGCTTTAGATGGAAGGCTGCACTGTACCAAATAAAACAGTGCCAGAAAATCCTTACTCCAATTTCTAGTCTTCCTTTATCTAAATATAGTAGAACCTCGCTATTGAGACCACCTCTATAATAAGATCACTTTTCACAGTCTCAAACCTTCATAAAGCATAAAGCTACAGAAATAAACCTCTGTATAGAGACCACCTCTATTGAAACCACCTACACTGGCATCAAAGGTGGTCCTAATAGAGAAGTTCCATTGTAATCTGTATTCCAATTTTTAGCCTACCTTTTTCTAGTCAAGAAATAGAAAAAGAATAGAAATAGATCAATTATAGAACATATATGCGCCCTTCTAAGAGCCAGTCCATCTTCCCGCGCTGCATCCATCTTGATTTGAGGGAGAAAGAACGATCCGTCTGCCAAATGAAGAGTTATACGCCACCCTTTGGGGAGCCAAATTCAGTCCTGATCTATTCTATGCCATTTTCATAACTCATGCTTCTTTGTGTGGAGGAAGAAATTTCACAAATATTTATTATGCCTTTTTGTAAAAGTGTTTTTTGTGTTTATCTAACTTGCATTCAGGAAAATCTGTTTGCTTCAAATACAGTTTTTAAATATGGTTGCTCGTGTTTTATATCGAAGGAGCATCTTTAGAACCATTGACATTTAATTATGTTGTATATTTAATCACAGATTCAAATAGCGTTCTTGTAACGTTACAGTTCACCATTTATTTAAGAATTTACGCAACAACTAACAACAGAAGTACGATATGACATATTTTGTGTGTATCATAGCAGGACATCTGCCCCACAGTAAAAAGAATATCCTAAATGTACATCTAGATTTATAAAAGAAACTTAAACTACCAAATATATAAAAGATCGCTGCCCCCCTTGGTGTAAGTACATGAATGTATGATTCAGTGGATTCTGTTGTACATTTTTCCATTTGCCAGGCTTTATCATGAATTGTTTGGCTCGAATGTTACATCAAGGTGTTAACTTTTTGTATACATTTTATTTTAATTTTCTACGTTCATCTATAAAGTATATAATAGAATAAAATTTGAAGCGAAGAAAGAATAGTTTCTTTACAGTTGTTATGCAATGTGAGGCAACTTACAATACAGTAAAGCCTCCAACAAAGAACAGCTCCAAAAATAGACAATATCTCACAGTCCTAACTTTCAACAACCTGCTAAAAAGACCACCTCTCCATAGAGACAACTTGTGTATACCATCTCTTGTGTGATCTCAATAGAGAGTTGGTTTTAATAGAGCGCTTCTTCAGTATAAAGTATTATAGTAACTTTGTATACAGCATATGGATTCATGTTATTTTGTCTTTTTGTATTTTTTCATTCTTTTGCTGTTAACTATTCCCCCCAAAAAAACAATCAAAACTTTTCCTTTACATATCTTTATCTTTAATGTAAAGGAAAAGTTTTGATATTTTTTTGGAATAGTTAATAACAGCAAAAAGAATGAAAAAAGACAAAAAGACAAAATAACCATGGTTCTTCAATAGCATTCCCTCCAATAAAGAACTGGTTTTAATAGAGCAGTTCTTCAATAGCATTCCCTCCAATAAAGAACTGGTTTTAATAGAGCAGTTCTTCAATAGCGCTCCCTCCAATACCTGTATACATCCGATGCATAATTCATACCCACTGCCAAGTGCTGATGCTGACGATTCAATTTGACTGAGGACACCATCAGAATCTGGCCTTTAGGGCACAGAGCCCCGGATTGTACGACTTACAACATATCTCAGGGAGGGATCATGGTGAATAAGTGCGTATTACGGAGCCTTTTCGCCACCGCAAATATCGAGGGTTGCCAGGATTATTTATGGCTTGCTGCGGTGGTGACATTTTACAGGAGAATTATTGTGCCCGGAGGTGGTGTTGGTGAGATGTCAGGCTTTCTGCTTGTATATGGTGTGTGGCCATGCTATATGGTATCGGGCCATGGCCATCTATATTCTTCCCAAGTGTAACCCAGAAAATTAAGCAATCGGCGCAAAGGTCTCACTAATTTGGAGAGTTTTGATCTGTCAATATCATCTACTAGTAATGCGTTATACATATTTTGACCTCATCGGGTCAGAGGGTTCATCAGGTCACAGGGTTCATTGCGTCATAAGGTTCTATGATGGCGTCTAACCAAAGGCTAGAGTTGCCATTAGCATAGGCAGGATGGATAACGCTTAGGGCACAACCAACTGTACTGCTTCGTAACTGCCTCTCCACTGCCAAAAAACTCAAGAGACTACAGTGGGTGAAAGTGTGGCAAAAGTATGTTTTGAGGCAGTACAGAGACAATAGAGGAAGTTTGAGATGCCAAATGTTCTCTACGGTCAATACAACAGTTGTCTATAATCAAATTAGGCAGTACACAGCCAAACTTAACATTATTACATGCTGGGGTCATGCAGACAGGGAAAAAGCCTACTGTTAACTTGTCCGCCCTGCAAGTTGTGCCCTAGGCTTAACTCTTTGATCACTTGCAAATGAGTTAAATAGACTCGGTGATCTGACATGTATTATATTGCCATTCTGTAGCCGTGCTACATGTTCCACACATCACGCTGCTTCGTACTGTATGGTTGGCAGAAACCACAAAGCGTGAGAACTCGTGGCATTTGAATCTGGGACTCGTGTAGTGAAAAACAGATCCTCGCCGCTGATGAAAGTGCTGGGTAAAAAGGCAGCTTTGGCCGTGTTGTAAAGCTCTCGGGGGCTTTGATGCTGAGGAGGTGCATGTGATGGGGTGGGGTTCTATTTTTATGGGGCTTGGAAAAGGTGCCATATTGCTGATTCTCTTTTGACGTTGACATTTTTTATTAATATGTGTGTATTGATTGATTGTTTGATTTATTTTACTGTAGTGACATGAAGTACAATATGAATATAGGAGGATATTATATTATTCCAGTCCTTCAGGACTTATCAAGTTATAAATTCTAAATTCTTGTTTTGGTATAATTGAAAATACAGTAAAACCTCCTCTTATGACCACCTCTCGTTTGAGAGCACCTCTATAATCCCAAACCTTCATAAAGCTACCAAGATGAACCTCTGTATAGAGACCACCCCTCTATTGAGACAGTCCCAAAGGCGGTCCTAATAGAGAGGTTCTACATACTGCACTAAACACAGCCAATATGCGGGCTGCTCAATAAACCTGTCCATTCTCCTCTATGTTGCTTTATTGAACATTGTCAGGTCCAATTTGCATGGAATTATGCCATTGTGTGGCGTGTTTGCTGGGAGAATTGACTGTCACAGGCAACAGTGTCCCAATATACAGACGCAAATGTTACCTTCAGAAATACGTGTTTTTTATTTTGTGTGAAACAATCAAAAGGCGACATTTTGTGTTGGGGAAATCCATATGAAACATCATATTGCCAAAATTGACCTCATTCTCATTTCAATGGGGCATCAGTATGAAATAGTTGATAGAGACAGTGAACAAATGAATGCGTTTTGTGTCACATGATAAACGTTAATCCCCGTGACGACTAATTTATCCATGTGACGTCCGCGGGGCGTGTGATTGGTCGCTTATTTCCCCATTGTATGACTGCTGTCATTTTCCCTCATGCTGGCTCTTTACGATATTGCTGGGTTAGACATTAAGTCCAGAGGTTAAAATATATTGGCAAATTGCTGGGCTCTCGAAGCAGTTTTTATTCCATGCAAATTGAAAGCCACAACTGCCAAAAAAGTACCATAATTGTACTCTGGCAAAATATGAAAACTTGTGCAATTTTTTCCTCATAGGAAATTGCTTCCCTGTTTGAAATATAACAATAGATGAAAAACAGATCAAAGTTCAAAAAGTCCCTGCTGATTTGGAGTGATTTATGATGAGTCAGCCGGTGTTGGTCAAACAACATCTGCCAGCCGGCGGGTCCATGAGTGCATTGTGTTTGTGAGCGCTCTCCAGGAAATAATCAGTCATTTGATGATGTCAGTGACGAGTGTAATGAAAATGACAGTCTGTTATTAATCAGTACTCAACTGATTGAAAATACATGTTGTAAGACTCCTTATCCACTCTGTAACTGAAGCACACAATACATGTTGTTCATGGGCTACAGTGTGAAAGAGAGATTCCGTGAACCAGCGATGCAGGCTGACAGACGCACAGACAGACAGCAGTGCGAATCACTCACAAGATTTGCTGCTGCTGCTGCTGCTGCTGCTGCTGCTGCTGCTGCTGCTGCTGCGAAAAACTATGATGTTAATGACACAATTTCACAAATAACAGCGTCTTCCAACGTCAGGATTGTCAGACCACAGCTGAGTGAAGCTGAGCAGAAAATCCTGCAGTCTGATGCTCTGGTCTCGTAGCTCCATTATGTTCCCGTCTTTCTGAGTGGAAAATTATACTAAATTGCGAAGACGAATGGCAGTAATTTCCTTTCGAAGCGAGTTTCCACCGACTTGTCATTTTGGCGATATGTTTGTCTTGTATAACCTAAGGCGTGCGTGTATTGGCACTGTCACACAAAATAATCGCGCAGTCTGGGTTTGGATCTAACAGATTCTAATGACCGAGACCGGCGCATGAGGCCTGGACGGGACGGTTGGAAAGTAGACTGGGCAGCCAGGCCACAGCCTCTGAATGATATGATTTTCAGGTCCCCCAGCCTAAATTTGTTTGAAAACTTTGACCCCTCAACCACCATCACCCCTATACATACACACCTAGAATTAAAACCATTTTTTTTTGTGTTTCCCTTTCATTAAAGTGCACTGCAGATTTTCAACCCCCCGCCCACCCACCCACAGCATCAAGCTAAGTTTTTCGGCCCCTCCCTCTACCATTTTCATAACTCCCATTGTGGACCATGATTAATAGTAGCTACCTTAGTGTAGCAGCAATTCCAAGTAAAAGTACATACTGTACCTGCAGCTTACTATATGCAGCTAATAAAATTCACCCCACATAATAAACCTGTCACACGACGCGTTCCTTCCCAGTGATGGAGTCGTCATTATTGTAATAGGTGGAGTGAGCCCTAAATACGTAATACAGATGGATGAGGTCGCACGATCAATGGGAAGGGAATAAAGGTCGCATGGTGGACCCTGTCTGTAAGGCTAAATGATAAGATGTAAATGTGAATGTGGTCACTTGTGGTGGTTCATAGTCGTGATCCAAGTCTGGCTCTCCCTACTTTATGATTTACACCAGGTCATTGGCAATGTTTTAATGTGAATGTGGTGGTTTATAGTGGTGATCCAAGTCTTGCTCTCACTGTGACTTTGCATTGTGTGGTCAGAATAAACATGTTTAAAGCGTTCAGATCTACATCAACAGCAAAAAGAAAAAAAAATTATTCGTAATTGAGTCAAAACAAACAAAACTATCTCAAAAGTGTTGCCTGGTCGTACATGTCCTAGACTCGGGTCTGTAAGGCTGAAGTATAAGGGAAACTGTGGGTGTTGAGCAAACTCGAGTGTCCGTATTCACACATGTGTGTATTAATCTTTATGCAAAGATGGGAATGACTGTGTACGTGTACAGTCAAACTTCACAATGAGGCTGGGCTCAAGTTGCTGCATTAGAGAGTCTTTTTATTTTGTTTTTTATGGTGGTTATTGGGGGAAATGAAAGCTAGCACGATTACAGAGGTGGTCTCTTCATAGAAGTGGTCGCATTTGCAGGTTCTACTTTAGTGGTTATTTATTAGTATTTAAAGAGTTTTATTTACAGACGAACACACAAAAGAACATCAATGAAAAAGTCACTTTGAATAAACTCCCTTCTCATTTCATCTGCTACATCTTATTGTACTCAGTTTTTTTTTCCATTTTGAATGCCACAAATGTGCAAGAAATATGAGCTTTATGAAAGTTCAACAAGAATTGATGAGCAGCTATAGACAGAATTCCATGAATGGCCAAGTGGGAAGATTTCGGTTTTAAAGGCAGCGATGATTGAGCGACGACGTGGGTGGAATACACAGCAGGTGCGAGAATCCCGCAGACTCTGCTATTTCGGGCGAGTTATTCACATCACGACTTATGGAGAAAAACCCTCATACTGAGGACAAAATGTTCATGGAGAAGCTTTAATAATGAGGCCATGAGTAATTTTCCATGAACATTTGGGGTTTGAAACATTGGAAGATTTTAGGTTCAGCCAAGTCAAATGTACAACCTTATATAGCCAAGTAAGAAAAAAAGGATTATTGATTTTATTCGCAATGTTTAACTGGCAACTTCTTCCAGTTAAAAGCTGCTACTGAACCCACAGGGAGATATTGTAACCCTGGACTATGGACAGTGTAAGAGTCTGAGAAATACTCGTAGACCGAAGATGCACAAATCTCCCAGCAACCGCAGATGGGAGATTCACATGTAAAATAAGTACAGTAAAACATCCTAACTAAGATCTATAAAGCAGCAACCGATGTGATAGGCTGTGTGATAGGCTGTGTGATAGAATAGTCCAAGAAGACATAAGGAGGAATGTAGCAAATGCTCAAAACTGTTAAGTGTAACTTCATTTCTAGAGCTCTGTCAGAAAAAATTTGTCAATATTATTTTTCAAACAACTCATTCAACAATTTACTATAGCTTGTTTGAAAAAAAGCAAATATGAAGAGAACTTGAGAAACCAGCTCAGACAAATCTCTCTCACTTTCGCTCAAGATTAAATTGATTTGTCACAACAATATCATTTCGCACTCAAAATCTACGACATTTGTATTAAACTGGGGCATATTGCTGTGTAAAGTCTACACCATCAGCCGATGATGTAATCGGCCAGTGCGACTCTCCAGCCTGGATCTGTGCACGTCAGCGGAATGATTGCTACTCCCCACTGGACGCTCCGGCCGTATTGATCATGCTGGTTTGGAGAGTATTTTCTTCTGTTTGAGATTATTTTCTAGCGTTTTACGATGATAACAGAATCTGAAAACTTGCATATTTTGATCTCGTCTTTTTGGTTCACGTTTCTGCTCTGATGTCTGGTTTTTATTTTTTTTCCGCCGAGTCTTGTTTTGGCTTTAGAGTTTTGTATTTGTTCTATGGTCAAACAGTGACTATGATGTAAGCCAATATCACCATTGTAATAATTCTGTGTAAAAAGATAACTGACTTCAAGTGGTCTCAATGTTGAAGGTAGCCTGTGTGAATATTGACCATCATCTACCTATAGATCCTTGACACCACACAAAAATGACCAGATTGTAGAAGTGGTCTTAATATTGGTGATTTGGTGTAAATTGTAAAGTTTCATCGACAAAATTACATCATAACCTCTAAAACATCCGGATCTACATCAATAACAAAAAGAAAAAAACATTCAAAATTGACTCAAAACAAACAAAACCATGAAACAAGAACAAAGAAAGTGCACGTTCAATCGCCCATTAACATCAGCTGTGTTTACCGACAGCTTCATCACGAGTGTCCCTTATCAGCCAGGTTTGTCACAGTTATGTCCTAATGAAGCCCGCTACTTGAAGTGTCCACCTTATCACAGCTATTTACCAGGTACTCTATTGTCAATGTTCTCTATAAAGTATCACAGTGTCCCGATGCAGTAAACTTGGATAGTTATTGCTTGTATTGTGATTTTGTTTTTGGATTTCACCATATTTAGTTTCAAACTATTGAGGATTGAGTTGTTTAAAAACTAGGCATTTCACAGGGATTTTTTAAAAGTATTTTGATAAGTGTTTTTTCCATTTTCAGGTGTGGATTTTGGGAATTTCTGGAGGCGGACACACTGAGGTTTGTCCATTGTCTTTCTATCTTTTAAAGTTGTAAAAAGAATGATTATTGATTTCAAAGTTTTCATCAGCCAAAAGATCTAAAAGAGATGGAAACCTGGGTTGAATAAGTTCATGTGTTTTTGACTAAGTTCACATTTTGACTCTTTGTTTTTAAGTCTCTGGTGGGATTTGAACCCACAACCATATGACCATGTGGAATTCCACCAAGGACTATGTGGTATAGTCTAGGTCTAGTCATAGGTTTAATGACTTAATTTACATATGATACATTCCCAAGTCCAGAAAATCAACATTAGTTCAAATCCTGTCTTTTTGTTTGGCATTTTCATAATACAACTTATAATACTGTCTTTTCACACTGGACAAAAGCAGATCAGTTTTTTTTTGTGTGGAGGCACCATTCTCGTATTACATCATGAATTTACAATTACTAATTTATTCTGCTTGCTTTATCATGTTTTGATGGCAAGGAGTCAGTGTAGCTGGGTTGTTATCAAACCTGTCTGTATCTGAAACGTTTTAACCCTGTAGTGACTAAACTAGTAACTAGTGCTGCTATTATAGCATAGAATAAAGTCTAAAATAATCTCAAATTTACCACAATGGATGTCGGAATGACCCTCAATCTGACATCCATCTCTTAGCTTATTACATCAGCTGCAGCATAGAATATAGCAGAAAATAAACTCAAATTTATCACAATTGATGACGGAATGACATATTTATTACAGGCGGCAATAGTAGGCATGAATGATCATGTCCTAAACGCATCAGCAAAAGGTGAAATAGCGATTAGCTTTATGTATGTACAACGAGGTCGGGTCACCGGGTCAGGTCACGTAAACATCAGACTAACCAGCACATAACATGACGTCCGATAACCCGCCGGTTATGACTTATTGCCGAGCTAAAATGTGAAGATACGGCGGTGGCTGGCGTGAGAACAACTCCTGTTGTTTATGAGGCTGTAAACGGGTGATAATAGGGAGGTCGGGAGGTCGAGAGTGAGCGTCTGACACATCATGGATATGAATGTGAGACGGTTAGACGCCATGGTGTTTGATAAATCAGTCTTTTCTAATGCATCGATGGTCACTACAAACAAACCAGTTATTGGTGTTTCATGATTCATTTTTCATTAACAACCTTTCATATATTTCATTAATAATTGCGTGATTTAACATTTTTGTTTTCATCAAATTACATTTGAACGCAGACTGGTTAAATTGTCAGAGTTTTATTTGTTGATATCTAGTATGGATCATCTATACACTAAAAAGATGAAACTTATTTGTAAATAGAATAGATTTTAATACGCACATAAATAATCTATAGATAATGGAGGGAATGTAAAGGTGATTTTTTAATTATGCAATGCATATTATGGTAGCATTCAAACCATATATTGCACCTTGCAGAGGTTCCTGAAAATTGTGAACTATTTGAGCAGCGGCGGTTAAGCGGTTCTGAACAAACATTTTTGCAGGATTTATACTCAATTTTTCTGTTCTGCCACAGTCTAATGACAGCAGCAGACGCCTTCTGCCACAGTCTAACGCTCGCTCGCCCCAAACTCAGGCTTGTGTTAGGCTTCATTCTCGCCGGCCATTAACGGGGCGTACATTTTTGTTTTCATCAGGACATTGGTGCAGACTGTAGTTGTCTGGTGACTGGTTGACATGGGAATGAGATCTGTTACACAGTTATGGGAATTTCAGAGGTCTCTGTACACAGTTATACTGTCTCAGAGGTTTATACCACTGTGCGGTAACTGGCCTCGGCTTCACGTTAAAAGGTCTCTGTACACAGTTATACCCGTTTCAGAGGTCTCTGTACACAGTTATACCCTGGTTTCAGAGGTCTCTGTACACAGTTATACCCCGTTTCAGAGGTCTCTGTACACAGTTATACCCCGTTTCAGAGGTCTCTGTACACAGTTATACGCCGTTTCAGAGGTCTCTGTACACAGTTATACCCCGTTTCAGAGGTCTCTGTACACAGTTATACCCCGTTTCAGAGGTCTCTGTACACAGTTATACCCCGTTTCAGAGGTCTCTGTACACAGTTATACCCCGTTTCAGAGGTCTCTGTACACAGTTATACCCCGTTTCAGAGGTCTCTGTACACAGTTATACCCCAGAGGTCTCTGTACACAGTTTCAGAGGTCTCTGTACACAGTTATACCCGTTTCAGATGTACACAGTTATACCCCGTTTCAGAGGTCTCTTATACCCCGTTTCAGAGGTCTCTGTACACAGTTATACCCCGTTTCAGACCTGGGGAGGGGAACTTTCTGTTAGTTGCTCCGACCGTCACGCGACATTATACAGCCAGGAGAAAGTGGTGGGTAGGAACGCTGCCTGTAAGAGCAGGCAATGATAATATCCCTGCTTTAAACACCTCATACAGAGGATAACGTCATCAAATAAATAAGTGTAAATGTCTGGTTTATAGTCTTGATCCAAGTTTTGATCTCACGACTTTACAATTTACACCAGGTCATTGGCACATTCAATGATCAGCAATTGATCATTTCTCATATGCTTGCATCGGCAGCACATTCAGCGCACAATGCTAATCACTCACACAATCACTCACTCACTCTTTCAACCCAATGACCTGTACCTAATTAACGTGTAGGTGCCACGGAGCAGTGTGCAACTGTTTAGGGATGAGTTTGCTCAACACCCACCACCAGACCCGACTGGGAATCGAACCCATGACCTTCTGGTCACGAGTCCAACTCCCTAACCACTCGGCCACGGAAGCACATCATGTGGTTGTCAAACTGGACCGGTGAGATTGACAATCTTCTCTGGATGAACGGCATCCAAAACCTGGTGAGTCAATAGTAAAAAGCTTTGTTCGTCCTGCCACTTTCTGTCCATCACACATGAGTGGTGTGGTGACATAAAACCTGCGACGTCCACGGCTGCATTCTCTTGGGTAAGAGCCAGGAATACAGCGAAATCTGCACAACTGGACACAGAGAAACCTCGTCACCCGCACACGTCTCATTTTCTAATGTGCGGCTTATTATTGCTCCACCCACAAGACCCGAGATAACATGAAAGGCCTCGAACACGCGCTTTGATTCTCTCGCTTCATCAGCGGAATTGCAGCTATTATTAGTAACAGACAACCATCAAAGCGGCCTGTGTGTAGCCCAGCAGCAAAGTTGGGACGATGGAACAATCTACTGGCCGTTCACATATATTTCGCTATACAAGAAATATTGTGTTTTTGCTTTTCATGTCCGTCAACCAGCATCCGTTGCTATTCCTGCTAAAATTATATGTCACAACCTAATATGTCCCTACAAACTAAGTAACAAAAGCTTCCTTACAACTGTAGTCAAGGAGAAAATATTCCTGAATCGACAATATTTCACCAAACGTCATGGCGTCTTTTGTTTACGTTTTGCACAGCACGCGTGATTCTAGTCTAGCTAGGGAGCGCTGCATTTCTGATATAATTCATAAGAAATTTTAAATTTGATTACCGCCGATTATAGCCATTCTATGCTATATACATTTATAAACAATAAATAGAATTATTGAAGCCTAAATAAGCAATGAGAACAAAATAACATGGTTTAACAGGTGATAAGTTTCTTGACTCAAGACCAAAACAGCTTATGCTCCTTGAAAAATCTTGCGTTCATAATGAAAATAATATAAATAACGTCAGAAACGTTAAAAAATCGAATACTCCGTGATAAAAAATAAACATGTAAATGGTTCTGTAATAACAGGAGGGAAACAGTACATTTCCCAGGACAGAATGATTTTATTCAATCTTACTACAGGTTCACGCTAGATGTAATACAATTGTGACCCGACAATTGTTGTCAACCTCTCACTGACCCTGGGAGGTCAGAGGTGTGACAAAAGTCATCCTCTCTTTAATATATTTTTAAGTTACTTCCAACAAGATCTTTTATACAAGAACAAAGTGATTCAACTGAAACAATCATTATAACAGACTAACATATAACTACATAGCATGTGCATAGTATAAAAAAGTAAATACGCAGCCTTAAATATTTACCAGTACAAGATATTTTTAGACAATGTTTGCTGGATTCTCATTTTTCTTCTTTTTACCAATGACTAACATATAACGGATGTAAGTAAAGATCCCTCCTCATTTACCACAACGATTGCCCGTAAAATTGTGTTTTGCTTTCTGACACGTTTTGCCCCTAGTTTTCAATTGCTGGTCCAGTAGGATTTGACTTCTCACTCTGTTTCATTGCCAATAGGAGATGCTGGAGGTGACACATTTACTGTAGGGCTCACATTAGGTGTGTGTTTGTGAAGCTTTCTGATTACTTATGTTTCTTTGGTTTTGCACGTGGGAGGGACTTGTTATTAGATTTTTTGAGGGCAAGAGCTGTCACTACTTGGTGTGGTTTTTCATTGGTGGATGCATGATATGTTTGTTTGAGCTGGCGGTAATCATGACCATATTTATCCCAATCCTGTAAACAAAGTACTTCAGCGACACAATGCATCCTGCATCGACATCCTGTGTATCACGACATGCCCCAACAAACGTAGTAGTCAGTAAGTGTGCTTGTCCGATGAAGAGGCCCAAAGCTAAATATAGCAAAGGTGTCAGACATGTGTCTGAAAGCATATGCTCGAGATTGGAGCGTGGTCTCCTCGTCACGGGGGATTAGCTCAATCGGTAGAGCAAACCGCCTATGACATATGACTGGTCTGAATTCATAGACGGGGAGATCGTGAGTTCGAGTCCACGATCCTCCAAATACCTTTACAAAGTAACACTGACTTTCGTTTCAATTGGTGGAGGATCACGGACGGGTGCAAAGGTAGAAAGCCAACGTGTGTCGCCCTGTGAAAATGTGAAATTGTCCATTAGTCCAAGTGGGACTGGCCCTCGTGTGTAAGACATTGGGGGAGGGGGCTACCGCCAGGGAATTAACTCAGATTAAGGGGGTATGTGTGATCTGGATGGTGGGAGAAGAGTTAGATCTGCGAGAATTCTTACGGGTCCCTCGGTCAAAAGCTGACTATGGGACAGTTACCCAAACGGAAGAATTCCTGATCTGATAACCCCGTGTCCCTAAGTAGTATGGAAAATTTCCCAGCTCACTCTCCACCAGCCGGTCGCACTAGGAGATGACGGCTCTGGGTAGTGCCCCGGATCCCTAGTGGGATAGGTTGAATACAGTCACCTAGGGGCCGTGTTGAAACAGCGGATCGCAGAAGGCAGCTCTGGGTAGTGCCCAAGCCTCCACGTGTTGGCGGTAGGCGGTTCTGGGTGGTGCCCGATCCCTAGTGTGGGATAGTTGAATGCGGTACCCTGGTGGCTGTTGTGAAAGTGAGATCGTCACACAAGTGGGCTGGTTGTGTAGGAGAAGGAAGTTGGGGGAGTCTGTAAACAAAGTACTTCAGCGACACAATGCATCCTGCATGCGACATCCTGTATCACGACATGCTAACAAACATAGTCAGTAAGTGTGCTTGTCGATGAAGAGTGGCCCAAAGCTAAATATATAGCGAGGTGTCGAACATGTGTGTCTGAAAGCATATGGTCGAGAAGTTGGGCGTGGTCTCCTCGTCACGGGATTAGCTCAATCGGTAGAACAACCGCCTATGACATATGACTGGTCTGAATTCATAGGCGGAGATCGTGAGTTCGGAAGTCCACGATCCTCCAAAAAAAATTACTGCTTACAAGTAACACTGACTTTCGTTTCAATCCGAACAATTTGGGATCTTGGGGGGTTATCCAAAATTTTATAAGCTCAGCCCAACCCCAAACCCTTGTCATTTTTTTGCATTTTTTTGGAAAGGGGATTTCCGGGAGGGGTAAAATTTTTTTTCATTTCTGGGTTTTTTTTTCATTTGGCCGAATCAATAATTTAATTTTTTTTTTTGGGCCCCAACTTCCCGGGGGAAAAAATTCTAAAAAGGCCCCCTTTTTTTAAACCCCCTTATTTTTTTTGTTGCCCTTTAGGGGTTTTCTCAAG
>CM032663.1:3843344-3914002 GCA_019095985.1 Streblospio benedicti
CGTGGCGAGTGAACCAATTTAGCCGGTTCTCCCAATTAGGCGATGTTATAACTGGGTCTGTGTGATGAAGCGTTACGACCCATGAGGTCGGGCGGTAATCGACCAAGAGGCTTCGTAGTACAGGGATGGCAGCATGGTGCAGTTACAAGTGGTTTTTATATAGGCATAAAAGCTTAGCTGGTTATAGCACAGTATTTAGTTGCATTTATTTAGTGATATACAGTAAAACATCCAATTAAGAGCACCTCTCTATTGAGACCACCTCTATAATAAGACCACTTTTCATGGTCCCAAACCTTCATAAAGCTACCAAAATAAATCTCTGGTTTTAGATGTTTTATGAATTGTGTTTCAAATAAATTCTCTTCGTGTAGCTTTTTAAAAAACCTTGTGCATGAAATATGATAAAAAAACATTTGAGACTAGATTTCCGCTTGCCCTGCTGATGAAAACATGAAACTAGTATGGTAGGATTTTCAGGCGTCCCACCACCTTGATTTGTTTGAAAATTCCACCCCCCACCCAATCAACATTTTTTTGGGGGGCTCTTGATGTTTTTTCATACCCACATGGTTTGTTTCGAAATAAAACATTCATAGTTGTGAAAATGCTTACATCTATATAGGCCATCCCATGTATTCAATATTTACACTCAATTTAAGTGTGATTTCGAGAAGGCCATTTTAGGTCATTATTTTGCCATTTTCTTCTATAGTTTCAGCTCTAGCGATGCTGTGCTCTCTGAGCACTTTTGACCTCATTATTGTGTTTTTCAACGATAACATCGATTGTTTAAAATGGCATCTGTCATAAGAAAAGTTAAAAATTGAAAATTAAATCATTGAGAACATATTCACACAGCATAAAAGAACATTACAAAACAAAATGAGACCAAGCGCTGTGTACCAAATACATAGGATTTTTAGTCAAAGTCTGAATGAAAACTTGAACAAATGACCATGCAACAGACATCTACATATATGTATAGTTTTGATGCGGGTTGTGGAGTTTGGAGAAAATTGCTGAACAATTCGCACAATCTGTTCTTTTTTCAGAAGTGTAGAATGGTGCGACAAACGTAGCATGGTTTCTCCTGGTCTATGTCAATAGAAAATGGATGTCTCATACGGGAAGTTTGCATTGTGAATAAAAACTTTAAATGTTAAAGCTGGCTTGTTAATTTTATAGTCAAGTGGATTTTGATAAACAAATATTACTGTGAAACCATAGATTTAACATAAAGTATTAAATCATAATGATATTGTTCTTATTGTGTTTTGTTAGTTAACAATGTAGTAAAATTAGAACATAATTATATATAAGCGTATATTATGTATATCAGTTTTATACTCATGGATTGAATTGGACAGAGATTATATGAAAAATAGTTGCAATTTAAATACAAAGCTGAAATACTTCATGGTGATTTCAAGGATAAAACATTACTTGTGAATTGTTTTATTTATGGACTAGTATTAGATAATATTAAGTTGAACAGAACAGTATCAGATTAGAAACAAAAAGGATTGCAATGGAAAACCACAGTGATGAGCAACAGAAGTCACTGTTGAAGGAGAAATTGGTCAGCGGAAGTGACGCTCTGAAATCACAAGAAAAACCATACAAATGTACTGAATGTGGCAAGTGTTTTGGTCGAAATGGCAACTTGACCGAACACATGAGAATCCACACTGGGGAGAAAACATACGAGTGTACTGAATGTGGAAAGTGTTTTGGTCGAAAAAGCAACTTGACCGAACACATGAGAATCCACACTGGGGAGAAACCGTATCAGTGTATAGTGTGTGAGAAATCATTCAGCCAAAGTGGAAGTCTGACAGATCATATGAGAATCCACACAGGCGAGAAACCTCATGAGTGTAATCAATGTGGAATGTGTTTTAGTCAAAGTAGCAGCTTGACCAGCCACATGAGAATTCACACTGGCGAGAAAGAATATCCGTGTACAGTGTGTGAGAAATCATTCAGTCAAAGTGGAAGTCTGAAAGTCCACATGAGAATTCACTCTGCTGAGAAACCATATGAGTGCAGTCAATGTCAAAAGTGTTTTGGTCAACAATCCAAGTTGACCGAACACATGAGAATCCACACTGGGGAGAAACCGTATCAGTGTATGTTGTGTGAGAAATCATTCAGTCAAAAGGGAACTCTGAAAAATCACATAAGAACCCACTCTGGAGATAAACCTTATGAGTGCAGTCAGTGTGGCAAGTGTTTTCGTCAACATGCCAACTTGACCGAACACATGAGAATCCACACTGGGGAGAAACCATACAAGTGTATAGTGTGTGAGAAATCATTCAGTAAAGTGGAAATCTGAAAGACCATCTAAGATCTCACACTGGGGAGAAACCATATGAGTGTACTGAGTGTGGCAAGTGTTTTAGTCAAAGTGGCAACTTGACCAACCATATGAGAATGCACACTGGGGAGAAACCATACGAGTGTAGTGAATGTGGCAAGTGTTTTAGTAAAAATAGTGACTTGACCCAGCACATGAAAATCCACACTGGGGAGAAACCATACGAGTGTAGTGAATGTGGCAAGTGTTTTAGTAAAAATAGTGACTTGACCAAACACACGAGAATCCACACCGGTGAGAAACCTTATGAGTGTAGTCAATGTGGCAAGTGTTTTAGAGACAATAGCAACTTGGCCAGCCACATGAAAATCCACACTGGCGAGAAAGAATATCAGTGTACAGTGTGTGAGAAATCATTCAGGCACAGTGGACATCTGACAAAGCATATGAAAATTCATACTGGTGAGAAACTGTACGTGTGAAGTGAATGTGGAATGTGTTATAGTATCAGAAGCTACTTGAAAAAAAATATACTAAAATGAAATAAAAAGAACATTCACACACTCATTCACACAAACACAGTATCAGATAATACATCTATTTTCACAATTTTTACTAAAATCTTTGAGATGCTTCAAGAAATTTATGTACCAAATCAAACATTAGACAGTTTTTATTGTAATCAAATGCATCATATCCTTCAAGTAACATTTTGGTAGAAATTGTATTATTTTCTATATCAAAATTATCATGGAGTGCTTTTAAATAAATTATATCTAATATCATTATAGAGTGGGCAATTTAAGAGAAAATGTTCATTATTTTCTATAGTGTGACCACAAGGACAAGCAGGAGAATCAACTACATGCAGTTTAAATAAATGATCATTAAGCTTGCTACATTGCATTCTCATTTGAGCATGTATAATTCCGTATTTACGGCATCCGTAATTAAACAACTGTGAGCTTTTGCAGTTCATGTAAGATTTAATATATTGAATAGATCTTTCATTATTGTTTGTATTATTCCACATTCTTATTGCAGATGGGATGAAGCTTGAACGAAATTTTTCGGTTCTAGACATCATGTTAAAGAAATTATCTGGTTGTCTACTATTTTCACGTTTCATTCCAATTTTATATGGAAGCAAATCTTGTAAATACTTTGGAGTTTCTTTATTAATGACCTTTATTAATGATTTTAATTTGATTTGCTTTCTTCTTTGTTCTAGTGACAACCAGTTACATTCGTTATAGAGCAACTGGCGTGGCTGGTGCCTTTGCGAGCACCAGTGAGTATTTTAGCCATAGTATGTTGTATTGTTTCGAGTCTGTCAGAATCAAATTTGCTGCAGTTGTCCCAAATATGAGACCCATATTCTAGTTTAGGCCGGATAAATGAGAAGTAAATAGTTTCTATAGTTTTTCTATCGAGATCGTATTTCAGCTTTTTTTAATACGTCTATCATAGGAGAAACATTTTTTATTACATTTTCTACATGGTTTGACCATGAGAGGTCCTGAGAGAGAACCAAACCAAGATGTTTGTGGTGCTGTACATTTTCAATATTAATGCCGTTAAAACGAACCGGTACTACATCCTTGTTTCTAAAACTGCAATGCATCAATTTGGTTTTGGTTGGACTGAATTTCACCAACCATTGATCAGCCCATGATTGGATTCTTTGCATATCTTCTGTGAGAGCTGCTGATGCAGTTTCAATGGAGTCAAATTCAATATGCAAAGAAGTATCATCCGCAAAGAGCTTAACATTTGAATGTATATGTTCAGTAATATCATTTATATAAATCAGGAAAAGTAGTGGGCCTAATACTGATCCCTGGGGAACCCCAGCTTTAATATGGCCGAGTTCTGATTTTTGACCTCTAATGACAACCGATTGATGGCGATTAGAAAGGTAATCGGTGAACCAGTGTAAAAGCGGGCCACCAACACCTGCTTTCTTTAATTTAAAAATTAGACCTTTGTGCCAGACTCTGTCGAATGCTTTAGATATATCACAAAAAATAATGCATACATCTTTCTTTTTATCAAGAGCTTCGGCAATTGTATGGTAGATGTATGAAAGCTGGTTAGTAGTTGAATCGCCTGGCTGAAACCCTGATTGGTGTTTTGAAAGTAAAAGATTAGTGCGAGTAGTTAAATAGGTGCTTGAATATTATTCTTTCCAGAAGCTTGCTTACACATGATAAAAGTGAGACTGGCCTATAGTTATTAAGATCAGAATTGTTTCCTTTCTTAAACAAAGGTAAAACATTTGCCAATTTCCATGAACTTGGTACTTTAGATAGGCGGATAGACATTTTAAATAGTTTGGTTAATGATGGTACAATTGTAGCATCCGCTTCCTTTAATAATCTAGGACTGACCTCGTCTGGGCCTGTTGCCTTGGAAACATTTATGCATTTAATAAGATCATGTACTTCCTCTTCAGTAATGTCTATATTGATAAGACCTTCTCGCAAAATGCCAGGATTAGGCAGCTCAGCATTACTGTCATTTATGTTTGAGTGAGACACTATTAATGGTGGATAAGAGGTGTCGCCTCCCTTACCAAGTAAAGATTTAACCGTGTTCCACCAGGATTTACTATTACGTTGTACACTTAAGGAGGAGGTCAGAGATTGTCGATAAACCTGTTCAGCTTCGTCTAACTGTTGTTGGTAAGTGTTTCGTAATTTTTTATAGCTTTCGAAATGTTCGGATGACATACCTTTGGACTTGTACTTATGATATGCTCTTGTGACTTTTCGTTTGAAACATCTAAGTTCGGACGTATACCATGGAGAGTCATTAGGTCTAATAATGACCTTTTTATTTGGTATGTGTTCCTTAGCTACACTTAGAAACAACTGTGTCCATTTTTCACACGCATTATCAATATCGTCATCAGTAAAACACTGATCAAAATTTGTGGTGGACAATGCGTTTCTAAATTCATTGAAATTGGCCTTATTGTATTGCCAGATAAATCTCTCATAAGAAACTTCTTTTGAAATTTTAAAATCTAAAAAGCAACCTACAGTACAGTGGTCATTGGTTGAAACAGGTGGTGTCACCTCAATTTTATTTATGTAGCAAGCAGAGTTGGTAAGTACTTGATCTAGAATGGTTGCTGTTGAATCAGTTATGCGTGTTGGCTCATTTACAGTACAAGCAAGATTCTGAAAATCGCAAAATTCCTTTAATTTTCGGCCATTATATGTTTCAGGGTCAGCATTTAAATCACCAAGTATGAATAAGTTTTGTAATTGATATTGTTTGACATCATCCAACGCATCCGACATGTCAGGCCAGAACATATTATTTTCCGGGGGTCTGTAGCAAGAACAAACTATTATTTTACCTCCTATAGTATTTACTTGAATCCACAAGGCTTCAAGATTGGCACTTTCAAATTGAAATAAACGTTTAAAAGCAATAGAGTTCTTTACATAAATAGCAACGCCACCACCCCCATCCTGGTTGGTTCTGTCTTTCCTTATAATATCATGAAAACCATCTATCTTGAACAAATCATTTGGTACTCCTGCATGCAAATGTGTTTCTGACAGAGTAATAATATCAAAGCGTTCAGCAATAGATGTTTTAATGGCTAAAAGTTTGGATCTTGATAAACTACGAATATTAATATGACAGATATTTAAATTTCTGCATTTGACTGGCCCTGGATGTAGTTCAATGTCACCTGCTAATATTAAGAGCATAACAGCAATAAATAAGAAGGATAAATTTAGAAAACAATGAAACAGAGATGAGAAGGATATGATGCAAGTAGTGCATTTAAATTTGTTAAACAATCCGATGGCACATCTATATTGTTCTATTGACACTCCCATGATACATATAAAAAGCGTTTATGGGAGGATAACAATAATAATAATAATGACACACTCACACACAAACACACAAACAAGACATACATACCTATAAACAACAGTGCCAAGGAATTAGACAATATATACATATAAAAACCTTGGCAAAAACCACAGAACATGTGCACTCAAATGTTTGAAACAAAAGCTAGGGGGACATAATGTAAACAGCATAATTATGCAAAGATAATTATTCACCGCACTTGGAGAATTGTATGAGTGGCCACAAAAGTTAATGATCAAAAATTAGATATTAATTAAGGTAACATCTAAAGGGATATATATGTACAAACAATGGATGTGTTAATGGTACATATTGTAAATGAAATACAAATGAATGACAGTATACATGTACTTCGCACATACAATTTCTTATGTAATTAATCTTATATATTTTATGTAACTCATGTCTAAGTAAATGTACCCAACTGCGAATTTTGTTCCTACACAGCTTTAAGATAATCTGCTAAGTATTTTAATACCGGTATTCATGGGTAACTTTGTAAATATACAAGCATGTTGTAGGTATTTGAAAGAATATATATACATAAACACACACACACAAAAACTAAATCATAATGATTGCAATAGCAGACATTAATTACAATTTAAAGCAAACCAAGAGTCGTCAAAGCTGCATCTTTAATGTAATCAAAACGCGCTCTGCCCAAGTGTCTTTTCCCATACCAGCGAGTCACACATACAAGTCTGTTGGTGACGTTATGTTCACGGAGTATTTGGAGCAACACCTGTCCAGCGCCCCATTCACCGTCATCCTCACAATGTTCGGCCCCATTATTCAGTCTGTATGCATATATGTTGTGCGTTGCCCTAGCAACCCTTTCATCACTGTAGATCGCATGCAGAGCTGGTACTATTTCATCCTGGTTGTCCACCTTTACATTATGTCCACGGAAGGAGCTGCCTTCATATGATTTTGGTGGTGCATGTTTTACCACCATAGTAGAGGCAATTTCAGTGGTAGCTGAATTGATGTCCATAACAGTATCCTTGTGAGCTGTTGTAACTTTCTTCCCAATCACCAATTTGTCAAGTTGCCACTTTGGTTGCTGCTTCTCCTTTTTAGCGTCTTTGAAAACTGGCATGAGTTTCTTTTTTCTTGATTCCAGCTCTCTTGGTAATTGATCATTTACACCAAATTTCTTTTTTCTGTCTAAGTTTTTAGTGTGCTCCATGACAATCCTTTTGCCATCCACTGGATTGAATTTGGCAACAATTGGACGCCTCTTGTTGGCACCCTTTTTCCCCATTCGATGTACACGATCATAACCTATTTTTGCCATATCCTGATCACTGATCTTCATCTCCTTTTTCAAGAAGTGATTGAGAATGCCTCTACAGTCATGTACAGGTTCGTCTACCTCCTCATCTATGTTATAAAAGACCAGATTGTCTCTCATCATCCGAGCCTCCATTTGCAGCAATTGCTCCTTTAAATCATCTCTTTCCTTTTCTGCACGAGTTATCCGACCAATAGACACTTTAAGCTGGTCAGTTAGCTTGCTCACCTCTTCTTGCAGATTACTCACATCTTCTTGCAAGCCGCTGATATCCTCCTTTTTCCACACTGTCGATTCTCTCTTTCAAATCTGTCTCCAGCGCTTGAAATTTCATAGACTGCTCATGCATCCATTTACTTATTACTATTACTGTTTTGTTATACACTAATTCCACAACCTTTTCTAATTCCTCATTGTCATCACTATGATCATGGACTGTAGAAAATGCTGGCGATATTACCTTGCGTTTTTTATTTATGGATGATTCATCCTGTATCAATACACCATTTGATGTTGTTGGTGTTGACACAATGTTTCCATGATTTGGTACATTGTTTACAATGTTCACAGTACTTTCAATAACATCAGTACTACTTGCCTTGGCACTTGCTTTGGTACTTTTACTATTCACAGACTTAGCAGTAGCAGTAATCTCATCATATTTTTTTTCGATATAGCTCTCCAAGCTTAATATTGAAGCATTAGTACTTTCAGATGTCATTGTTCTGGTCGGCTGGCTATATGTTAACTATATGCAAATTGAAGAGTATGGATGCCCAGCTGCTGTTACGCTTGACTGGTCACTATATGTTGTATAGTAAAATTGTCTAAATTTTGCTTCCAAAAACTCCTTAAAAGTTGGATCAGATTACCTTGATTTTTCCGTTGCTATTCCTGCTAAAACTATATTTCACAACCTAATATGTCCCTACAAACTAAGTAACAAAAGCTTCCTTACAACTGCAGGCAAGGAGAAAATATTCCTGAATCGACAATATTTCACCAAACGTCATGGCGTCTTTTGTTTACGTTTTGCACAGCACGCGTGATTCTAGTCTAGCTAGGGAGCGCTGCATTTCTGATATAATTCATACGAAATTTTAAATTTGATTACCGCCGATTATAGCCATTCTATGCTATATACATTTATAAACAATAAATAGAATTATTGAAGCCTAAATAAGCAATGAGAACAAAATAACATGGTTTAACAGGTGATAAGTTTCTTGACTCAAGACCAAAACAGCTTATGCTCCTTGAAAAATCTTGCGTTCATAATGAAAATAATATAAATAACGTCAGAAACGTTAAAAAATCGAATACTCATTTTTCTGCAGTAAACTTGACAAGGAAAATTCCCGTGATAAAAATAAACATGTAAATAACAAAGGTATCATAATAGTCGAAGATTCGTATTGTATGTCCACATATAGGTTGAAAAACATAGATTCTGGATAACTATACATTATTACTGTGGTAGGATTCAGAAATGAGTAAACTCCGTTTTTCTTGTATACCGAAAAATATGTGAACGACCAATACCATTGAGATTCCAAAGTAAATATACATGTAAAAGTCAACGCTCTATATTGTCAATATTGCAGGCTAAAAGCACATCATCCCCTTTACCATTGGTACATTCACATCACATCAGATTCTGCTCACAGATGCGATTTGCTCTCAGGATTGGAATAAAAGCGCGTGGGTCTTTCCACGTTTTGTGTCATAATGAGTGAGTGATTAGCATTGTGCACTGAAAGTGCTGCCGGTGCAAGTATGTGAGAAATGATCAATTGATGATCAATACCAATGACCTGGTGTAAAATGTAAAGTATAGTGTAGACCCGTGCCATGTAATATATTTGTTGTAAAATATGTTGTTGGGTGGGTTGGGGGATGGGCAGTGTTTACTTCGGAAATAGGGCATGAGACTTTATTTCCTGTTACTGATTTATTGTCCTCACGGGTATAAGCTAGTTAAAAAAGATGATTTGAACTTTCTGTCCTATTCATATGCAGAAAAAAGAGTACAGCGACTTCGTTATTTTAACCCCTTTCAAAAATGACTAATGTGTTGACCGACCAAGCGGAAACTGCCTCTGATGTAACAAAGCGCATGACGAGGAAGTAAGATAGACCGGTTTAAACAGGAAAACACGTAGCTTTATTTGGTTACGGCCGGTTTGGATATAGATAAAGCATTTAAACTTGGTGCTGTAACTGTTAAGTTATGTCACACAAATATCTCAAAATGGCGATTCTAGTGAACATGATAATTCTCTCAGTGTGTGTGTTTCATGTGGATTGTAGAGAAATTGGCAGGTCCAGTGTAAAGCACATGATGATGCACAAGAGAAGCATTGACGATGGTGTCAAGGAATACTTCTACTGTTATGATGAGTTTGTGCGTCTGTATCATGATAACATGCATACATACCATGGTGTGTGTCATGTCAGACACAAACTGAAGCTGTGTAAGGAGAAGGTGAAAAAGGCGTATCCAAGAGTAGAGGAAGACATTGGAAAAGGATATCAAGATGAGTATGAGATGATAGCAGATTTCTGGTGCACGTACAACACGACCCACCACCGACCCCATGATCCCTTCATCAACATGGCCGACATGTACCGCAAGTATTACCAGTGTCCATATGTGACTGACATCATGCTAACACACGAGGATTATTCACCACGGATCAAACTTGGCCGGGGGAGAGCTCAGTTAGCACACACTATCCTGACCTACACTGGTGCTGCTGGGCTGAGTCTGTGGCAGCCGCGCCATCAGTACAGCGACCCTCACGACCCCGTGCACAAGGCACTCAGTGCCAGGTTCTGTGATGAGTATAAGCATGAGACATACAAGACTGACAACATCATGAGCAGGTACTGTGTGGTTGTCAAGGACATAGACAGTGAGCTGTATGATGTTATGAATACATATAAGAGACACACTGTTGGCCTGTACAACTGGACCACGAGCCTCTGCACCAAGTATGAAGACACTCTAGAAATGGTAATGAGGATGTCACAGCTAGACAAGTGGCTCAATCACCAGAAGAAACCTGATCTATCACAATGTCATGACCACAACATGTACATAGAGGGAGCCACTTGCCTCATCATGTTCCATACAAGACTTCCTCCTTACTCAAACCTTCACAACATCATGCCAACATTTGTCAACAACATAGCAGAACTGAACTCCTGCTGGGAGCGAGTCACATCTGGATGTCCTCAACCAAGCAGTGCGAGCCAAAACATGAGTCTTCTCATTGAGATTCACAACCTGGCTACTAACATCAGCAAGCAGGATTCAGCTCAGGTCTGGGACGTCATATGGTCGTGGTCAGATTCTTACAAGAAAACAGAATCACAGGCGAGATTGCAGGATCTCTACATGCAGCTATCCCCAGGCGCACCCAGCGACCCATCCTTCCCATTGGCTTTTGGCTCCAGTCTAGAGGCGGTACTAAACCACACGTCTCCACCCCCTTACGTCACAGCTCTCTTCAGGAAACTCTCCTCTGCCTTAAACAAGCTATCAGTGGTGGGCAATGATGACTATCACGGTGTCAACATATTCCAGGGATTCCACTCCATGAATAAACATGTACTAAGTCTACTGCTCTCCTGCTTCAATCTTCTGTATGAGCTGTTTGTAGAGGTGTGTGAGTTTGTGCAGTACAAGGGTCTGTGCCCGGAGTGGTGGCCACCACCATGTGGGGCGTAGGATGCATGGGACACAGTAGACAGATATAACGTTACATGTAATGATGACAATAGTGAGCCCTGGTGTGAAAATGTGATGAAGGAATTGTAGAGGACGTTTTTTCAATTCGTTATGAAGCTCACAAAATTTGCTCGCTTTAGAATCCATTTATTTACCAAAGCATGGAATCTTAACTGCCTGATTTTCAATGACAATTACATGTCATAATATGTAGATTTATGTGTTTTTAAGATTTTACTCTTGTGTATTCATTAACAAAATAAGCAATGTTCGATTATCTATGTAACACCACATACGTATAACTCTTACTTTTAACCCTTATTATAATGTATGCTTATCCATAAATGGCTGTTAATAAACTTACTTACATTGTGTTTTCCTAAAATTGTGATTATTTCTGTTGATGCTATAAAATACAAAAAAAAAAAAATAATATCACTCATAAAAAATAGTCATAACAAACTCAAAGATGTAAATACAAGTTAAGAAAGTGCTTGAAAAACACAAGTCTCCCCCTATGGATTTGCTCTACTGCGCTCACAAGCTTGAATTTAGCAAAATCTAGTACAAAAGAAGATCACCATGAGGTTTATGTTAGGACTCCGTTTTCTGTAACAAAGTTGTTGAACTGCCAATAGGTGGCATTTTTCCTATTACTTGTTCGTGTGTGTCATGTTCCACCTTTCTAAGATTGTTTTCTATTGGTGTTTTTGCGTAATCAGAATTTAGAATTTAATCAGAATTTAGAATTTTGTTTTATTTCAAATATGTTTTTTCAACATATTTATCATTGCCATGATAAGTATGGGAAAATTTGTGAAATAAAATTAAATTCTTAATTCTGATTACGTAATAACACCAGTCAGTTTACATTTTCTATTCTCACTATTCATATTTTCAAATTAACCAGTTTTTACCAGCACGTCCACATTACTGAGGTGTCCCCGTTGTGACACAGTTTTAATACAGGCAGAGTGCTGGTGGGTAATAATGTGTGTATCAAGTTGTCCCCCTCGTGGCTCAATACTGGCCGATAGTTTGAGTCCGTGGGCGATGATCTCTACATGTGTACATCCGGAACAACAGGGAATATAACAGGAGATCCAGTAGACACATTCTAATCCATAGAGACAATATCACATCTGTGTGATTCTGTTAAATGAACAGAATATTTGTCTTGGAGAAAAATCTGATGATGGGAATGTACCAATGGTAAAGCAAACATATGAATGGGTTATCATATGAGAACTTATTCAAAAATTCTTTCAAATGAATTATAATTATAAAGGCCTCATGAATGTATTGATAAATATGTTGCATAACTTGTAATGTAAATATTATAATGCCGTTATGTCTTTACTACTATACTACTACTAATTTTAATAAATGGTATTGACCCGTGTTTGGGGCAGTATGAAAAAAAGATTTCTTATCTTTAAATAGTAGAGATTTGGACTCGCTGCGATGCTAGGTGTTTTCTACACAGGCTTAAAGTTATGATGATGATGATTAATAGTTTATCAAGATGTCACCTCATTATTTTACAAGATTGAAAATTTAAAAAAAAAACATTCAATATGAAATAATGTGTGGCTGAAATCGACCAATGAGACACTGAGTACATGTAAAGTTGCATATGCTTTAAGGGCTATGCTCAGTGCTGAAGAAGTATGCTTGAACAATGGTTAAGCATCGTTAAAGTTAAACATTTTCAAACCGAGACGACATTACTCAAAGCTCCGTCAGAACGAGGCACCCGGTTTTGGTCGTTTCCAAACATTACACCAAACAGGGTCAGGAACTAGGCTCATATTTTCGTGAACATGTCACCATAATCTATGGTGCAACCGCCGTACACATACAGACTTTTGTGTTGAACTCGACTTTGAGCTAGTTTTGTGGCGAACGCTCACGTGAAGCTTTTCGGACACTCGCATGGCATCTTGTGAACACTAGTGCACTGTGGGAAAAATAGTGAGCCCTGGTGTGAAAATGTGATGAAGGAATTGTAGAGGACGTTTTTTCAATTCGTTATGAAGCTCACAAAATTTGCTCGCTTTAGAATCCATTTATTTACCAAAGCATGGAATCTTAACTGCCTGATTTTCAATGACAATTACATGTCATAATATGTAGATTTATGTGTTTTTAAGATTTTACTCTTGTGTATTCATTAACAAAATAAGCAATGTTAGATTATCTATGTAACACCACATACGTATAACTCTTACTTTTAACCCTTATTATAATGTATGCTTATCCATAAATGGCTGTTAATAAACTTACTTACATTGTGTTTTCCTAAAATTGTGATTATTTCTGTTGATGCTATAAAATACAAAAAAGAAAAAAATAATATCACTCATAAAAAATAGTCATAACAAACTGAAAGATGTAAATACAAGTTAAGAAAGTGCTTGAAAAACACAAGTCTCCCCCTATGGATTTCCTCTACTACCACTCAAAGCGATGAGTCAATACTTATAACATAACAAAAATCAATGCCCTGAATTCTGCTTATTTATTCTCTACTTGCCCAAGAGCTATTTTAAAAACAATCTATTATTCCCCATTATACCTCCATTATGGCACCTTGTTTGTCACATGGTTCATTTTTTATTATATTTGCATATCTCTATTCAATTTTACTTCTATTTATATTTTTTTACCTTTTTGTAATCTTTTATTTACTTTGTAATTAATATGCCTGTGATAAACGAAATAAATCAAATAAAAAACTAAAAAAACCTCAGTACAATCTGGTCTTCCACCCTGCACTGTTATTACGCATGTGATAGTAGGCTAGCTCAATATTCGTGACTCTGTGACCCTAGCTGTGAGGTTTTTTTAGCCGTGTGGATTCACATACGCAGATAATTGTGTGGAGAGTGAGCCAATTTAGCCGCTTCTCCCAATTAGCGGATGTTATAACTGGGTCTGTGTGATGAAGCGTTACGACTCGTGAGGTCGGGTGGTAATCGACCGAGAGGCTTCGTAGTACAGGGATGGCGGCATGGTGCAGTTACAAGTGGTTTTTATATAGGCATAAAAGCTTAGCTGGTTATAGTGCAGTTATTAGTTGCATTTATTTAGTGATATGCAGTAAAACGTCCAATTAAGAGTACCTCTCGATTGAGACCACCTCTATAATAAGACCACTTTTCATGGTCCCAAACCTTCATAAAGCTACCAAAATAAACCTCTGTGGTTTTAGATGTTTTATGAATTGTGTTTCAAATAAATTCTCTTTGTGTAGCTTTTTAAAAAAAACTTGTGCATGAAATATGATTAAAAAACATTTGAGACTAGATTTCCACTTGCCCTGCTGATGAAAACATGAAACTAGTATGGTAGGATTTTCACAATAACTATTTTAAAAACAAAACAATCTATTATTCCCCATCATGCCTTTTTATGGCACCTTGTTTGTCACATGGTTCATTTTTATTATATTTGTATATCTCTATTCAATTTTACTTTATTTATTTTTTTTACCTTTTTGTAATCTTTTTATTTACTTTGTAATTAATATGCCTGTGATAAACGAAATAAATCAAATAAAAACTAAAAAACCTTTTCACAATCTGGTTTGTTATTACCTGTTATTACGCATGTGATAGTAGGCTAGCTCAAATCGGGAGACTGTGAGACCATAGCTCTAAGCTGTGAGGTTTTTAGCCGTGTGGATTCACATACGCAGATAATTGTGTGGGAGAGTGAGCCAATTTAGCCGCTTCTCCCAATTAGCCGATGTTATAACTGGGTCTGTGTGATGAAGCGTTACGACTCGCGAGGTCGGGTGGTAATCGACCGAGAGGCTTCGTGCTAAAGGGATAGCAGCATGGTGCAGTTACAAGTGGTTTTTATATAGGCATAAAAGCTTAGCTGGTTATAGCGCAGTTATTAGTTGCATTTATTTAGTGATATGCAGTAAAACGTCCAATTAAGAGTACCTGTCTATTGAGACCACCTCTATAATAAGACCACTTTTCATGGTCCCAAACCTTCATAAAGCTACCAAAATAAACCTCTGTGTTTTATAAATTGTGTTTCAAATAATTCTCTTCATGTAGCTTTTTAAAAAAAACTGCATGAAATATGAAAAAACATTTGAGACTAGTTTCCACTTGCCCTGTTTATGGTATGAAACTGTTATGGTAGGATTTTCAGGCGCCCCACCCCCTTGATTTGTTTGAAAATTCCACCCCCATTCAACTTGATTTTAGGGGTGGTGGGGGGGGGGGCTTTTGATGTTTTTTTCATACCCTCCTGGTCCATAATGAATGGTAGTCACCTAATGGTTTCATTTTGTCATATCCCTTCACCCCCCGGGCCACAATAGATGATACCCCCCCCCATCACAGCCAGGATATATCACCGGACACCCCCATACACCCCAACATACACCCCAACATACAGTCCACATACAGTCGGCCATGAATCATGTAACTCCTGTAGCTCCGGGCCGCCATAGATCTCCTGACGGGAAGTTGTAGCTCGGAAACACGCGCCGTCTATCAACTACACCCTGTGTAGCACGAGCAGCAAAGGTGTGGCAGGGTGAGGATAAGGTGGAAAAGTGTGTTACTCGTCAGCAGGACAAGTAACCCTCAAATATCTACTCGTCCTGCAAAAAATGTACTCGTCCTTCTTGTACAAAACTCTATATTTGTATGCCAAATTAACCAGAATTGCTACTCGTCAACAGGACGAGTAACCCTTTAATATCTAATCGTCCTGCAAAAAATGTACTCATTCCTCCTTGTACAAACTCTATACCTGTATGACAAATTGACCAGAATTGTTACTCGTCAAAAGGACGAGTTGCTAAAACTTCTTACTCGTCCTCCACAAGGTTTTACTGGTCAATACTGGTCAATACTGGTCAATACGAGCGGACGAGTGGCAAATCCTCACCCTGTGTGGACGCAAGTCAGTAGAAAGGTGGTCTTTCTGTACAGGTTGGCAGTGGTCTCTTTATAAGACCGTTGTTTGCCGGTAAAGTGGAGTGTGGAGGACTTATTTCTAATGCTCTACTATGTTTGGGTTTTTACTTCTTTTTTATTGCTGTGTAGAGGTTAAAACTACAATAAAATATGTGATATATGAGTAATGAGCAGAATTACAATAAATATCCACAATTAATTAGCTACATAAATAGTAAATACATTTACTTACAACATTGCGTCCATGTGGGTTGGTGATTATAGAAAAACTGAATGTAAACTATAGCAACAAAAGACTATATACAGTACTAGATTAAAATATTACACAACAGGATTAATTACATGCATTTACAATGTTAAATAAAAGTACGTAGAAAGGAAAGATTTATACACAGTGTTCTGCCCGCACCATGGAGCGTTCTGCCCTCGCTGTCACTAGTCTGAGGTTCCAGTGGTAACCTTGTGGTTGGGGTCATGGGCAGATCCAGGTTTTCAGAAAGGGGGCGCAATGAAGGGATCTCATGGGGGTTGCACACGGGATTGACAGGGAACATGCTAAAACCCTATGAAAATAAGGTATTTTGATTTTGATGGGAAAAGGTGGGGGGGAGGGAATGTTTGTGTGGGTGGGGTCTTTTGCCCCTGGATCTGCCTATGGTGTTCTACCCCTGGGTTTCATTAGAGACACAGGCTTTTACCTCGGAGGTATAAATGGACCTATTCCTACAGGGAATCGTACCCCAGGCCAAGGTGAATGAGGCCTGGTACATTTCCCCAGTACAGTCAGACTAAAAGTAGTTCTAGTGCACAAAGAAGAGTCTTCAATTCCCCCGTGTGTAACAAACACTAGTGTTCTTCACACAGAGTCCATTGCAACCTAAGATCTACTTCATGATCTGTGCACTATAGAGCTTAGGACATTTCTGTAATTTCTGTACTCCATGAAAAATTGCCCAAGTATAGAGGTTGTGTCTCTCTAATCATAGTGGCATTAATCAAACGTTGTTTACATACGCACAGAAACCTACAACAAACCTGTGTCTGTGATATGAGGATGTTTTGTTGCTGTTATCATGGCTTGGTGGGCACCTGTTGTATGATAGAAATTAACGGCTCCTTTATGCCTAGATTCCATATGTCGGTCTTTTCACATAGACACATGGGTATCCACCTGAACAATGAACATACGCAATAGCCTAGATTCTTTTTTTTTCTTCCTTAGGTCGCTTTTATTCTGTGTAGATTTCTCCTAAATCTGCAGAAATTCTCCTTGAAATTTTTGAAACCTCATGAAACTGGGCCATGACCATTGAGCAAAAACCTGGATCCGTTTTTGTCTATGTGTTACTCCAGCAGTTCAAATTGCTCGTTGACTGGGAACTTTAAGACATTTATTTGCACCAAGTCCTGTCCTCGTTCTGAACCTCACATAACATTAGTTGTTCAGCCCTTTACCGGTGAGTCAGTAAGTGATGTCTGCTTTTACAGCGAAGAATAAAGCGTAAAATGAGCTCAAATTGGCCAAAATGACAATTTGACTTATCCTCACTACAATTGGATGAATCAAACACCCCCGTTGTTAAATTGCAGCTTATTTTAGCCTTTATTCTAGTATTCAATAGTAGCAGTTATATGTTACCTACCTAGTTATGTGTTATATGGAAACGTGACATTTTAACCCCACTGGGCCATAATACGATATGTATATTTAAATATATGAATTGTATATGGCAATGTCATGATAATAAATGTTTGCTAGCTTTATATGAGCTGCAGAAGGTACTCTCATATTTATTTAATAGTAGTCAAAACAATTACAGTTGGAACATTAAAGCAGGTATAAAGAACTGTCGTTGGTTTGACTGCTATTGAATAAACATGATAATAAAACGTAGTAGAACCTAAAGTAGCAGTATCTAGCCGGGTTAAGCGGTGACTTGGTATATCAGGTTGTGCGGTGCTTTCACACAAACGAAGTAATCAGATTGGAAACTCCCAAACGTCCTGAACACGCACCGGCTCTCAAATCTGCTCACTTAATTCACTGTAAAGAAACTGGATACAGTGAGGACTTTATGAAAGTCACCAATTTGGTGTGTACTGTACGGGGGTGGCTAGTTTTCCCGTCTTTTTCGGGTTCATTTAACCGTTATCACGGTGTAATTTTCCATTTTTAGCTTTCATTCTTTTTTTATTCAGACTGCTCTCATTTTCAGCGTCTTTTATGAGAATCTTGCTGTAGTATACAGTACGATTTCATGGCTCGTTTGATATTTTGAAATATACGGGCTCTCTTTGTTGTATTAGTAGACATGTTTTGTTCGATGAGTCATTACTTGAACTCGCTTCCCTCAAACCGCCAGACATTGGTAAATAGCGTAAAATACCTCTTTATTACATAATCAGATTGTGGTTGAGGTTCGTTATTTAACAATGTCGCAATCTTTACTCTGGTGTTGGTTGACGGCCTTGTGTTTCTTTATCTTGTTTTTATCATAATTATGTCAGTTTATCTCGGTACGAACATCGTGTATTTTGCATGGACCTTAGAATAAAACGTAATTTCCTTTTGAAGAATTGAAAGAGGAGAATCAATGCTAATGTGTGTAGTTTATGTAAGGGGCATGAATATCGTAAGAGTGTGGTCATGTAGTGATCAATGTTTGGTTTCATTTCTGTTTTATAAAGAGAAAAATGAAAAATGAATGAGGGTTTACTATATCCTCGGATGAGGACAATTCCAAGCCGTTTAGGTTCTAATGACATTTTATATGACTTATTATATGCCATTATGTGCCTAATAAACTAATATTTAAATGAAAAATGAATATCCTAATGATCAAACGTTTGTGGTGTAAAGAGTTATATGTGAGTATTGCGCATGTTTTGTAAGATAACAGCGTGCGATAGAATCGTATATTATGTGGGGATTGAGCATGTTCTGTGATAGACCAGCATATATCAGACATGAGAGCAATTACTCATTAGTGCTCACCACTTCTGCTAACGAACTGAGCAAACGCAGCGTGATTTGGTGAGTTGGGGAAGTGACTTAGGGACTGGCCTCAAGTGGTCATGGTAGAGACGTGGTGGTTCCAAGTTAAATATTTATAAATAAGTGGGTACTATCAGATTTGTGTAACTAGTTTCAAGGTCTTAAAGTGGAGTTGAAAATGAACAAAATTATAGACTTTGCATCCGCTATGAAAAGTCACACTAACTGTAAATGGACTGTTTTTCTTTTATGTGCGTTTTCACATCTGACGTCCTTTTGAAAGTGAGGTTTATTACCTACAAATAGTTTACACATGTGGTACATTTCAGACAATGAGAAAAGTCGGGTTTGCTGGATACAGAGGTGTGTACAATGGCTCATTTTGTCTTCATGGTAGCAGACCTCACTTCCATTTCGACATCAGAGCAATATAAGGGCCTATTAGAAATTGTAGACCTGACAAACCGGCTGCTTTGCACCAAATGCTCTTGTCATTTCTCTGACATAACATGGATACGAAGCTGAATGTGTGTCCCCAAACAAGCTTTCATGTCGCTCAATTTGCATCACTGAATTTCATGGTCAACAAACAATTTTTTCAGGAATTGTGAGGGGCGAATGTTTTCATTTTTAATAAACTGTTGGGTTTCTGCGCTGAAATGAATTCAAAATGTCATACAATGTAGCTACGTGCGATGCTCACACACCTGATGTTATTAGCTCATCATTCTGCTGCCCCCCTGACCTTTGACCTCTGTGATTTACTTCTCACATAAGCTGACTGATCCGGCTTTCGGAAACCTTTTCAGGGCCACTATTTTGGGCCACACGAGTCTATAAACAGGAAGTGTGGGTGATCCATTATAGGATGTAACTGTCACCAGGGGTCTGTACAGAAAGAGGGGCTGGGGTCGGCAGAGATACAGTAATGTGTATGGTGTAATGTGCTGACAGCAAGTTCAGAACGATACATTTTCAATCATAACTAAAAAATGGTAATGAATAGCAAAATAAAAATTAGAGGAATGAAGTTTGTTTATATTTTTGATTTGCATACTCATTCATGTATCACCAATTATGTGACTATCCATGTGTATGCAAATCAAAAATATAAACTTGGCTGTCCCAATCATGGTACCTAATCCCCAATTTTGACTTGTTCAAAATGTCTGACTCTGTCTCTCACAGACACTGGAAAAATGCCATTTTCATGTAAGTGTTCACTATTATGTAAACCAATCAGAATAATCAAAATTGCAATGTAGATCTGGCAAAAAAATAGCGTTTCATTCCTATAATTTTTATTTTGATATTCATTACCATTTTTTAGTTATGATTGAAAATGTATCGTTCTGAACTTGCTGTCAGCACATTAGTGCTTGTGTGAATCAGTAGATACGGTGGTATCATGCACGTGCCACAACTGCCTATAAGGAAAGATTCGAGGATCAAGGTTGGTGATAGAGAATGCGATAGAAATAGTAACATACAGTGGCAAGAGATTAATTAATCCAAGGGAGGATTTAGAGTATGGCCAAGTATGAATGCTTCTCAACGATATCTTAAGGAGGTTAGCTCAGTGGTTAGAGCGCCTGCCTGACACATAATGACTGGTCTGGTGTTAGCAGGAGACCGTGAGTTCGAGTCCACGGCCTTCCAAATCTTTACGGGGTTCCTCGAAAATTTCACAGTTGTAGTACACACCCTCCTTGATGCTGGGGCCCATGTAACAGTAGTAATGTGAATGTATAGTGTTTGTAAATCATAGTAGCATTTATACCACACGCACCACTTCCATGATCCTGGGGCCCATTGTAATCAGATTTAACAAGTTTTAAAAAAGCTAGTAGATAAAAGTTCTTGTATAAGACTGCCAAGGCTGCTGATTGAGCGTCCACATGGTGAGGTTTTACTGTAGTGAACCGGGTCCGCTGTATGTGTGCAAGTATTCACCTGATTAGACTATTTGTTTTATTGTTTCTATTATCTATGTTTGGAATTTATTTTTAATCCCGAAATAAATACAGTAGAACCTCCAATTAAGACCATCTCTCTATTGAGAGCACCTCTATAATGAGACCACTTTTCACAGTCCCAAACCTTCATAAAGCTACCAAAATGAACAAGACCGCCTCTCTATTGAGACCACCGGACACTGGTCCTAAAGGTGGTCCTAATAGAGGAATTATACTGTAAATAAATGAAAATAGAAAATAAATATTCCAACAAAGCTCGATAGTGGCCACAGCAGCCTTGAGCGAGCAGTTTACTGGAGCTGAGGTCACCAATTAACAAGGCTAATGAGTTACTCGTGTGGAACAGAGAGAGAGATACCGCCAGCTGTGTGGTAAAGGCTGCTACAAATCATAGTGTGAACTCGGAACTGTTTATCTCTGCCAAGTAGAAGTTAGGAAATCGTGTAAATATAAATGAAAGAAATTACATGTTTCAGAATTGAAATGTTATAAAATGATAGATGAGCGTAAGGATATAGAATTAGTGAAGCAAGTGCAAATGCAGTCTGAATACTAGTGAGTGTGATAGGTATAGAAAATGTAATAGCCAAATCACTTTGTGTTACTTTATATTATGAATCACTTGTAAATCGAAACTTGGGATATCTGGAATATTTCATTCACTCTCGTCCAGTTTGAGTTACTCGAGTCCAACTGTTGATGAAAATTTGTCAGTTTTATTACAAACTTTAAATGCATGATTTATTGTGCATGGTTAATTTATTAATTGAAAAATATGTGAAATTGTTTGTAAAATTAGGGAAGTGAAATACATTTAATTCAACCCTAAGGGCATCAGTAAACGACTCCGAAAGGCTACAATATTACAATTTGACATAATTACATTTCCAGTGCTTGTTGTATTTCTGGTATACAGATGGTTCTGTGTGAATGGACTTGGCAGGTTCGTAGCGCGATTTCTGGTATGCACACTCACTCCCGGGCATTCATTCTGCTTTACACAGCAAATCTCTTTCGCACTGCATCTATATGCATTGTTTATTCAACTAGTGGGTTAAAGTTGACTATTTCTGCTGGACAAACTTTACTAATTGGCACCTTTGTTACAAGCAAATCAATAGCCACTTGGCCATGTACAATCATCATTGTCATATCTCGCGGCTTTATACGCAGTATACAACCTTTTTGATATTTGTGAAACTTGCGTTCAAAATCCAGCCAATCAGAAGCCCCACTGCCAAAATGTTCTGTCAAGATATCAAAAGTCAGACGTATGATCTTACATTGCAAAGTGAGAAAAAACGAGTATTGATTTTGCCTTTGACATAAGTTTAGCCGCTAAAAAGGCTGTTCTTAAAGGTTCAGTGGCCAAACTAAGATGCTTGTAGAGAAGCAATATGATGTTTTCGTTGCATTCTGAAATTTTCTTTCATTTAAACAGCATATTAAAGTATGTACAGCAATTTATATACCATGCAATAAGAGGCCAGTATAAAGCCACCAAAACACGTGAATGATTTTCGTCAGACGTAACTTGCACGGTGCACATAAGAAGTCACCTATCTCTCCCATGTTAAATGTGACGTCTGCCATTAGAAATCCACGGTACGTCTGGCAAAAATCATTCCATTATGCAAAATCACGTGACCTTGCGTTTTAGCTGACAATATATATTATGACGGTATTTTTATAGATGTAATAAATAGTAAACGTGAAAAATATGAATCTTATTTCCCTTATACTTCCAATGGAAAAGACACCGTTTATTGATCCTGGATTTTACAGAACACATATGTTTTTGACTGAGCATTATCTTTATCGCATGGGTAGACTATGTGCAGTGTTAAAGAGATTCCCGTAGACCGCCGATGAAGTACACTGTAACAGTCTGACGCCGTGACACCTGGCCACAAAATTGGTCCAATTTGCACAGACTGTGTCAGTGGCCTGTCATTGTGCTGGGGTCAAACCATGTCGATGATTGATGCCAAATCAACTGTGGTATTGAAGTGGCATCGTCGGTTTTGAGGGCTTAAGATCACTCACACTGCTTTTACAAGTCATTGTTCATATCAACACATGGGCAACCCAGTTGTAGCTTTTACGCGAAAAAATATATTTTGGGTTAGATTTACATCAAAAACGAAATCAGTACTTGTTTTTTTTTATATTTGGCCTTGTGGGATTGTACTTTTGAAGTCACTGAACATTTTGGCGGTGGGGCTCGTGATTGGTTGGATTTTGAGGTCAAGTTTGAGGTCAAGTTCAGGGCATTCGAATTACAGCTGCATACTATGTATATAGCCGTCCGATATGATTATGTTAAGTGAATGTTCTTTGCCAAATTGATGTTCACAAAGGTGTTATTTAGAGGCGGATTATTTTGTTCCATATCGCATTTCTCAAATTGTATGTGTGAAGGATTTAAGAGTCGTGACTGTCTGATACGGGCATAAGGTAACCTGGCTGCCTGATTGTGTATTTGTCTCTATATAATTACTCTATAATAACTGCATTAGCATGTATTAAACTCCTATTTAAGTAATTAGTCAGTTTTTGTCACAGTCCAGTGGTAGAATGAACCGTAGCTCATGATTCATTTCATCTTCCAGATCCCCATGGGTTTTCAGGTTTAAAAGTTCATTGAACAGATTCCTTGAATGTCTTACTATAAACTAATAATGTGTAGTGATTTTGTGATACTGATTTTGTGAATTTTGATTGACCTTGAAGAAACCTGGAGAAAATATTTGGCTTTCAAAAAGCAAGTATGAAGGATTTATCTAAAAATTTAAATTATGTATTAGGTTGAAAAGTTCTCAATTAAAGGGATGGGCATTTGCATGAATATGAATTCAGTGGAATTTTAATGGCATTGGTAAAACAATTTTTAAAAGATAAAAAGTCTATCTAAGTCTATCTAAAAGGGCTTGTTCGCGAACGCAACACGTTTTGACTGGACATGCTATAATGCTGTAAATTTTGATAAGTTTGAAATTCATCCGTGGGTCTTTGCACAGGGTGGGCCCTTGGATGGCTATTTATAGTCCGGTTTGAAGCACAACAGTCTCCCTGATTTATGTTTTCATAGAAAGCAGCTTTTGAGTGTTTTATAAACGTGAGCCTGGTTGAGAATGCACCTTGTGATTGCCGTTTATCAGCCATAGAAACCAGGCACATGGCAGGCAGCAGGCTTATCAGGGGCAACGGCTGCTGACAACCTCTATAGAGACCACCTCTCTATTGAGACTACCTCTCTATTGAGACCACCTAGAACTAAGACCACCTCTATTGAAACCATCCCTTTATTTAGACGACCTCACCATTGACACCATCTCTAGTGAGACCGTCTCTCTAGTGAGACCGTCTCTCTATTGAGACCACCTCCTGTCTGACCACCTCCCACCCTAAAGAGGCCAATCTCCAATGTATATTAAGAGCACTTGATGCCATATGGTGTGTGTCAGTGGACTGCACAATGCTTGATTATTGAGAAGTAAGGTCATCAGCATACTCTCCTGTTGGATAAATATGAGGTCTATTACCACGTGACTGTAGCGTGACTGTAGCATGGGCAATGCTTAAAGTCTAGTTGCTCAAATGACTTTTCGAAATCACCAAATCCAGTTTTGATTGTCAAATTTCCATTATGATAATAATTGTGTTTATCAAAGTCATCCTAATATTTGTATTTGTGAAGTGAGAAAACGCAACTTGTTTGTATTCTACTATCAATTATTTCTCACATGATAGTTTGTTTGCCAAAGGGATAAACAGATGCCTTATTGTACTGGTGCTACGTATTGTGATATTGTATACAACAATCTAATTCAAACCCCCACATCCATAAAAAAACGCACACAAGCTATTCAGATAAAAATGTAGTACATCGATCAAATTGGTAACTAGTATACACACATCCATGTAACAGCCCATACAGACAATTTGAGCCTTTAGCCCATGGGCGTTGTGATGGTTGTACGAAGTGAATATGAAAAATATGAAACAAACTGACTAGTTTCATAAGGAAACCCCACATGCCAAATGTTATTGTCCCAGATTTCGATATTGTAACATTCTGATTAATGTGATAATAATGAACCTCATGTGCAATCCCCTATTTATTTTGCCAATAATTTTGTACCTTATGAACTATTCATACTTCAATATCCCATCAAGGACAATCCCCGAACCTATTAATTGTTTGTAACAATCTATATCAAATGCGATCATATATAAGATGAAGAAATATTAGGCATGAAATAGCCTAGAATTTTCAAATGTAACTTCAACAGATATGAAATGTAACCAAAAACATTAGAGTACAATCTAATATCCTTGATATAACTTGAGAATATGAAATATAAACCCGCAAGAAATGAAGAAATATTAGGTATGAAACAACCATAGAATTTTCAAATATAACTTCAAATTGCAAATACCATTTCTCCTTCCTTACGAATCGTGTTGATTACGCCGTCTCCACTTGCAGCCTTATCACACACATAGGAGCGCGGTTTACACACGTAAGTGCTATAATTGACGCAGCATTTTACCACAAAGCTCCGTTCTGTAGACGTCTGATCAAGACGCGAAAAAGCAGAGAGCGTGTTTTACCCACAAGGCCTTGGTTGAACGGTGTGTGATTTGTAGAGTGGCGCTGGAGGCCTATTTGTTTTTTGCCATGGACTGATTGCTCATTGAAAATCAGCGAGTCAATATTGTAGGTTATTGCATTGTTTTGCTGGTGAGATTCTCGTCTATTTTGTGATTTGATGGAAAAAAAATGCTAATTTAGAGATGCAAAATTCGATTGACAATCGGAATCGAATATCAGTATTAAGTGTATTTATAAGACTGTAAAAAAGCCCACAGTTTTGGGGGTTGATAAAGTGGGGTGTTAGGAGGTGGTGGGCTTTAATATGAATGTGTATATTGTGATCGGAACGGTCTGATTTTATTTTGGGCAGTTTGTTAACGTGGGATTTAACATGGATATGAGCCCTCGGTAGATGCATGAATAGCCATAAATGAAAGAAAATAATCTATAACTAGTGTATCATGTCTAGATGATGACAGTTCATTTTACAAAATACTAACACTAGCAAATTGATAGCAACTACATTTGTCAGTGCAAACTGGCAAAATATACCTGCAAATTGGATAACTTCTATAGAGGACATTATGATTAATTTTAAAATTGATTTATATTTACAGATTTTGTACTTTTGTAATGCAATACATGCTAATAACTATTTAAATGTAATATATGTATAGGGATCTGGTATATCTAGCAAATGATAAATGTATTAGCTATGTTTTAATTCAAACAAGAGCTAGATGTAATAAATTATTATTTTGAAAGTCGCCCTATTTAAGGCCCTAAATGTGTCTGGTACATTACATCATATACAAGTCACATTTTTTGATAAATGTAAATGATTTCAAAACTTTAAAGTATTTGCCCACCCTGATATTAATCAGGGTGAAATATATAAGTCATAGCAATGTTAGTCAGCAAACATTGACATACTTCGTGATAATTATACACAGTCTGTCAAACAAAGGAATCCCGGCACTGTCCGCCTTGTGCTAGTTATATGTACGTGACCTACTGAAGGCATCTATGTTTAGTTGTGTGTTGTAGCTTTCATGATTTTTTCTGTTCATGTTTCCGATTTTTTGTATACAGAATGTTTTTTTTTTTCTTTGTTTTTTTTTTGAATGGAAATATTTATAATGAACAAATCCAAAAAAGTATAAAAACTAAATATGATAGCACACATACACATATGCATATATATGATATTTTACGGGGATATACATCTACATATAAAAAATATTGCAATAAGAAATCTTTCATTAATATTTCATATTTTTTTATGGTAAACCAGATAATTATAGAAAATATATAGAATGTTGATTAACACAGTTAAAAAAACATCTGTGTCAGTGTTACATGTGGAGGTATTAAACCTGTGGCATTGTAGCTCGTTCTGTTTGACAAACTGCAACCCTGTTACAGGTCATGGAGTTTTGTAGGAATTAGACTCCATGACATTTGTAAATTGTTGAGAAAAAACACACCAAGAAATGTGTTCAAAAACGTGTTGCTCTCCAAGTAGTGAAATATCAAGGGGCGAGTGGTGGTATTAGAAATGTGGTGAGAGGTTTTTTGCATTTTCAGTAACAATCAAAATCAGCAAGTCTTGCTGCTTTGCTCAGTTAGTTCATTGGTAGAAATCATGTATTGCATGGTATAAACAAGGGCCATTTGTAATAGACCTTATCGCTTCATGTACTAGGAAACAGAGTTTATGGTGATTGTGGGAAGTTTGAAGGGGTTATACTGTGTGAAATATGTGTTGTTATTTTGTGATTCATGTTCTGTATTATATATGTAATATTGAAAACAGTACGGTTTTGTGGTTAAATTTGTCCATTTTGTGTTATGTTCTGAGGGTGACCATAAGGTCGGAATTATTTAATCAAAATGTGAATGAATTCATTTATTAAATGTATGAAATATGGTTTTACGTTTTGGCCTAACTGAGTGATTTGGTGTTATATGGTCGTGGGTTCAAACCCCATCCATGTTTTACCGTGGAGATGCCTGTAGTGACACCTTATTGGGTCCTATTTGTATTGTAACCAAAATTTGAGATGATTTTGAAGATTGATAGAATTACAGCTCTGTAATGTCAATTTAGATTATGAAAATGTGATATTGATATTTGTATTATTATGAATCTAAAATTGTTACCTTCTCTTTAAGTAAGAGGCAACTTGTTTACCAAGCTTTGATTATTTGCAATAAATCACATTTAAGCCTAATAATCAGCAGAGCATTTATATTAGTCATTTTTCTTAGAAAAATAAAAATCTTACACTCCTAATCTATATTTTCATCTTTGCTTTTCAAAGGCCATTGTCGATATCTTCACATTTCTTTTCAACAAGCAAACAGCGCCGATTCAGACTAATTCCTACTCTATACAAAACAAACAAAATCACACCATAAAATCTAACCCAAAATTCTATATTTGAAAAAGACAAAAATGCACCGAGGATACTGGTGACCAAAGCATTGTATAAACTATGCCTTGAGTAGTTGAAAAGCGCACCGAGTTCAGATTTAGACTTTTGCCAAGCCAAACGCGGGTGAAATCAAATCTAACTTTAAATGAAGCTTAAAAACAAACCAAACCAAAAACAAAAACACAACCAAAGTGTGTACATCAAGGCAAGCATATGTGAGAGTGTACATCAGGCATACAGGAGTGTGTGTATACATTGAGTAGTGGTACTGAGTAGTGAGCTGAGCTGGTGGCTGACTGCTCTGTAGTATCTCAGCTCACAACAGCATGAACAAGCCACAGATTTACAAGTTTCTCGCCTGTGTGGGTGGATGGGTCATCGGTTAAGCACAGTTTTATCATGGATATTGGTTTAAAAGTATTTTGATCTGAAATACATGTGCACGCATGGATAGATTAGGCAATAGGTGAAATGTGATACGAGTTTACTGCATATGTAAGTGATGTTTTTTCGCCATTTCTTGTCAAGTTGAAGAGGTATTAGGATTTGTTTAAAGGAACAATATATTGTTGTGTATTTTGTATATTGAAAAGCTTTTTTCATTTGAAAAGTTCTTGATGAGGATATCTGTGTGTTGAATTTGAGGATTTGTTAGTTTAACCATATTTTATTTTAGATATGTATTTCTACAAATTGGATTAACAACAGCTAAAATGTGATATATTTTAAAGGTCTCAAAAAATGAAAAAACATACACACAGAAAATAACACATTGATTGTGATGTTTTTTATAGATGACAAGGTCATTGTGTGTATTGTGTATTTATATTTTTATGACCATGTTGTTATTGTTGTGTTATTGGGGAATACAGCAATAGGTTTGAGTGATGTTTACGTTTGCCACTATATGAAAGCCATCAATGCCTTTCTACCGTACATATTTACCAAGTGTTTGTCTACCTTATCTTGTGGCATGCGACCCGAACATTCGAGATGTACTGCAGTTTATGTTCTTACTGTTCTTATCATGTCAAGTGCTATTTTGACAATACTAAGTAGCTGACATTGAAGAAAAGCCATTAAATCACGGCTGTAGTTGGTATTACGATATCACTGTAGCCATTCTGATAATCATTGTGGGGCCTTGATCTGTATGTGCATGTAATTATTATGCACTTGACTTTGCCATGTCTAATTTGTGGATGAGTCACCATTTCCTCCATGATAATTCACATGAATAACTCTCACAGCTCAACTATCTGAAATAACTCCAAATCATTGGTTTCTTCCTCTAATCATAAATAGAATTGCTAATTTAGGGAAAAATCCATAAATAATGCATGGCTTTATATTTCAATAATCCTTTATATTTGGAGAATCCGATATTTGTTCATTGACTACTTCCTTTTTCCTCACCAGGCGGCAGCACGAGTATTGTCCATTCTCAAAAATATCACCGCGCCGTGTTCGATTCACGAATTTCTCTCTAAAGCACTACAAACAAACGTTTAATGAAGTTGTGTTCTTGTTTCAATTCGAGCAGTGAACGACAATTCATGAATAAACGTTCTAAAGCAGTGCGCAAACAAATCTACGTCTTATGAAGTTATGTTCAACCATCTATGTTCTCGTTTCAGGTGAACGTCCAGCTTTCTAGGAGCTTCATCAAACCCGCGGATACAACAGCCGACGGATACACAATGGATACGTGTGTGTGATAGCGGATACACAGCGGATACAGTGGATACAGTGTTATTAAAATAGTGAAATCGTAACCATGGATACGAGACTGTCGTGTTGTGTCGTGACCCTGCTGGTCGCCATAGTGACCGGGGGTCAGCTGGAGACCAATGAGATCACAGCATTCCTGGACGCTGCGCGGGGGGGCGGGGGCTGGGGCCTCGCCGACGCCACTGCAACCGTGGGCAAGCTGTTCCGTTACGAGCTGCCGCAAGGAGATGTACAGGTGGGTGGAATGGGGGGGGTCTGGGTGTAAGATAGGCTTCGACGTACAAGAACTAGATGTACGGGTGGTGATATATCTATTAGAAGTGTCACAATTGTTAGTTTTTAGCGATATACTTTGATTCTTGTTCTACATCTGCGACGGAAAACGTAATCACGAATTAGGGGGTTTAGTTAGTCTATTGATAGGCAGGGTATGAAATAGAGCCCACCCTGCGGCCCCGTGCCGGCTGATCTTAGCCCGGGCCGGCTGAGTTCAAACGTTCACAGCCCAATGCAATAGGCAGGCTATTTTTTTAGGGATATCAATAGGAACATAGTTTAAGTTCCGGACACTTTCTGTAAATGCCTGCTCTGCTGTCTAGTAGGAAATTTTCATACTCTTCACATAGGCATCAAAATGCAAGGAACAGATTTGCATATATGAGTCTCATGTTATATCTATTAGAACTAAATCTGTCGCAATTCATACGTTTCAGCGATACACTGTTACTCTTCTCCCTCCACTTGGGAAAACGTAATCACAACGTAAAAACACTAGTGAACAAAGTCAGTATGGCAGTTTTTCTCTACCGGGGCTTCAAAAAATGCTTCTTTACAAAAAAACAACACAATTGAAAGACTAGATTTATTCGTATTTTAACAGTGATTTCCAAAATTAGGAAACAGCCTATTTACAAAAACAAATGTAACTTGAAATCGCAGATTCCAATGTAAAAAATTTACATGAATCATGCAATGAAAATTCTAAATCAGTTTACTTGTACTTGAAATAACTGTTTGTGTGCATACAACATAGTAATGTTAAGTACTACTCAATATCATGTACCATTTTGTTATTTTGTGAAGATTTGTCTAGGACATGAAATATGTCCATTTAGGCAGAAGTTACCACTGCAGTTCATGAAATTGGGAGAAAAAAAACTACTATAAAAACCATATTATTAAGGAAGAAAAAAACAAAGGGCTTTTTTCTGAAGTTAGCAGGCAAATAATTGTTTTATTATGATTGCTGTTGATAAAGAACTATGATATCCATAGTCCGATTGCCTGACAACATTCCAGTCACTACATCAAGGACTGAATGAAACACGAGCCACATTGTAACAAAACACAAACCTTCCATTGATACCATTCTGGTGGTCCCGGGCCTGTAAAAACATGCACCTGCTTGCAGAGGCCACCTGTATAGTGAGACTATACCCGGGCGGTCCGAATAGAGAGGTTCCCAGTTGACAAAGAATGGTGTATCCAGCATGCGTAACCTGATCCGCCGCGGATCTGTTTGATCCGTGTTTGACGTGTGTGTGTCTGTCGTTTGCTCCACTACTATGTTTGTTGTCTGCATCTCTGCTATTGTTAAAAGTCACACACATGCTTTACTCTCGGTTTAGTCTGTAGATTGACACACATTTGAAAATCTATATGGACATGAGACACACACATTATTTCTCATTATAGAGGTGACCTCTGCAAGCAGGTGAATCTTTTAGAGGCTTCAGACCATTAGAATCTTAATGATCTTTGAAGGTTGTGTTTTGTTACAATGTGCATCCTTGATGCAGTGACTGGAATGTTGTCAGGAGATATTGGACTCTGGATATCATAGTTCTTTATCAAGTATAGTTAAAAGTGAGGCAAGAACTGTTTACAGAAACACAGCACTTTTTTTCAGACCCTTTTCAGGGCCATATGATGTGGTGATACTTATTTCAGACCCATGTAGGGACCTGCGGGTCAGATCACTTTACATTCTCCTTCACTTTCCTCGATAGCTTGTGTTCGGCATCATACAGTAATTGGTGAAATGACTTTCTTGCCAGTTATATTTCCCTGCATGAATTGCTATCTTTCTCTCATTACTCCTTGATGGATGAATATCTCAAGCTATCCAGTTTGACACAAATACAGTAGGACTTCGATGACTCGATACTGCAAATTTAGAATTTTTTATTACCTTGAGGTTACTTTCATTTTCTCCAACCACATAATGAAAATCAATTATATATTGATTATTGCTAATGTTGGCAATCTCAAGTATTTTACTGTTCTGCATAGATTTTAAGATGACACGAGTCTCCTATATCCCCAAATATCATGTGCCCTTGGAGATATGCACTACCAATGCCCCCCACAGAGACATGTATGAATATTTCACCCGATGGCGGCTTTCATATTTGTATAAACAGCCTGCCGTTTCCATATGCTCAATATTAGATGAGACGCTTTAACGCGATGTCCAAAGCCTTGTACCAACAAGTGCTTTATGGTACGTGGTCATCTCGCCAGGGAAACTTTATTGTTTCATAAATTATCCATTTCGATCTCCCAACCCAAGGTGTGGTGTTCTGTGTCAATAATTCCTAGTAATGGATCCATAGAATTGATAGGATAGATAAAAATATATTATACTATACTACACTATTCTACATGGAGTTCAATATAGATTGTATGTTAAAAAGACAAAAAAATACATATGCATTCATTCAAATGTACAATAAATTCACTGAAATATAATTGTACGTTTTATCCTCATGTGGATAACTCAGAGGTTCCAATCATTACACAACGCTGTCATGTATTAGAACTGGTAACAAAACCAAAATGAATATAGAAAGTTGTAAAACTGCAGAAATGAACATTTGGTTGTAAAACTTCAATCTAAAACTATTTGTTCCTGCTGGGAAAGAACATATTGGAGGGAAGCTGTTGTGATTAGCTCTGTAATGAGAGATTGTGCGATTGTTTGCTGCTATAGAAAGTAGTACCAGTCTTTCCCCAGTGTCTGTATGAACACGTCCATCATATATTTCACATTAGAATTGAATTAGATTATAAGCACAGATAAAGATCATAACAAGAACTCAAGTGGCAAAATCTGTGTGGCAGTTTGTTTCGTCATGATTCATACTGCACTGTGTAAAATCTACTAATGCTAATAAGCAATATATCTGTATATATATACAGACTTACGTAATAGTTAAAAAGAACACGGACACAAACGGTTCGTGGAGTGAGAGTCCATACCGCGGTGGGAGTTGTATTCTCTGTGCCGATCCGAGCGAATAACGCGCACACAATCGTCTGTGGATAAAACGCACCAGAAACAAATGCACTGGAAAGCGACTACAAAGCGCGTGATTTAGCTGTGGAAGTCAGTTTGCCAGCACGGTGGCAGGTTCGCATGTATTACACTTGCAGATATAATTGTATATAGCCTTTGTCAAGGCCCAAGAATATCATTTAAAAAGATTATTGAAATTTGTGATCATTGCACTCAGAAACAGCACTAATCTAAATGTCTCAGCTTAGGGATGATATTCTTTGATATTCAAACTTCAGGCTGTTAGAGTCAGTCTAAGATGTGCTGTTGCATAGACAAAGGAGTTGTGTTCTGTGTGGGTGTTCTTATATGAAGGAAACTAAATACGAATAACTAAATATTAAATATCATAGCCTTTAGAAAGGCTAAGTAATACAGAAACCTATTTTGATGTAGTCTTGCATATGATAATATGCATTATGCAATGATTATATTTGTTCTCTGTTTGGTTTATTTTTCCACTTGGCGACCCTTATAGCACAGAGTGAAAAATATACACATTGGAACATACATGTAGTAAATCTTTTTTCACTTAGAGTCTTATGCATTTTACAGTCTTCCATACATTCAAAGACAATTATTCAACCAGAAATGATATTTAAACATCTAATATTGCCCCAGATTTCGAACAAGCTGTGTTCAGATCTTGGCCTTGTGAAAAAAATAAACAACACTGCGTTTTTCTGGTTAGAAACTGTTCTCACGTGTTTTGCTGCAGCGAGTGATTTTCTGTGGCTTCTTATATTTCCCCATCTGGCGAGTATATTAATCTCAGCTGCTGCCACGTACCAGACCAGAGCCTGTGCTGAAGTTAACATCATTGTAAAGCCAGCAATGTTTGACAAGTGTGTGGGATGGAATGCGTTCGTATCTACATTAGAGCTTATGTGTCTTCCAGCAATGCCAGGCGTACTAGTTACTGTGCAGTGATTGTCCAATCCAGGGGGACACGCTTTTGACAACTGTGAACTTCATTCACCAGTTCTTAAATAGACAGTCCTTATTGTCATGCAAACGACCCCCCTTCCCATCCCCTTTGCATGTCACGTGATCACACCCCTACCAGGTGAAAACAACGTCATGTGACCATACAAATGCACAGGAATGTGGGCATTTTTGGCGTAATATTTCTGTACTTAAAGTTGCCATATTTTGTGAGTTGTGAGTTAAATCTCATTTCATATTGATAATTGTATAAAACACTGGACACATTTGTAGAAGACCTTGCTAATAGAGGTTGACTGTGGCTTCAAACATATAACGAAAAGCAATCGCCATGTAAGTTATAAACAAACGTTCACAAACAAACGTATGAACATTTGAAATTTCCCACTATTCAATGTTTAAAGTAGTAAATAAAGAGTTGTTAGCGTCAATACGGCACATGTGCGTTTATTGTCACGGAAAAGAAAGTGAGTTTCTTTTAGAACAATGCGAAGAAAGAGCGTTTCTAATCAGCCTCGCCCCCGGCAAAGTAGCCTCAAACATGGCATAAAACCCCGCAGAAAAGGCTGCGTGATCCGTGTGGTATTTACTAGTGACCTTCAGACTTCCGTGCTCCGTGTATCATTCACATAAGGGAGTGTCCAGTCGCATGCAACTGTTGGCGTCAGTGCCACTACTGATACATGTCGACTTGATCACACAGTTCCCGTAGGTCATGCACATACCCTGTGTGTTTTTAAATAAAAAAAATAGCATCCAAACAAGTACCAAATAATATTACTACCATGAACATGATTTTTTTCCCGGTGCCAAAGTGTAAAAATACAATTTCTAGTAAGCTCTAATGTTAAAAAACATGTTCAAATTGCATATTATCGCCACCTACGTTATTTCATAGTAAAATGCTCCATAGATCATGTAATTTTAATGAATCATAACAATTGTGTTTATCTTGCGACAATATAAGTAAGTATCTTTATTTTGACACCTCAAACACTATTGTTGTTTCATTAATAGCTGTGCTACGATTGTTTAAACACTAAAATATACGGGATGTGAGTTCTCTGTTCTAGTCACAGAGCCAAAGCCACACGCTGTGGGGACCCCCACTTCTCAGAAATCCTGGATCTGCCACTGATAACTGATGCCGTTTTATCATTATTCCCCTACTTGCCAGCTATACTATTTGCTAAATGATCCTTGATTATTGCTGCGCTTTATGATAATCATTGTTGTAAAATTCTGCTATCGTGACCAGCATCCCTAACATACAAGTATTGAGCAGCTATTGTGGCCTCATGAAATACGCGCTATTACCCCCGACTTGACCCCGCTGACCCCGCCCCATTATGTACCCATAAACCCTGGATGGGATGGCAGCTCACTTGCTGGGGCAGAATAAACGCTTTTCGTAGTTTTCTTTCACTTTGCAATCGATGTAGAAAGAAAGAATGCGAATCTCGTAACCAATGAGTGACATTAACAGTGTCTTTTTACAGTCTCAAAAACGTCCGTGTCACTGTTACCTCATGTAGGGGCCTTGCTGCTCACAGTGCGCCTACAGGGGGTCGCGGTGTGGCGTATTTTACTGCACATTGAAGGGTCGTGTTGTAGAAATATCCGGCTCAATGTTATTGCAGTTGTTCAGTCGCACCCTCAATATCCAGGGCTCACTCTGTTGCTCAAACTCGCTTTTGAGGTCAAAATATGCATAATGCAATAGGTGGAATTGACAGATAAAAAGTCTTGCTAAATTAGCGAGAGCTTTGAGCTAATTGGCTAGTTTTCTAGGCTACACTTGGGAAGAACATAGAGGGCGATGGCCGGATATTATATTTAGTGTTCAATCATTGATGAAGGACTAAATCTGTTTCGAGTTTTAAATCACAGCAAGACCAAGCAATGGAGTATCTCTATACATTATACATCACCTCCCAGCCCACGACCATTACTCCGATTGCTCAAATTGAATCAGGGATTTTACCACCACCGGCTGCACCCTTGCTGCCGGGCTGTGATTGTTATATACAGGTCCGTCTTCCATCGCTGTATCGCTGCGCGGGCGTGGGGGTAAGAGGCTTAGTGGGTGTAGTGTATCATCGTTAAAGTCACTTTTGTGCCTTTGAGACAGCAAAAGTGGGTGAGGTTTGCCGAAAGCCGTCTCGTAGCCAGTCATTTGGTGGTTGGGAATGAACTTGAGATGATGCTGTCGTAATTGTGATTACGGGAGTAGGTCTACTGCCTTATATATACGATATGCAGACAGTGAGTGTTAAATTTGAGATTTCCAAGTCCATATATGGTAAAGTGTAGTGAATACATACTCAGACCCAGTGGCTCGTTAAATTTCAAGCTCGTCTGTTTGCGTGAGTAACATGTGAATCTTACTGTTCCGTAGAAGTTTTCAATTGTGTGTAAAGTCATACACTTAGCAATGAAAAGTCACACAAAGACAGTGTTGCTGAACTTGCCATACGTGAATATACCACCTTTTTTAATCTGATGTAAGAAAAGGGTAAACACATGGTAAAATGTAATACAGTACGAAAATAAACACACATGTTGACCAGTAGAAAAAGTGTTTTCCTCAGACATTTTGTAGACGAGTTTGAATAAGATGCGTCGACAAATACCAAAAAATACACAAAATACAAAATCAGCTACAAATAGTAGCAACAAGTGACTACATAGTCGACAGCTACACACACTGCAAACACACATTGACCTGGTCAAGTGGAGATCCATCACTGGTCAGTGTGTGGTCGATCCATCAGATCCGGACGTGACTGGAACTCTATCTGGATCACATAAACAGCAGGATCCAGCGATGTCGTTATACAGCAGAACCTGTTTATCGAGACCACCCAGTCGCAATAGGGAGGTGGTCGCTTTGTGGAGGATTTAGTATGTGGACTGTTGAAGACTGCTGTTATTATTACGGAGGTGGTAGATTTCTTTTGTTAGTGAGGTGGCTTTCAGAAGACTGTGTATTAATGTGTGGTGTTTACTGACTGTAATGATGTAAAATGTGACTGTGAATTCAGCTTCAAACTGACTGGGGCTTTAGTGAATCTGAATCCATTGTGGTGTTTACTGATTGAGCCTGATAGTAGAATGTGCTGGGGGCTTTGATGAATCAGAGACAGGGGCTTTAGATGAAATTGGTGACTGAATCTGTTTTGGTCTTTAGTTATTATCAACTGGGGTTAGATGACAATCCTGAATGGGGTGATGGAGCTTTGAATCATTGTGGTGACTTGTCACTTTTAGATGGACAGAACTTTTCATGAACATTGGTGGAGTATGGGTCAGTTTTAAGATAGTGGGGCTTTAGATGAACATTTCCTGTGAGACTGGGGCTTTAGATGGACCACAAGACTGGGGCTTTAGATGAAATTATACTGGGGGATGAACATTGGTGACTGTGAGACTGGGGCTTTAGATGGACATTTGTGACTGTGAGACTGGGGCTTTAGATGGAATTGACTGTGAGACTGGCTTTAGATGGACATTGGTGACTGTGAGACTGAACATTAGTGGACATTCGCGTGAGACTGGGGCTTTAGATGGACATTGGTGACTGGGGCTTTTAGATGGACATGGTGACTGTGAGACTGGGGGCTTTAGATGAACATTGGTGACTGTGAGACTGGGGCTTTCGATGGACATTGGTGACTGTGAGACTGGGGCTTTAGATGAACATTGGTAACTGTGAGACTGGGGCTTTAGATGAACATTGTTTGAACATGACTGTGAGACTGGGGCTTTAGATGGTGACTGTGAGACTGGGGCTTTTAGATGAACATTGGTGACTGTGAGACTGGGGCTTTAGATGGACATTGACTGTGAGACTGGGGCTTTAGATGGACATTGGTGACTGGGGCTTTAGATGAGACTGGGGGCTTTAGATGAACATTGGTGACTGTGAGACTGGGGCTTTAGATTTAGATGGACATTTAGTGACTGTGAGACTGGGGCTTTAGATGGAACATTGGTGACTGTGAGACTGGGGGCTTTAGATGAACATTGGTGACTGTGAGACTGGGGCTTTAGATGGACATTGGTTTGACCCGGGGCGTTAACGATTGTTGATCAATATTGATCTGTTCCTGACAGAATGAACTATCACGGAACATGATCGATCTTCTGACCCAATAATCACATTAATTGTTGGTCCGATGTGTGAGCCTCACACACATGTGACTCGTCCCATCGGACCAGACACAGAATGTGGCAACATCGCCACAGAGGGTGAAGTGACCACTGGACAGCGGTCAGTGGCTGTCGTGAGAGTGGTCATTCAATAGGCTGGGTGTGTGATGACCCTCGAGTGTTTGTTGACCGGGCGGCTTGACCGCTGCCGTGTATCTGGAGGGATTTACATGACAACGACATGAATAATGAGAGGGGGTATATAGCCTGGATGAAAATCCATTCACCAACATTTTTTTTCCTAAATTACCAGTCACCAATACATTTCATTGTCTTTCACCAATAATCAGGATTTGTAATTAAATAGGTTGCATCACATTTCACCCACTTAAATGCAGACAGTTCACAATTGACGCTCAAGATTCAGGGCAAATCACCAATCACATTTTTGTTATATGACCCCCTCAATAATGCGTGTTACTGCTAGAATTACAAATGTAGTAGATACGTCAGTTCACAAAATACAAAGTTAGCTGAATTGCATCTGGTGAATCGCCTGTTCGTGTTGAACCAATAAATCTTGGCAAATAAGTGTAAACGTGCTGCATGAGTGTATAGAACAAAAAAACAGCTAGCTATGTTTAAAAAATCACGGTTTGTTCATTTGCAAATCCTATGGAATTCTAACTTTTCCCAAGTTACACATACAGCACTCAGTCTCACACAGCTCAAAACCTGCGTATGCCACTGAGTTCAAATATCGTGTAACTGCTACAAGCACATTTTCGGTACTGTGTTTTCTTCATATGCTGTTTTTAAAATCAAATATCGAACAAGTGTTAGGGCTATATGCTAGTTACAGACTTTTTGAAATTTCTAACATGTTGTTTGTATAAGCACGTATTCTATGTCACCGAGCTTTGCGTGTGAGGATTGTCGTATGCACCATCTACAGAGATTACCATTTTGAGTGGATTTTGATCCTGGACTCATCTCGGACCTAAGAGATTGTCTCTGCCCAAACCTCAGCTCCGTCCGGAACACTAACCCCAGCATTATTGTTGGTTAAGGGAATCTCTTTCATATTGCACATAAAGTCAGTGCTGCAATATTTCCCTCTGTTTTTAATTGGGGCTTTTAACTGGAGAAATTCACCGCGTTAGACTTTAACTGTCGTAAGCGAAATCAATTCACAGAGAAATAGTCCAGATACAATGTACTGGTGACTTGTCATGTCAATAACGTGTAGTGAATTCTACAGTTCACCTCTATAAACAGACCACCTATGTAATGAGGCCATCTGCGGCCAGCGACTTTATATATTAAGAAAAGAGACCACCGTGAACCTCCATACATAAACCACCTCTCTAGACAGGTTCTAGTCTGTGTGCTTCCGTGGCCGAATGGTTAGGGAGTTGGATTCATGACCAGAAGGTCGTGGGTTCGATTCCCAGTCGGGTCTGATGGTGGGTATTAGGTACAGGTCATGGGGTTGAAAGAGTGAGTGATTGTGAGAGTGATTAGCATTGTGCGCTGAATGTGCTGCCGATGCAAGTATATGAGAGCTGATCAAATGCTGATCAATAAGTGTGCCAATGACCTGGTGTGATTTGCATAGGCCAGGCTGGGATCAGGACTATAAACCACCACATTTAAATTTACATTATAGTCTGGGATTCTGACACAGACAACTAATTGAATCTGCTGCCGTCGTCCCGCATTGTCTGAGTATCGAGTTTGTGGCACGGAGTATAGACGTGTGTGGGAGCGTACATGGCAAGATTTAATTAGATGCCCGCATGACCATCGATTAATGCATCTCCGCAACCTTTTCAAGCAAGATTTGCAAATATTTAATTCATGGTAAGCAATAAAAAAAAATATAAAAAATTTGCATACAGAGCAAGTAAGTCGGCAACTACAGCATTCAACATACAGAGAGATGGAGTTTAAAAACTGATATTTTCCTCGACCATCACCCAACAAAACTATTAAAGTTTCCCCTCCATGTTTCTTGGCAATACCCTGTCCTGTGCCCAGGTGCCGTGTGAAGTAATAAACTCTCCGTCCATCATGCCTCTGACAGCCGCGATTACATATACGCCCTACATGGGGTCATAAATAACCGTAGTGTCTCTCTTAAAGACTGTAAAAATGTTCTGTATCACTTTCTATCATAACGTCACAAAAGAAATACGCGTGTCTTGTGTTTATAGATAATGATTTTTCAAAGGGTCACTTTAACATGTAGAAAGTAGAGCTTAAAAACGGCTGTAAAAAAAGTTCACGCATCACTTTCTATCACAATGTCCGCATGTAAGAAATACGGGGCATGTTTCGTGTCAAGGGATACAGATTTTCAATGTATAACTTTCTCGTGTAAAAGTAGTTAAAAAACGGCCGTTTCACCATGTCACTTTTAACCCTTGTTCGTCTGGGGCGTTTTTTGTGAGACGGACAGTTACAGACGACATGCATAATGCGAGTCTCGTGGTGACTGCGTGATTCTCTTGTCAGTGTGTGATATTACAGCATCTTTGGGAAATTAGCAGTCTTTTGTGGAAACATTTTCTGTTATTTGTAAACTTTGCCCTGAGTAAGGATTGTATGTCATTGTATGTTTGGTGTCTTCAACCCTTCAGCTACTTTTTAGGTGCTTAGCAAACTCATCGTTCTTGCCTGTTTTAATATAACCCCAAGTTAAAAGCAATATTAAAGGGACAACCTTTATTGTAAGACCAATTTTCCAGTCCCAAATGTCTATAAAGAGACCACCTCTGTTTTAAGACCATTATTATGTGTCAAACCTTCATAAGGAGACCACTTTGATATTTAGACCACTTTGACTCAGCCCCTCAGGTAGTTGTGATAAAGAGGTTTACCGTAGAAAGCAATCATATGTTAATCTATCACTTCCCAGTCAGAAATAAATATTCCCATGCATCATCATGTTTGACTTCTTTAACTAAAATATCTACGAACAAACAACCAACATCGTGACAAGAGTTAAAATTTGTGAAACCGTCTGCTTTCTGTGGGGACCAGCAAAAAACGCCATGGGGATCAGATTCTGTTGTGTTTGGACATTGAATACATTGAAAATGAGTTACACTGGTGCTCGTGTGGCCACTTGTGTGGTAGACGGTGTCCGGACAGACCCCACCCCGCTCCCAGGGGACGTTTATACGTCTGCACCTCGCACCGATACTCGGATAAAGAAACGTAATTCTAGACACAGGCATCGGCATCAGAGTTTGTGGGCAGGAATGTTACTATTCTTTGTGGTATAAAAGATAAAGATTAAGATTCTAGTACAAACATTTAAAATCTTTTTTTCCTGCCCAAAAGATATTGTACAAAGCATGATGCTGACTCCCTGGATATTAAGGGCTCGATTTATTGCTCAAAACTTGTTTCGAACAATATATATATGCGTTTGATTTGAGACGTCCATGTGGCTGACTCTGTCCTTCTTTCTCAGCCTCCAGGTCCATTGTCTTTGTAACTCTGCCATCAAACAAACTGTCTCTGAAAAGTCGCGAGGTTTGATTAACGAGCGCCTACCACTAATTAGGTTTGGGGGGATTGAAATACATCACGTATTTCTCAGAATCACATGTGCTTGTGTTTGTTCCTTGGTGTAATGTGTCCTATGTCTCGTGTATCTCTGAGATTAAACCATGTGATTCCTTGGCTGTAACCGTGTTTGTTCCTTCAACTGTGTAATGTGTCCTATGTCTCGTGTATCTCGTATTGAGATTAAACAAGTAGAATGTGATTCCTTTTGGGCTGTAACCAAATATAGAGTTCTACAAGGAGGACCTTCAGGGCTGCATTAGGGTGAGGTGCTGGGTGGTCGACCAATCCTGACCCTAAATCGGTGGTTTTGTTTGTGTGCAGTTTATCCTTGTTTTTTGGTACACTAACACCTACAGTTAAAATGACCTCTATTGAGACCACCTCTATAATAAGACAACTTTTCACAGTCCCAAAGCTTCATAAAGCTACCAAATTGAACCTCCATATAAAGACCACTTCTCTATTGAGACCATTTGAGGTTAGTCCCATGGGTGGTCGGAATAGAGAGGTTCTACTGTATAAAACAGTTGGTCATATGATTCTACTAACAATGAATAATTTCAAAATGAAAGCTTCAGTTTATTGATTTGGATGTTTCGTAATTTCAACGTACTCCCGGAAACGTGTTGACAGCTAAATAAACATTTTTATTTGCATTGCATGGACAGTTGAGAAATAGACTGGTCAGCCAGGCCACAGCCTTAAATAGATGACTAATTAGGGCCTGTTCCTGTCCAAATGAATGGAGGATTTGATAGCTTGATAAATGATATTATGGAGAATTAGACCCATTAACCGACTTTCACTCACGGCACTGTAGGTTTTGAATCACTCCACATTTGTTAGATTTTACTGATTGAGTTGTATTTCAGTTGTACAGGGCTAAAACAAAATACTCAGAGATCATTGTTTTAAATGCTCATGATAAGCTGTTCCTTTGACATCTTTGTATAATACACAGACAAAGTAATGATGAAAGCCCTGTGCTGATCTTAGTAATATGTAGGTATCTTTATTTGCCTATTTTTATTTCAAAGATTGTAGTAAATATAATAAAGAAATATAATTTTATAAAAGAAATTTGATTTGCAAAAGCCTCTGTATTGTTGGTCTATTTTACAATCTCGCCTAATTCAAATTTTTCTCATACATTTTTGTAAAGTTTTTAAAATTAACTATTCAATTTCTATATCGTTAACTACCTGCATTTCAATTTTCATTTTGTTCTCAAAGGCATTTTATCAATATGTCGCAAACAAATATCAGACCACATATTGTTTATAATCAGATGATGTTTTTCTACATTTTCTGTCCTCATTTTACACCCATAACTCCTGAGATTCACAAGGAGATAGCGTTATCACAACCAGTAGTAATTACGTTTCATAAATGCGTGTAATTTTGATAAACACTGAAGTATTTGCATTTCTAATCACAGTTCTTTTATGTCCATCAGTTTTCTTTCATAAAAAGGTCTACCTATGCACATGTGTGGCATTTCTATCTGTAAATCAGAAATTCAGGTCCTGCTCTTTATTTTAAAGACGGTTTATTCAGGATTGATTCTAAAAAATGTTAGCTTGCTTTATGAAAAAACTATAGGGGCAAATGGCTAAGTGATATTTTTGTGAAGTCCTGATCATTAGGAGATTAGGTTACAAATAGAACAGAAACTATGCTCTGAACACAATAAAACCTTTATTAAGTCAACCAGGGGGTTGAATAGTATGTAACTTGAAACTATAAATGTTTTGATTATCATGAATAATCGATTTTCATTATACACTTTATTGGAAATTGAGATCCTTGTGAAAAGTCACACGCTTTGTGCTTTCACTAGTGACAAATATCAGTCATTTTTAGGAGCTTTGGTGAGTACGTTCTGAAGTTGGATTTTCATGCGGTAAATTTCCATTCAGGAAAGCGTGACATTTGCACTTAAATTCACTTACAGCAGAACCACTCTATAAAGACCATTGTGGTTGTAGTGTTAATATGGAAGTGGTCTCTTCTTTACAAAGGTTCACAGTGGTCTCTTTTAGAAGGTATGGGAAAAATGACCTTGTTATAGAGGTGGTCTCAATAGAGAGACAGTCGTTTATCTATTGTGTTTGTTTATCTATTATATACCATTAATATTGTGATCAGGGAGCTAACCTTCCGAAATTTAAATAAAGAATGAAAACCATTTACAATTTGGAGATATATATGCATATAGAAATAGCAAAAAGAAAAAAATGAGTTGTAATTGGAGGTTAGAACAATAGAAAATCGACAATGGTCCAAAACGTGAATATCCGCTGGTGGACAAATGAGTATCATTGCGCTCAATTAGCGGTCAGCGATGCTAATGACTGTCCAGATGCCCACAAAACCTTGGTCTGTGTCTGTGACTGGCACGACAATAGAACAACGACAATTGTCCAAAACGTCGTGATGGTGTGGGTCGCTTTGTACATTATTGAGCTCAATTAGCTGTCAGCCAATGCTAATGACCGGCCAAATACATACAAAACCTTGATCTGTCTAGATGACAGGCAATGCAGCTAGTCTCCATGCAATACAGAGGATAGTCAGCTAACAATGCCCCAGTCTGACAGTCGCGATTGGGTCCGAGTCATTGTTCGGGAACATCTGACACCAGCTTACTGCTGTTTCACAAACGTTTTTGCGTCCTATTTCGGTGAAAATTGATTGGTTGGACTACGGCATAGAATGTTGTACAACGACTGACTGTCCCGAAGGTGAATTTGTGTTCTGTGGTGATGCGTCTGTTCTCGTGCTCAGCAATGTGCACAGATCATTAAGAGTCATCGTCAACAAGTTTGAGCATCCTGTGCTAAATACATCCTTGTATGAAGTAATTCAGTTGAAAGGGTTTTCACTGTACATGAAGGTTTATAGAAGACAGTAGGGTCCTTTTTTCTCTACCTCAAGCAAATAACCATTCCCTTTATACTACTATATGATATTAATCACTGGATTGTACGTTGTTTGCTACATGTAGATTTACGATTTGAGATGCAGCAGGTCCACTCATATTTATTTGATAGCAGTCGCAACAATGACAGGTCTTATTTATATATAAATATACCAAAATACATATGGTTTTACGTTTTGACAATTTATATTTTGGAAAACATTTTGGACATTTTGTACATTAAAAGCAGGTATAAAGCATAGGCAGATCCAGGTTTTTGGAAAAGGGGGGGGCGCACTTTGGGATTTCATGAAAAACCCTATGAAAATGAAGTATTTTGGTGGGGAAAAAGGGGGGACGCGTGCCCCCGCGCCCCTGGATCTGCCTATGTAAAGAACTGTCATTATTTTGACTTGATGTTGTTCTTATCGGTTATTTACACAAGTCATTCACTCCCGGATTCATCTAGTTAGCGCGTCCTTGTACCGAGGCTATCTGTGGGCCGTACGGGCGACCAAGGCTGCTCATTACCATAGCTAACTCGCTTACTATTCAGGCACACGAGAGGCGTGTTGTGGAATAACGTTATGCGCGGCCATCGCAAATATACGCCTCGCTGTAATGTGCTGTTTGGTTGATAATGAAGATGTAGGAGGTTTATGCAGTTGTGTGTGAATCCATACGCTCTACAACATGGTGACACTACCATTTTTTGGCCTGTGTCAGAGGACTTAACTTGATGTAAAGCAAGGTCGAAAGCAAAAACACTTTGAATCGTCATCTATTGACACACATATTTTTTGTAGACACGGCTACATTTTGCCACAAAGTGACAGAGACACTGCAGTGATTGCCATTATTTTTCGACCACATTTATTGGGTTAACTTCAATGATTGCCCTTTGACGATGGCAGTGGTGATGATAGAGGTGCTGTATCATGGTCTGTAACCACACAGCACACAGATGGCCTATAGGAGTTACATGCAAGAGCCAATGCCCGTGTTGTAATCGCCAGTTGCTGCCATTGTTTACATGTTGCACTTGGCTGACACCTGTCGACCTTTGACCTCCTGCTGGTAATGTAGCTTTGTACTGGTGAGGTCATGACCACACATTAGCATCACTAGGTTACAAGTGTACGATTTGCTTATTTTGATGCAATGCTTTATGTATGATTGTATACAGTGCCTCTTACCTATCAGTGTCATCAAGGTGATCTGTTAGCAATATTTCATGAAGGCTTTGGTGTAAAAAACAATAGCATTGTCTTTATTGTCTGTTTGCAGCCTAGGTCATATAGCGTGACCATGTGACAGTTATAATGGTTGATGAGACTGTGTTATTTACAGATTTTGCACATGCTAACAGTAATGATACTTTGTAACCATGGTAACAGGCCCCTGTCAGACAGTCACAAATGTAGATGTCCACTTTTTACAGTGTATTGGAGACGAGAAATATGGGTCACAAGGTGATTTGACCTCTGAAAGGTCATGCGTGAAGTGACCACAACGACAAAGCAATAGCTGATTCGGCTGGATTGTCGGCACTGTTTGACCCAGCATTGTATAATACAACTGATTCACTGAATTATCGGTGTTGTTTGACTACAGCATTGCACTTTGAGCCAAGTAGGTGCAGACAGGAGCAGATACCGCAATGTTTATGAAAAGAGGACGAACTAAAAACCTCAAAATCGGTAACAAAACGATAAGCAATGATTTGAGAGTTACACTGAGTGAAATCCTGATGTCTTGAGAGCAAAAATCAATATGATAGCAGTGGACTACGCATTGAACCCTGATGTACTCCGGCAATTACACTGAATCGTGAACACGGCTGCCTAAATTGGCGTACATTGACTGAAATAGCTGGACAAGCCGTTCTATATGTTTAAAAACGTTCTAACTTTCTCTATGCTGGTCTTCATTCAGATAATTATAAAATCACAACAAAATAGTCTATTTTATTTTAAAGGCGGTCTCTTTATAGAGGTTGTCTCAATTAGAGGTTCAGCCGTATTATGATAGCTTCATGTTTAATGATTGAGGCTCTACAAGTGAAGCTGTAAACATCCAATAGACACAGTGTTTTATCATATAAAACTGAACCGGGTGTTTTTATAGTAGTAGTTTTTATAGAGCTTTGATGTATTATCTTTTACATCATTACGTCCACTAAGGGATCCCGGAGGCCTTATAAAGGGCTTGTCTGTTTCCTTGCCTCCATGTCTTTTTTGCCATTTCAAAAGGCTTTCTCTAACAAAATCCATGAAATCCACGCTTTGATTCTGAAAAAACATGCCAGTGCGAGGTATAAAAATCAAAAAGAGTTGACTGTTGGAAATGTTCGTTTGTGTTTTTGGCTGAGACTCGACATCAAACACATGAAAGCAGCAGAAGTGAACTGAACATCAGCATGAATCATACAAAGCGACATTGGAAAAAGCTGATATACATCACTGGAGACCTCCTTGCGATGTATTAGTACAATACATGCACTTCGCGGCTGTGGTATTGATGTCTTAATGCTGTTAACGCCCCGTACTCAATGTCTTTTTTGTGTTTGTTGTGACGGTTGTTTCCATATCTGAAAGTGTAGTTTTAATGCTCATTATGTGTAACTAAGTTTGATATGCAGAATCTTGTAGATGGACTCTGATATTGTATGATAATTGTATGAGATTGAAAATAGGTCATTGAAATTTCTCTATGGGCACATTTCCTGCCAATCAAAGCAAGTTTCTGATGTAGATCTGTAAATAGAATGAAATAAAAAGACCTCGGTTAGAAGAACGCAATGTTACAGCCAACGTACATTGACTTGCCAGAGATGTAAATCTCCCTGTCAATGAGGCGACGTCGCTATGGCGATTTCTGTGTTCACATAGCAGGTGATTTTGACACAATTTCGCAGGCAATTTTCTTGTGATAGACAGAAAGTAGGAGGACATGAATTGGCTTTTTTAAATCACTATGTTGCTTTGTTGCTCAAGCGAGTTTTCCTCTACATGTGCGAAAAAATCGAATGGGTCGATTGAAATATGATACTGTAGAACCTCTCTATTAGGACCACCTTTGGGACCAGTGTAGGTGGTCTCAACAGAGAGGTGGTCTCTATACAGAGGTTCATTTGGGTAGCTTTATGAAGGTTCGGGACTGTGACAAGTGGTCTCATTAGAGAGGTGGTCGTAATAAGGTTCCACTGTATGAACGAAAATATATCTAGTCACGATGTCGCTAGCGATATTACATACATGTGAATGGAAGCTAATACGTTGACCCGCACATTATAATGAAGGCATGTGGGAAATGTAATGGGCATAATAGCCTATCCACTCCATGGTATGTTAGCTCTTTTCTGAGTGATGATGTCATGGCATTCCTTCTCAACATAAACAAGAGTGATAGATAGGTCATAGGATGTCAGTGTGAAGTTTGCATTGTGTTATTGTGAATTGTTAGTTTGCATTGTGTATTATCAGTGGTGAACCACAGTGTTTGACAGCAAACTTTGGTACCTGTGTATTGATCAGTGGAAAAAACAGTTTTGTGGTTTCTGTGTGGAGAATGAACCAGTGTTTGACAGCAAATTGGTACCTGAACTCACCAGAACGAGGAGAAACAACAACTATTCACAACCTATGTATTATTGTGGGATCGGTTCTCTACAGTGCTATTATCCTAACCTCACTTGGAGTAATCGATCTGGTGACCTAAATACATATGAAATCAGCATCTTTTCCGACTATCGTCCTATAATTCTTACCGTTTCAGCCACATAATGGGTTTTTTTTCTTAGCAATTTTTATAATCTATGCATATTTTTAAAACTAGTTAAAACCCTTAACCAGTAAAAAAATAGAAATGAAAAAAAATAAAAGAACAAAAGTGAATTATTTATTTGAATATATAGAAATATAGAAATAGAAACTAAGGCATCGACCATTTGATTTCAGGGGGGGGGCAGCTATTTTCACCGTAGCTTCAATTATTTTATTTCATGAAATTTGACATCTAATTCTTTTTTTCTTCAATTTTTTTTTAGATTTTTTTCCCTAGATTACTGAACCTCAATTATTAGAAAATTTCACAATTATTTTTTTTTCTAGCCAAATGAAACCTTATAATTTTTTCACCAATTTTCAGCCTTGCGTTATTTTTTTCAATATTTTTCCTGCCCCCCACCCCCACCCCCCTGAGATCAAATGGTCGATGACTAATTATAAAAAAATCTAAAAAATAAAAAAAATTTTAAAGTGACCTGTGTAACAAAAAATTTAAAAGTGACCTCCGAGTTGTAACCATCCTCTGTCGGCGTGTTTCAGGTGTCTGAGCTGGTGTCGGGCTCGCTGCCGGCCTGGCTGGAGGTGTCTGGCGGGGGTCTGGTGGGGGTGGCGGGCCCGGAGCACGCCGGGGCGAGTCACCTACTGACCGTGGGCAGCGGAGACCACACAGACAGCTTCACAGGTAAAAAAAATGTGGCTGTAGTCGAAACGCTAAGGCCTAGAAAAAATGATCCTGTGGTTTTTTCCTTTAATTTGAGATATCACCTTTATCTATTTTAACAAGGCCACAATTTTTTTTTTATGATAAAATCAGCGTTGGATCAAACTGATATCAGAGTCAAAAAGTGCACCAGGGCAAAGTGCATTGGCCCCAAAATCTCTTATTAATCCCTTGTCCATGCTCCCCACCCCCCAACATAATACATATTTTTTCATTTTTGTTTTATTCAAGGGTAACAATTTTTTGTTTTTCAATATTCAAACAATTGATTTCGTCAAGTGATAAAACAAAATTGACTTTCTTTGATAGCTAACTAGGAGTGCAGATTTGATACATCTTTTAAAACATTTTTTGTATTCAAAGGAATTGTTGGGACCAATTTCAATGTTGAAATTTTGAAAACAGTCTTAATGAAAATTGAATAAACAGGCTAATTTCAACAATTTCTAGCAATTGTAAATGTAAAATGTAAACAGAGGCTAGTTTGCTTGGATTCAGCGACTTTATATCCACACCAGGTCATTGGCAGCATCCTTGTCACACTGTATCTTTCTCAACTCCTGGAAAGCATCCACGTGTCCATGTTGTGTGCTTCCGTGGCCAGTGGTTAGGGAGTTGAACGCATGACCAGAAGGTCGTGGGTTGACCAGAAGGTTGGTGGGTTGAGCATTCCCAGGTTGCACACTTGGGTTTCAACACGTTAATTAGGTACAGGTCATTGGGTTGAAAGATTGAGTGAGTGATCGTGTGCGTGATTAGCGTTGTGCGCTGAATGTGCTGCCGATGCAAGTATGCGAGAACTGATCAAATGATGATCAATACGTATGCCAATGATCTGGTGTAAAATTGGAAAGTCGTGAGATCAAAACTTGGATCAAGACTATAAACCACCAGACATTTACATTTATTATTTTATCCATGTTGCGTGTTCCAGTGACCGTTGCCGAGGACGATGTTCACTCAGCCGCGGCGCCGGTTCCCGTGACGACCGCGGCGTCGGAGCTGCGGCCGGTGCGCTGCCCCGCCGGCGCCTCAGTCACCACGGCAACCATCATCGTCAACACAGACCTCGGTGAGAACACGCCGGGGTCTGCACAAGTGGGGGCGGGATATTTACAAGGGAGTTCAGGTTTTTATGTGTAAAAAGGAGACAAGATGCTAAAAAACAAGTCATGAAAATGGTATGTGTTTGTTGGGTGGGAGGGGGTCCTGCTAGAGAGTCTGTATAACACGTGTTCCCTATTCTAGGCCTGCTAGAGAGTCTGTATAACACGTATTCCCTGTTCTAGGCCCTCTAGAAAGTCTGTATAACACGTATTTCCAGTTCTAGTCCTGCTAGAGTGTCTGTAACACGTATTTCCTGTTACAGGCCGGCTCAAGTCTGTATAAAACATACTTCCCGTTCTAGGCCCGCTAGAAAGTCTGTATAACACGTATTTCCAGTTCCAGGCCTGCTAGAGAGTCTGTATAACACGTAGTTCCCGTTCTAGTCCTGCTAGAGGGTCTGTATGACACATATTCCGCGTTCCAGGGCAGCTGCGTCCGTCCCAGAAGGCGTCGCTGCTGGAGGGCCTGTGTCGCCACCTGGGGCTTCCCGCCGACGTCCTCAAGCTGGCACCCGTCGGGAACCGGCCCATGTTCGACAGCGCCGCCCTGGTGGCAGGTCAGAGAAACACAGCGCATCGTCGTGTTTCGTTATTGGAAAGAATTTGAAACAAAAGCTCTGCAATGTTATATACATAGAGGGGGGTATATACCACCCCTTGATATCAAAATCTCATTGAATCAATGTTACAAATCTCAATGCAAAAGCACTTTTCTCAAATCTCAATCAATTGATCTCAATTAATTGAAAGGTCAAATCTCAATTCTCAATGAATTGAAAACCCAAATCTCAACTCACTAAATTGTATATACCGTCCTATACATAGGCTATTATCTACATTTTAAGGTTTTGACGGCCATTTTGGCGGATATTATCATGAATAGAAAAAATCTGCTCAATGGTGAGAACTCCACACCTGCCTAGAACTTATTATAGATCATTATATAGACCCTCTACGTGAATAATAAATGAAGAAAACTAACTCACAAAAATGGGTTTGACCCATGGCCACCGGAAAGGCAAATATTACCCAAAATTCTATACTTCAATGTGTTGCACTGCCAAAGTGGTACATCATACTTTGAAAAAGATACCAGTTTAAAACATTGTGTATTTGGTATGCAGCATATGGTTTCATTTATATTTTCTCTGATGTTCGTCTCTGCTACGATTTAATCCAAAAATCAGTTTTTAAAAGTTTTGAAATCATTTTATTTAACTGTTTTCAAGACTAAAGTCTCCTTTTCAAAATAAAAAAACCTCCATGATTAAGACATAGCAGAAAAGAACATCAAAGAAAATATAAATAATACCAGTATCGAAAATTGATTTTTCTCTTCATCATGACAAACAAGGAATATAATTATATAATTATGATCGCTTCAAGAGAGAAAAAAAAACGTTAAGTCACAAAAATGGGTTCAGGCAATATTTGGCTCTTGACCGCCAGACTATATTTCATTATTGTAAAGAATTTGAAATGAAAGCTTTGCACGTACACGTACACGTAGATACACGGTATATCTACAATGGTAAAGGACAAAGGCAAATATTGCCAAAAATTCTAGACTTAAAGTTATACATCATACTTTGAAAACGATACCAGTTTAAGTATTGAAAATTGGTTTTCCCTTCATTACGCCAGTTCTAGAATTCAATGTGTTGAACTGCTGAAGTGGTACATCATACTTTGAAAAACATACCAGCTCAAAACACTGTGTGTTTGGTTTCGTTTATATTTTCTATGATGTTTCTTTCTGCTACGTTGTAATCCAAAAATCTAAGTTTTTAAAAGTTTTGAAATTATTTTATTTAAGTGGTTTTGAGACTAATGTCTTCCTTTTCAAAATAAAAAAACTCCACAATGAAAACATAGCAGAAAAGAACATCAAAGAAAATATAAATAAACCAAAAATATAAATAAAAAATTTTTTCTACAATGTAAAAGGACAAAGGCAAAATATTACCAATGCCATTCTATACTTTTTTTTGAAGTTCCATACCATTTAATAGGGGGGGCCATTGTTTTCCATTTTTTTACCCCAAGGTGCCCAATTTCGTGGGTTTAAATTTTGGAGAAAATTGATATTATTTTTTTATGTTTGATGATATAGATCAAATACAAATACCAGTTTAAGTATCTGGAATTGATCCCAGGTCCTGGTGACGTGCGCTCGCCCTCGGCTCCTGGCGCTGTGGTCACATGAAAAGTGGGGGGGGAACCAAGGCGCCCACATGATGCTGTAGGCCGTCATTAATTTTTTTCACAGCGACGGCGGAATGGCAACCGCAGCCGACACGGCATCACCGGTGATAAAATTCAGGATGGTAATCACCATTAAGTGTGGATGAGTAACCGCAGCATTGTCGATGAGTAACTGCGGTAACTGCGGCATTGTTTGTGAGTAATACGGGCGCGTTGTGGAAGAGTTGTTCCATTGTGTAACCAAATCATTTATTTAGACAGGCTCTTACTTTGTTTGAATAGCTTCAGCACAAGACTGTAAACTTTTCATTCTAGATTAGATGCTACAAGCCCATTATATTACTATATATATTTATAAAGCCGAACACTAGGCCCATTTTCAAAAACATGAATAATCATTGCAATAGTGATGAGAGAACATTGTGACTGATCATTAAGGGTGATGAGGGGTGGGTGCATTATGGCGGGTACATTGTGGCTGATTGTGACTGCTACTGTAGGCTGGCACGTGACAAACACCAAGCTTTCCGCACCTCGGAGACTGAAGCGACAGATCCGGGCCACGGCCACACCGCAGCCGGGGTTCGGACCTCCCACTCGGCAGCCCGTACCCACCAGGTGAGAGAAACACGCACACGCACGCACACACACACACACACATTATCAAAATGAATTATATACCCCAAATTCTGCAAACTGGTTTCTTTTTTACAAAATAATTTATAACCAAATTTGCTAGCTCATTTTTCTTCTTCATTGTGAACAAATTTTGCAAACTCTTCTTTTCTTGTAATAAATTATGACCAAATTTTGCAAACTGTTTCTTTTCTCATAATAAGTTATGACCAAATTTTGCAAGCTCGTTCCTTTTCTCATAATAAATTATGACCACATTTTGCAAACTGGTTCCTTTTCTCATAACAAATTGTTGTTGTTTTTTTAAACTTATTCTTTTTTGAAAATAAATTATGACCAAATTTTGCAAGCTCTTATTTTTCTCAAAATAAATTATGACCAAATTTTTGGTTAATTTTCTTTTTTTCATAATAAATTATGACCAAATTTTGCAAGCTGGTTTTTTCATAATAAATTTACCAAAATTTTTTTGGTTCCTTTTTAATAAATAAATTATGACCAAATGCTGGTTTTCTCAAAATAAATTATGCCAAATGTTGAAAACTAGTTTTTTTCTCATAATAAATTATGACCAAATTTTGCAAACTGGTTCCTTTTCTCATAATAAATTATGACCAAATTTTTGCAAACTGGTTTCTTTTTCTCATAATAAATTATGACCAAATTTTTTGCAAACTGGTTCCTTTTCTCAAAATAAATTATGACCAAATTTTGCAAGCTCATTTCCTTTTCATAAAAAATTTGACCAAATTTTGCAAACTGGTTCCTTTTCTTAATAATAAATTATGACCAAATTTTGCAAACAAAATTTATGACCAAATGTTTGGTTCCTTTTTCTTAAAATAAATTACGACCAAATTTTTCAAACTGGTTCCTTTTCTCAAAATAAATTATGACCAAATTTTGCAAGCTATTTCCTTTACTCAAAATACACTATGAGCAATTTTTGCAAAATAGTTCCTTTTCTTGAAATAAATTATGACCAAATTTTGTAAGCTTGTTCTGTTTCTCATAACAAATTATGACCAAATTTTGCAAACTGGTTCCTTTTCTCAAAATAAATTATGACCAAACCAAAAATTGGTTTTTATGACCAAATTTTTGTTTCCTTTTTCAAAATAAATTATGACCAAATTTTGCAAACTGGTTCCTTTCTCTGAACAAATTTTGCAAACTAGTTCCTTTTCTCAAAATATATTATGACCAAATTTTGTAAGCTCGTTCCGGTTCTCATAATAAATCATGACTTTTTTTTGCAAACTGGTTCCTTCTCATTATAAATTATAACAAAATCTAATTATGACCAAATGTTGCAAACTGGTTCCTTTTGTCACAAATAAATTATGAACAAATTTTACAAACTGGTTCCTTTTCTTACGATAAATTACAGTGAAATCTTGCTGATAATTAAACTATGTCCCAATTTTGTAAGCCCGTTCCTTTTCTCCCAATAATGTCTGACCGTATTTCACAGACTGGTTCCCTCCGAGCCTGACCAGCCTTCGTCGCGCGTGGTTCCCATCATGTCGTCTCCCGTGTTTCCGGGAGGCGAGGATATGAAACCGACGCACAAACACAAACACCGGACCAAGACGAAGGGACGGCACCACCACCAGGAGACGGTGAAACACTCGCCCAAACACGCGCACTCGCACACAGGTGAGACATGAGCTCACATGCACACAGGTGAGACATGAGCTCACATGCACACACACTCAGACTCAAACACATGCAAACTCACGCAGGTGAGACCTACTCACTTATGTACAGATGAGATGCACTTGCTCGGACACAGCTGAGTGCTGGCTTCAGTTGTTCCATATCGACTTTGCCATGTTACTCATCGTTTAAACAGTCGTCAGCTGCAGCACATGTTAATGGTGCAAAGCCTTCTATTCATTCATCTGACAATTAAATAACTACATCGACCTTATTCTTTCTAGCCCTGTTCCCATCCTCACAGCATAGTGACACTCTATTTATGTTAACTTTGTTAAGCTGTGCAGGATGCAATGCTTTTTATAGCACATCATCTCCACCTTTGTTAGACAGTACATTAATGATGTGAAAATTAATTGTTTCCCACAGGTTCCCTGGGATATATTATTCTTCCATTTAAGAAATTTATTTATTCAAAAAGGCAATGGAGGTCTTCAAAGCACCTTCCCTCAATATAATAGATATGAAACATTTATCCCCACCTTGCATATAATACTGGATGATTTTGACAGCCAATGATCTCTATATCTTCAGGCAAACTTTTCTTTAACCACTTCTCAAACTTACCCATAGACAAATTCTAAATTAAATTTGATTGAGAAACCGTACATGGGAGACAGAGCGAGATTGTCATCTGGAGGATCCATTTGAGCAAATTGTAACCGTGATACAATAAAAATGTTTGAAAGTAGATAAAACTAAAAATAAAATTACAACATTTACCTTATTTGTTTCTAGCCCTGCCGTCAGCCCTTTGACAAATTACTCATGTTAAGCTTTACATGCTGCAATGCGTTTTCTACCATCCCATTGCTCAAAACCTCGTTTATTCAATATTTCTTTTAACAATGCAACTTAATGTACTGTGTAATTTTTAAAGGTTTTTTCAAAATTGGTATTCTTAATGTGAATGTTTCAATTTTACAGTAATTATTATGCATCTCTTATTGTAAAGTGTCAATGAGCGTATGGATATTGGCACTATAAATACCTCTATATTATCATTAATGATATTAGATCCCCATTATTTGAAAAGGCTAGAAATCTTGATATATCTTTTGATGATTTTAATGATTCTGAAAAACTTGTTTATTTAATCAAAAACTTTTGTAAAGAAGTGTCGGTTTATGTGTCCAAAGCTTGGAACATACGCCAAAATAGGTTGTATAATTAATTTATATATTTAGATATAGATGTATATATATTTAATGTGTGTATTAGTATGTATTATATTGTATGCGTAATCTAGGTAGAATAGTCATATCACTTATTTCATTGTGTTCATATTTGTTTGGCGTCACATTTATCTATGTATTTATATTAAGGTGACAAATAAGTCCAGTAGGGCTGGGTATTATATTATATGGTTATTTATGTATTTGTATTGTACATGTAATATACTTGTCACTATAATAAATAAAAATCAATCAAATCAATCAATCATTATTTTTTCCCCCAGCCGTGCCGTCTGTGCTGCTGCCGATCCTGCCGACCCAGACGGTGGAGGTGGCAGCCACGCTGCTGGGCCCCGAGGCCCCCCAGGTGGAGCCGGTCCCCAGCCCCGGGTGTCACGCATCGGTCGACCTCGGCCCAGCCGTCCATGACACCACCGCTCCCAGGTAGGAGAAATGAGCAACATAGGAGGTAGAGTTTATTAAAGGGTCACATGTTATTTACATTGAAAAATGACGTTTTTTTTAAAACATTTTCATAGATGTCAGGTGCAGCGAGTATAAGATTTTAGTAAGTCCATGACATCGGCCGCTCCCAGGTGATGAGCCTCCCATTAGGATGACCATTTTTGGGATTGACCAAATTGGTCATAAGGTAACTTTATGAAGGTTTGGGACCGTGAAAGTGGTCTCATTAGAAGGTGGTCACATTAGAGAGGTATGAGAGGTTCTACTGTATATAGTAGAACCATCTCTATTCCAACCACCTTTGGGACCAGTGTTAAAATACAGAGGTTCATTTTGGTAGCTTTATGAAGGTTTGGGTTGTGAAAAGTGATCTTGATATAGATATGGTCTCAACAGAAAGGTTTTACTGTAGTTCATTGAAGTGTCACACATTATTTAAAAATTTAGTTTCATTATTTAAAAACATTTTCTTAGATGCAGTGAGTACAAGCTTTAGTAAATACTTGTACCGACAAACCACTCTACTGGTTGTTCAAATATCTTTTCGGTATACAAGAAAAAAAATCGAAGTTTACTCATTTGTGAAACCTATCTCAGTATTGATGTACAGTTGTCCAGAATCTACTTTTTGTTCAGCCTATATGTTTGCAACACAATTCTTTAACGATTATGATACCTTTATATTATATCTATCCATGAGCGTCCAAAACACCTTCTAAGCTGCCCAGTTAAAAAATCATTGCACAATTCCTACGTTTTTTAAACCCATGAAAAAGTGTGTAACCAAACACTAAGTGTACAAAAAAGGGTAAGCCTGAGCTAGTGAATGCGTGTGATTCCAAAAATGTTTGACGGGTGTTCATTGCGGCGCCATGTTCCCAGGTACATATTAGGTTGTAAAACATAGTTTTAGCAGGAATACCAATGTATGCTGGACATGTGAAGTAAAAACACAATATTTCTTGTACACCGAAATATATGTGAATGATCAATATCTATTCCCCTTTTGACTGCGTGTTCCCAGGCTTAAGCTCGTTATTTTCGCAAAATGAATTGACCAATTTTTGCAAAGTGGTTCCTTTTCTTAAAATAAATTAGAAGCAAAATTTTTCGTTCCTCTTTTCCTCTTTTCATAATAAATTATGAGCAAATTTTGAAAACTAATTCCTTTTCTCATAATAAATTATGACCAAATTTCACAAACTGGTTCCTTTTCTCAAAATAAATTATGAACAAAATTTGCAAGCATGACCATGACCATGAATGTTGGACATGTGAAGTAAAAACAATATTTCTTGTATACCAAAATATATGTGAATGATCTCAAACTCCTTTTGCTCGTGTGTTCCCAGGTGCTGGTGTTCCCTCCGAGACGCCGGCGCTGCTGCCGTCTGACCGCCCCACGGCGCCCGTTGCCACGGTGACCGCGGCGCCGGTCCGACCCACACAGACGGACGGCGCGGGGGAGAGCCGACTTCAGCGGCGCCCGACGCAGAGACACCACAACCCGACAGACCAGAGGTACCTAAATTAGGGGGGTTGGGGGGGCCTACCCCAGATTTCTCAAATTGTCTGATGTTTCCTGTCCATTAGATTAATGATAATAGAATGTTCTTCTTTTCAAAGTTCAGTTGAAATGCAATTCAATCAAAATTGTCCAAGAAAATTGACCCCATTCTCATGATTCATAAAAACCAAGGGCCTTCTGCTGCTGCTTTTTTGAAATGGTTCACATAATATTGATGTTCACAGCAGTGTGTGTTTCGTTCACAATCAGGGGTGCTCTCCGTGGCATTTGGATGTCAGGGAGTTGGACTCGTAACCAGAAGATAAATGGGTTTGATTCCCAGTAGGGTCTGGTGGTGGGTGTAGAGCAAACCCAAGCAAACCTCTAACAGGTTGCACACTGGGGGGTGGCACACGTTAAATAGATAAATAGATTCTCAAATCAGATGGGCCAATCTCACTAATGATCTTCTACCTGTTCTCATTTCACAATTTCAACAATTTCTCAAAATTCTCAAAGAGTGTGACAAGGATGCTGCCAAAAACCTGCCATTCTAGATGTAAAATAGCTATAAAAACGGCAAAAAGCTGTTCATTGAGACTATAAACCAGCACATTTACATTTACATTTATAAGAGCACAGTATTGCTTTGAAACAAAAACAAATTTCAAGCAAAAAACAAAAATTGTTAAGTGCTCCCCAACAATTTTTTATGTGGTTCATAAAATTTTTCTTTTTATCGCTCACTTTGACCCCACAGAACATGATTTTCTACAACGCGACAGGCGTGGTTGTCTGAATGATACTGGTGTGTTGTTATAGTCTTACAATATGGCACAATGTAGGTGAAATTTTTGCAAAAAAAAGAGCAAGATTTGTTCAATTTAATCTTTGTAAACAGGGGGGTGCGCTTATTGGGGCAGGTGTCTTTTATAAGAACGAATCGGTTTAATTGTCTTTCCTTCCCACTGAGTCACTGATTCAATGAAAATGTATATATATATACTTTTATTTTATTTTTAAAATAAGCTCTTTATCTCTAGCAAGACCTTCTCAATTTTCATTATGATTTATAAAACAATACTTCTCTGGCCAATATGTTTAAAATACAATGGAAATTTTCAACTAAAACTTAAAAATACAAAACAATACTTCTCACGTTAAAATACAGACTGTCTAAATTATACTCAATATAACACTAACAATAACATGGCAGAAATCACATAGCATACAATCTGGTGAACATTGCTATCACCATCATCATGCCATATTTTTTTTTTTATTTTTATTTTATTTTTTTTTTTTTTTTTTTTATTTATTTTTTGCAATTTTTTCTATCTTAATTTTTTATTATTTTTTTGATGCAAATAGGTGTTGGAAACCGATGAAAAATCTTTTTACAGATTTCATCTGTATACACCCCCGTGCTGTTTGTTTTCAAAAACATTAGATAAATCAAAATGTTAATAATATTTTAATGATCACATTTATATATCTTTAATGACAAACCCAATCACCTAAGAACATGGAAAAATGGAATATGGGTTCCATCACATTAACAATTGTACAATTTTATTTTTATGAATACACTCAAATAGATATAGATTTAAACCCCCTTTTAATTGGGTTTTAAAAGCCTAAGATTCTTGGTTTATATTTAGAGAAATCAAATCGAATATGTAATTTTAATTGAAAATATATTTTTTAAATGATTAAAACTTTAAAATTACCCAAATTCCATATTATAGGTGTTAAAGCCAACCGATGAGCCCGACACAGACCCGACAGTGAGTCTGAGAGCGAATGACACCCCGCCGTGCCTCCCTTCAACTTGGACCCCCATCCTCAAAAAGCGACATCGGCCAGGCTCACGGTCATTAATGGCGTCGGGTAGAGGAGAATGGTACAATTACAAAACAATACAATAATATGTTTACAGAGTAAATTCCAATAGATGTCGCCGTAGGCCTTTTAAACAAATGGTGCTTTAATTGGATTTAAAAACTGCTAAGAGACTTGGTTTGTTTTATGGATAGAGGAAGCAAATTCCATATGATAACAATTATATAGAAAAAAATATATATATATATAACTTTTAACGTATACTATTAAGGCTTTATTCCTAGAAACAAAAGACATGAAAAATAATACATGTTTGTAGTCTTTTATCAGATATATGTACATGATACCGATGTTAGGAAATATTAAATATGGCCACATGAATTTTAAAATTGCTTTTAGATGAATCATAATGAATTATTATCTATGCATTAAATACAAATATGAAGAGCTTAATTAATCCTCAATTTGGGAGTGTGGACTCGCTGTTATGCTGGGTCATAACAGGTAAGTGGAAATGACTATCTCAAATCAAGAATACATCTTCACAAATTGTTTTTAGAGCACCTTGCAATAATAGTTTTCAGACATATTAACAATTGAATAGAATGATACAACTTTGCAGAGGTATCATAACTGTATAATGTACAGTGATAGTCTAGCATTGAGTAAACGAAACGAAATCTAGCCGATAAAAAACACATTTCTGCTGCCAGTATTAAAGATAGAAATAGAGTATTTATGCCTGAAGGTTGTCCCGAAGCACACAGCGCCTGTGGTACTGTATATCGGCTGAACGTGCGAGGCTGCTAGCTTGTTACTATAGTCTGTCTCTTCATTATTTACACCATGAAAATAGCAGTTTTCAAGAACCTGTGAACTTGTACCCTGTGAGCCAAAACATACATGATATATGACACTATGCACTTTGACCCAGCTAGAAAATATTACGTAAGTGAGATACATCCCTAGGATACGTTTGACATAACACAATGACACGTAAAGTACTGTTCTCTGGAATGTTTACGGAAAATACACAAACACTTCAGCATCTTGCAATGTATACAACGATTTGAACTATTTATTTACCCTTGCAAATTCTGAAAAAAATGGTGTTACTTTTATAGAAATTCGTTTTGGTTAAAGGAAGTTATGGGACGAAAGGTTGGTTTGGATAATTAAAATCTCTAGTCAAGCTGTGTTACTGCTCGGAACACACTCTAGTTCTAGTTCTAGTTCAAGACCGGCAGAGAGCAAGTGCTCATTGCGCCAGTGGGAGGCCACGTGGTGTTTGTACATGTACCTCTCCAGAGGCAGGCTAGGTAGCCAACTGAGCTTCAGGGGTGGAGAGATCACACTAGCTATAGTTTTCAAACTGTGTGAGTTCTTTTACGTGCAGAGGTGTGGCTCTCCTCTAAACGGAACACGCCTTTTAACGAGGCTTCCGAACCTCCGCTTGGCGCCGCCACCATCTAGTAGTAACACTGTACGGTGGAAATCAGCAACTCAGTGGGAGACGACGACGATCGGTTTTGGCGACACTGCCATGACCGGGGGTTCCTGTTTTCAAGTCGTATATGCTCTAACGACTGAGCTACTTCCTGTTTTCAGAAAGCGTGGAGATGAAAACGCTACTGAGCTCCAACCCCTGAGGACCACTGGTTGACAGAAAGCGTGGAGATGAAAATAGCTACTTTTTTTATCCAACCCCAGAATCTGCCCAGCCTCGACTACTGGTGTTAGCACACATTCGGTTTTGGGGACAAAAATCCAGTTAGACCTATAAGATAGTTCTGATGGTGAACCAACTTTGTGTCATGTTTTGGCGTGTTTAAACTCCTACAGGGGACGCCCTCGGACGGGTAGTCAAAAGTGGTGCCCAAGAACACGCTCGTATTTGAGCACGAGGAGGTAGCGGAAACACGCGCCACCTCAAGCATTTGTTCATGACCCTTTGACGCCATGATGGTGCCCGCTTGTCCTGCGGGTCAAGTTAGACAAGACCGAGCAAAGGCCACTGTTGGGGCAGCGTTTGTCGGTAGTATGTGGTGTCGTAGTTTGTTTGTTTTGTAGGTGGGCATGAGCATCGACAGAGGCTGAGGTGTTGTTGTTGTTGTCGTTGTTGTTGTTTGTTTTGCAGGTGGCGCCTTTTATTTTTTTGACCATGATTTGCTTGTCAAGGCCAAGGCCCACCTCAAGCATCATCGTTCATAAGTAGTTGATTGGTGCATTTCGTTTTGTTTGTGTTTTGCTAGGTGGCATCATTTGTTTTTTGACCGTCATATGTTTTTTGTTGTTTTTTTGCCAAGGCAGAAAATGATGTGGTTTGACTCTAACCCATTTTAACCCAAGTTCTCTTTTGATTGGTTTTTTTAGCAAAGTTGTTTTTTTTTGACCATGCATTTTTTTCTATCCAATAAAAAAATCGAATGTTATTCATCATTTTGTCCATTGTCGCCGCCGCTGGTTTTTTTGACCATGCTTGTTCTGACCAGATGCAGGATAAGGAAAAAAAAAAGGTAGCCACCGTGCTACAAAATCATTATCGCCATCGCCGCCATCGGTGCCATTGTTGTTCATTTTTTTGCAGGTGGGCGATCTGTTTGACTACAAGATCCCCAAGAAAAAGGTGGGCGATCTGTTTGATTACAAGATCCCGAAGAAAACGTTCCACGACTACGAAGACGGAAACACGCGCAAGCTGAAGCTCGTGTTCCTCACGGTGGAGGGCATGAACGTCCCACGCACCTCCTGGGTCAAGTTCAACGAGGACCAGCAGAGGTGACGACCACGCCAAACGCCCAAACACAGATTTCGCCACTTTTCGTTTTAACGATGAACCGCGACTAACTTTTAGTTTAGTAGTGAACTTTTGATGTTTTCTCTTCGTGTGTTCGATGATATGTACTGTACAATACGACTGTTTATTGCCCATGACGAGACCAAACGCTTCGCTACCGATTTGGCCACATTTCATTTAGGGAACGATCATAAATAATGATACCGGGAGGTGGGAGGGTCGTCCAACTTTTCTTATGCCTTTTTTGGGGGGTGGGGGTGTGTCGCTGAACTTTTTTTATCATACTACGGTATATTTTTTTAAATGTTTTCTATTAGCAATTGTCCAAAAATGGAATGACTATGTAGAGGACTTATGCTTTAGCAGGAGGGTGGGCGGTGTCTCTCAACTTTTAAAAATGTTGGGGGGCTGGTTAACTTTTTCTTTGAGTCCAAAAAAGGACGACCTCCCCAGTATTGTTATTTATGATTGTTCCCTTTGATGATGCGCGACTAACTTTTAATAGTGAACTTTTGATGTTTTCTCTTTGTGTACTCAATGATATGTACTGTATACGACTGTTTGAATGCCCATGGGAGTTTTAGTTGATAGATTGTCAATTTTTGTGTTGGGCGTTTTACATTTTACGTTGCAATTTTAATGGTATTGATTTTGTCTTATTATAAGGTGGGAGGGAGGCTAGTGACAATCTTATACAGTACTAACATGTTTGATTCTTTCCTGACTTTTCCTAGCTCTCGTTAGCATAGTATTAGTTTCTAAACGACCAGTTTTGCATTAACATGTTCGCATTTTGCATTTTATATTTCAGATTTCAGTCTTGAAGAGAAGCAGCTTCCACAACTCTCCCAAACTCTGTCCTTTTTTCTGTCTGCCGTATTAACGTCTTTCACAAGATATTCCTATGTGATTTGACCACGAATGTTTTGCCGTTGACCTCTAATGCTCTCATTGTGTATATACCTGCTTACAGACCTCGCAGCCGTTCTTGCTCCATCCCTCCAAAAACACTACTCTGAATAGAATAATCAATAGTTTGCTAGAAACGTACTTGTTTCTAACGACTGATTTTTGCATCATGGATTTCTGTAACTAATACTTGATGATCACTGTGTATTTTAAAATTATATTGATACTTGTATTATGTATATTTAGATAATTATTTGATCATAAACAGATTTTCATCATTTTATACAATAATTAATTCATAACTTTTTGAAGACCTAAATTTGTGTGAATTTACCGTATACGACCATCTAAACACCCACCCCCGTGGAACCGCCCAGCCCCCTCTTTCTGCATTATTGTTAAGCGCCCCCCTTTCACATAATCATATACATAATCCAATATTCCCCTAATTTTCGAACTTCTATTTTCGCCCAGTTGATGATGTCGACATGAGATTTCTCATCTGATTAAGGCTGATTTCGTTTTTATCTGGACTTAATTGAATAGATGAATATGCGTTAATCATCGGTTGACACATCATTTATCCATCATTAACTACTACAATCATGAAAACTCCTTCAAAAACAAAAATCATTTGAATAAATAAATTATTTAAGTGCGGTTTAGTTTGGTTACTATGGCGCTACCTGAAAATTAGGTGTCTGACCATTTAGAACCCAGTCAAGCAAAAAAAATTCAGTTTCACATCCGAGTAAGCGCCCATCCCCTCTTTTGAGAAAATTTCAATCTAAACGCCCTGGGCGCTTGGGTGGTTGTATATACGGTTTTGCAGAGAAATTTTGAAATGATGTTATTTTATTAGATATAATCTTATATCTTTTGAAAAAGTAAGATTCATGCAATTATTAGTTTTAATATAAGCTCACTAGTTTTCTCGTATGGGGATTAAAATAAGCCTCTTGTACTATGTTGTAATAAGCCAGTTGAACGTTAAAAAAAACAACCAAAATGAACCTCCATATAAAGACTACCTCTCGATTGAGACCACTTGCAGGTTGTACTATGAGCTGTCTGTGTTCAGGTTGTACGGACTTCCGCTGCCGGAGCACGAGGGTCGGGTCGAGTATCTGATCGCCGCCATCGACAGCGGAGGCAAAATCACACGCGACCCGTTCGAGATCGTCGTCACACGCCGACCGGCCGACAAACAGGTGGGAAGCGGGCTTAGGAATGGTGGGACTTAGAATGGTGGGCCTAGCTTAGAATGGTGGGACGGGCTTAGAACGAGGGGGCGTGGGGGCTTAGCTAGAACGGTGGGACACGGGCATTAAATGTTCAATATTTTGCAGACTGGTTCCTTTTCTATAAAATAAATTATGGCATTTCACTGACCGGTCCCCACTGAATTAAGTGTTCAAACCATCAGATCACTGTCACTTTTTTCCTATATTTTTATTTTACACTTATATAATTCACTAGTGATTATGGATGCAAGTCCAAAATCGATTTATCCTTATCTGTAGAATATTTGACATAATCATTGGGGACATTATATCTTTATATGTCATTTTATTATTATGTGTGCACAGTCATGATATGTATTCTAAAGTCTCCTAACGTATAGATCAAGTAATCATGAATATATATTATCTGTCAAACACAATAGCATGCCTGTAATCATCCTCATCTTTATATCGAGTGAAATTTGCGTTGTGACAATGCAGATCAACCCGCGAGATGTCGATGACCCTTGACCTCGACTATGACCACTTTGTGTACGACGTTGACCAGCGTCTCGGCGTGGCCAACAAGATCGCCAGCGTGGAGAGGGGACCGGGCCACATGACGGTCACACGCATCGACAGAGGTTAGTGACCGGCAGAGGTTAGTGTGATGGCCAAAGGTTAGATAGATACAATGGTAAAATTTGTAGAGTTTATTAAAAATGTTGTCCACAACTGAGTTATGTTTCACAATTTGAATAGAGAACATCCACAAGTGTCTCACAAAAAATGAACACAAAATTGTTTATTTTAATTGAAACTTAAACTATAAAAAAAATTCATGAAAGGTTTGTAATAAAGACTCAAAGTTTATGACTCTAAAAATTTTTGACTAAGTAAAAACCACTCATCAGGTATATAGGCTTGAGAATTATGAAAACCAGCATTTTTCTTTCTTAATCACCAGTCACCAATACATTTCATCATCTTCACCACACCCCAGGAATACATAATTGAATAGGTTGGATCACATTTACACACTTAAAAATACAGGCAGTTCACAATTCACTCTCAAGATTTAGCAAATCAAACACTACATTTCTATAGACTAGTGCACTGGAGTGTCTGAATATTGACCGACATTTTTGGAGGTCCATAGTTTGAGACTTTTCCAGAGGTCAGGTGGAAGCAGATTGACAGAAAATATCCGAAAAATATTCAGAGGTTATAGTAAGTGTTGACATGGATTTTACAAAATTAGTGATACTTGTTGATATGCGTGGACCAAAATCCAATGAATCACTTTTTACAAACAACATTTTTATATGAGCCCTGTGTTTAGGATCTTTGAATAATTGAATAGGTTTCATCACATTTCACACACTTAAAAAATCCTCAGGCGGCGTTGGTGAAAGTTTTGCTCAAGATTTTCTAAAAACCATAGAATAATTCCTATACAAAAATTCTAATAAGTCAAAAAAAGTGAATTAATGTTACAAAGAACAATGTAGCCCGGTTTGAAAATCCGACAATTGACATCGCCGCCCCTGGTGGCCAAACTGCTCACTGATAATCACCAACAACACTATCCATTGTCTTTTTCACCAATACCCCAGGAACCATCCTGAATAGGTTGAAGTCCACATTTTCGTCAGAACACTTAAAAATACAGTGGAAATCTTTTTAACTAAAACATAAAAACACAAGGTCATGTGGACGCAAGGTCAGAGCAGCTACTGGAAAACTAGATTATTTCGTGGCTGCTAGCATTTTGTGATTTTGATTTATAAATTATTTTGTCACTATTTAATTTTGCAGTTTTGTCCATCCTGGACCTACTTTATGTAGGCTATTAATGTTTGCTGACTGTTTAAGTTTGCTTTTCCACCTACCCATGAAAATTTATCCAAATCAAATTGTGACGCAAACATTTCTAGTTTTACAGTAATCTTTATGCAAGGGGTTTTAGTAGAATACATTTCCAGTGTTTGGAAGACTATTTTTGGGTAATGATAATAAGAATGAAAATGGTTATGAAGGTAATATTGATGATAAGGGGAATTGTTGGACCACTGAGCATAGCCCTTTAATAACCCCTGCTCATGTTTTAGCCTTTTATGGAGTAGCATTTAAACTGCCCTAGATATTCTAATAAACTGTTTAATTGAAAGGCACAAAACACATCATTATGTTTCCATGCACTGAGCCTAGCCTTTAAAAAAAATCTTAATCCTTAGAGTTGTTTTCAATAATATTTTTAGATACTTGTTAAATATAAAAGGACGATTTTAGTATTAGTAGATTTTTTTGAGTCATAATGTTGATAATTTTAATATCATCTTAAAAAAATATGTGCAGTTTTAAAACAACTAAAAAAATGGTCAATAAGGGGTTGTTGCATGCATTTTAAATTTTGACGATGAAAAGGCTTATTTTATGATTTTGCGTCTGAATGTTATAAAATAGTAGACTAGAAAGTTGTTTGTTTTTAATCTAGAATCTGTCCAATAACAGTATTCTTAGCTGTATTTAATATTCTTGTTTTATGTACATATGTGTATAACACTTTAATTATGTTTTATATGTGGATAAGTTTTTTATACATCTGAAATAAAGTTATCTTATCTTTAACCCCCCCATTGTTTGGCCTCTGGTGTCATAACCTTTGGACTAGAAAGTCGTTTCTCCAATCTGTCCAACAACGTGTCTTAGCGCCCTCCTGACGTGGTGGCGGGGGCGCGTTGCCGGGGTATTGACGGGGGCAGTTTATCTTATCGAAGGAGGTGGCGCGTCAGGTTGAGCCGCTGGAGACGAGCCCGACGACGTGCTGGTGACCACCTGGTGCCGCCGCCGTCATCGCTGCCATGCTGCTGCTCGCGCACGGGCGGCCGCATGTCTGCTCTACAGGTGAAGGTGGGGGAAAGCGGGGGGTGTGTGTGTCTGTTTGTGTGTGTAGAGGGGGGTATATACGTTTAAATCTCAAATTTCTCCAATGAATTAATGTTACAAATCTCAATGCAAAGTCCCATGTGTGTGTGTGTCTGTCTGTCATTGTCTAAATGAAAAATGGTGTATGTCTATTTGTAAGTGTCTGCATGCGTATGTGTGCGTGGGTGTGAGCTATAGGTACAGCTCCCCGGCGTGGTGGTATCCCCCGACATCTGTGTGTGTGTGTGTCTGGCAGTATGCAAAAGTTTGGTGTGTGCTACCATTCTACCCATGGTGTGAATATATAAGGTTCTCTATAGGTGTTTAAGAAATTCGCATTTATCTGAACATGTTTAGACTTTATCAATACTGTGGTAGCAGTGGAATTTGCAGAATAAAAAATTAACAAACGAGTAAATAATAATAAAAAGTGCCATGACTGTGTGTTGTAAGCATCACTTCATGCTGTTTGCAGGAAGAAGCGGAAGGGCAAGTTATCTGACGAGGATCAGCACACGTTCATCAACAAAAGGTGAGTATAGGCCGGCAATCCGGGGCAAATCACGCCTCCACCAAAACTAATCAGAACTAAAGGTTTTTTCATTGGAATACATTTCTTTGAGGTCCTTAGAATAACATATATCAAAATTTGAAGAAGGATGTCGGTCTATAGGTCATTTTACCGAGATGGGATTATTGTTCGGGAACGGCAGTTTTACAATGAGATCTCTTCAATCGCTACATGAAATTTGTAAGAGTGTAATAACTTGTTGATTAATTAAGATGAGAGTCTCGAGTCAAAGGACTCAGTATTTTCCATTAGGATGCAAGGAAGTAAATATTGTACATTGCACGGGACCCTAGAGTATTTTATAGTTTGTTATGGGTATGTATGCCAGGACTCATTTTATTGGCCCTTTGATCAATTGTTTCAAAATATACCAGTCTTAGTGACTCATCGCTACTAATTTCTAGATTAATCATTAAATATGCTAAATGTAAAAATTCATATTTCATGTATTGTGCCTATGTTACAGAAATCCAGAAATATTTTGTGTAAAATACACCAAAACGTTATTATCTTTTGCAATTTAAAAGTCAATGCACCCATGTCATGCACATCAATTTTTAGTATATAAAAGACTAATAATAATACGCCCATGTTGCAGGAATTCGATCATCTTTGCTGACGAACTGGAGGACAAACCAGGAAGTGACCATTCCACTAAACCTCTCATCATGGCTGACAGAAACCCCCTGTTCCCCCACCACATGGTGAGTACCGAATACTGCGACAGTATCAGCCACTGAGTACTGAATACTGCCACAGTATAATAAGGCGTGAGTACTGAATACTGCCACAGTACCCATGGTGAGAGTACTGAATACTGCCATTCTTTAATACATGGATTTCATTTATAAAGGGAAGAAGGCATTTTACTATACAGTAGTCCACATCTATATGAATATGGAGAAACCCATAAGTGTATGTGGTAGTTCAGTCAGTCATATAACGGTTTGCTAAGCAACGGTTTATATGGGAAACTACGTGAACTACAAAGTCAGTCATAAAAATAAAATATACTTAGCAAATAGCAACTGTTACTATGGCTGGCTGGAAACTCACATTTGCTAAGGGTAGTTAGTGATTGTTGCTTAGCAACGGTTGCTATGACTGAATCTGCAGTCCACTTATTGATAGAAACCGTTGCTTAGCAACGGTTGCTATATGGCTGACTGAACTACCACATGCTATGAATCAGTCTATGAGTTTGAGGAGTAGTTAGTTTGGTGATGGCAGCCTTTGTCCGCGGCAGGTCTGGCAAAGGGAGCGCCCCATCGACGCCGGGGTCGGGTCACAAGGAGCCGCTTGATGGAGGCTGAGTACTCACCGCCCAACCTCCCCCCCCCACCCCCGGCGCTAACGGGGGGAGGCCGGGGACGCCATTGAGGGGCAGCCCGCGAACAGGTAGAGGTATTTGTTCTAATAAGCGCACTGTGCTCTTACAAAAACAAATTTCAGCAAAAAAAAAAAATGATAATGCACCCAACATGCACACAGCTACTTACAGATGAGGGGGAAATATACCTACTTTGAGATGTCAGAATGGCCCTTGATTGTTTATGAGATATGAGAATGGGGTCAATTTCCTTAGAGATCTGTGAGAAATTGAAAAAATTTAGAAATTGTGAATTGAGAATGGTTAGAAAATTAGTGAGAAAGGCCCTGGAATTTTTACTGAGACTTGAGAATGGGGTAGGGTATATTCTTCCCTCACAGATGGTCTTTGTAGATGAGTATTGGTCTAAGAGCGTTTTTTCATCCAAAGTTTATCATGTTCTGTTACGGGGTTGTATAAAAGCCACCTTGTATAAAATGCTGCGCACTGTAGTAACTTTTAAACTTTGCTAACACTCGACAATTTTTACACTTACAGATGCTCCACTTTTTTCATCCAAAGTTTATCATATCATTTAAGAAGAATTCTTATAGCTTCTGGATTTGTCATGCTAGAAAGCCAACATTGCGTTAGGGGGATCATTCAAATTATGTCAGCTATCGGGGGGGGAATGTCTGACAAAAAGCTGACAGGGTGGGTGCACTGGCTGACGTCAGCTTTCAGCTTTCATCCCAGTTTTAAAGACATCTTAAGAATACCAGTTGATATTAGTTAAATAGTACCAAAGAAAGAATATAAAGAATATATTTCGTGTGTATAAAAACATCCTCAGCTAATAACGGAATGCCCATAGTACCAAACTGA
>CM032663.1:3914102-3929465 GCA_019095985.1 Streblospio benedicti
GAAAGCACATGTACTGAGTGACGGCATGAAACAGACTTTACCTCATCGGAAGTCGCCATAATCATCAGACCAATCACGGTAATTCTGACAAACATCACCGTGGGATTTGGGAGCAGCTTAAATGGAACGAGAAATCTCTATTCTATTTCGCTTGCTTTGATTGGTTGGGAGGGGAGAAGCTTTTAACCAGGGCTATGGACCGATTTCACGCACAAACTTTTAATGTTTACGTCTCTCCTTAAACTATTTCATGTGGCGCGAGTCACAAACAATTAAAATGCAGGCTGTCTAGAAACTCACACACATCTCATAGTTTGCTTTAAATTTTGCGATCCCGTGGCAAAGAGCCTCTTTTTGACTTCAACATGGTACATGCGTGAAATCAACCCATACCAAGCAGGTAATTAGAAGCATGGAGTTTGAGAAAATGGTCGAGTGTTAGCAGAGTTTAAAGTTACAACAGTGCAGCATTTTATACAATGTGGCTTTATACATCCCCGTAACAGAACATGATAAACCTTTGCTAGAAAACTAACATTGTGTTAGTGATACAGAAACTGTCATGTTTACCTCGCACTTGCGAAAATTCATGGACCACAAAAAATTGTTGTCCACTTATACTGGCTCTTCTGCATTGAAGGTGGCGCTTAAAGTGCAAGGTGAATATGACAGTTTCTGTGTCACTAACACAATGGTAGTTTTCTAGCTTGACAAATCTAGAAGCTACAAGAATTCTTCTTAATGATATGATAAACTGTGGAAGAAAAAAAGTGGAGCATCTGTAGGTGTAAAATGGTCAAGTGTTAGCAAAGATTTTTAGTTTCTTTTTTCAATTTTTAATAATAAAAAAAGTTTAAAAGTTACAACAGTGCAGCATTTTATACAATGTGGCTTTATACATCCCCGTAACAGAATATGATAAACTTTGGATGAAAAAGACACTCTTAGACCAATGCTCCCCTACAAGGAGCGTCTGTGAGTGTAGCAAACGGCGTGTGTGCGCTAATAAGATCGATTATGCGGGCGTACCTCTGTTCGCGGGCTGTCCCCCGCTGCGTCCCCGGCTCCCCCCGTTGGCGCCGGTGAGCGGGGGTGGGGGTTGGTACGGCGGCGAGTACTCAGCCTCCATCAGCGGCTCCTTGTGACCCGATCCCGGCGTCGACGGCGCGCTCCCGCTGCCAGACCTGCGGAGACAGAGGCTACCGTCACCATACCAACTACTCCTCAAACTCATAGACTGACTCATAGCATGTGGTAGTTCAGTCAGCCATAGCAACCGTTGCTAAGCACCGGTTTCTATCAGTATGTGGACTGCAGAGTCAGTCATAGCAACCGTTGCTAAGCAAGAATCACTCACCACCGTTAGCAACGTGAATTTCCAATGACGTGAAATATACGTTGCATAGCAATCATTGCCATCGCTGGCTGGAAATTAACATTGCTTAGGGTAGTTAGTGATTGTTGCTTAGCAACCGTTGCAATGACTGACTGAACTACCACATACACTTAAGGTTTCTGATATACATATAGATGTGCACTACTGTATAGTAAAATGCTTCTTCCCTTATAAATGAAATCCATGTATTAAAGAATGGCAGTATTCAGTACTCACGTCTGATACTGCAGCAATATTCAGTACTCACTGTGGGTACTGTGGCAGTATTCAGTACTCACGTCTGATACTGTGGCAGTATTCAGTACTCACCGGGGGTACTGTGGTGGGGGGAGCGGCGGTTTCTCGTCAGCCATGATGAGAGGTTTCGTGGACGGGTCACTTCCTGGTTTGTCCTCCAGTTCGTCAGCAAAGATGATCGGAATTCCTGCAACATGGGCACATTATTATTAGTCTTTTTATGCTAAAAAATTGATGAGCATGACAAGGGTGCATTAACTTTTAAATTGCTAAGATTATAACGTTTTGATGTATTTTACACAACAAATTTCTGGATTTCTGTAACATTACATGAAAAATGAATTTTAACATTTCGCATATTTTAATGATTAATCTAGAAATTAGTAACGATGAGTCTCTAAGACTGGCATATTTTGAAACAATTGGTCCAAGGACCAATAAAATGCGTCCACATACCCATAACAAACTATAAATACTCTAGGGTCCCGTGCCATGTACAATATTTACTTCCTTGCATCCTATCGGAAAATACTGAGTCCTTGACTCGAGACTCTCATCTTAATTAATCACTAAGTTATTACACTCTTACAAATTTCATGTAGGATTGAAGAGATTCAATTGTAAAGCTGCCGTTCCGAACAATAATCCCATCTCGGTAAATGACCTATAGACCAACATCCTTCTTCAAATTTTGATATATGTTATTCTCGGGACCTCACTGAAATGTATTCCAATGAAAAACCTTTAGTTGCGATTAGTTTCGGGTGGAGGCGTGATTTGCCCCGGATTTCCCGGCCTATACTCACCTTTGTTGATGAACGTGTGCTGATCCTCGTCAGACAACTTGCCCTTCTGCTTCTTCCTGCAAACAGACAACACAGAGTCATGGCACTTTTTATTATTATTTACTCGTTTGTTAATTTTTATTCTGCAAATTCGGCTAGCACAGTATTGATAAAGTCTAAACATGTTCAGATAAATGCGAATTTCTTAAAAGGCACATACACACAAACTATATAGAAGGCTTACATACAGAAAGTCTGCTGCATAGAATGGTAGAATGTTTTAGAATAAAGTTTAAGAAAGGCATATTAATTGTTTGTCTTTACTCTAGCCCATTACATTTGGTGGAGATGTCGGGGATACTGTGCAGGGCACAACGTTCAATGGGTCATTACATAATGAAATATTGTCCAAAGAGTATTAGTTATCTTATAAACTTTGATCTGTAAATCAACATTTATCATTTAAAATGAAAATGAACACTGTAGGCTGATTTTGAATTTTTTTCATATAGGACCCTCGAAGGGCGAATCTTCAAGCTAGTAGGGGGGGTTACAACGTCGACGGATCGGACTGAAATTTTTTTTGGTTGATGTGGGCCCCTGAGGGGAAATTTGGTTTAATTAGCACTGAGATCAGAAAAAAAGTCCAAAAAATGGGACACCCTAACCCCCCGTTTCACACCGACCTATAGAGCAGACATGCTACGAGTGCTGCGAGCAGCAGCATGGCCGCGATGACGACCGCATACAGAACAAACACACGGACACACACACACCATGTACCAATAGAGCACACACACACACAGACACTTACACATGCAGAGACGGCTCACACAACCACCGACCTGTAGAGCAGACATGCGACGAGTGCTGCGAGCAGCAGCATGGCTGCGATGACGACCGCCGGCACGACGGTGGTCACCAGGACGTCGTCCGCGCTCGTCTCCCGCGGCTCAGACGCAACCTCCTTCGTCTGCCCCCCGTCGTCGCCCCCGGCGACCGCGCCCCCGCCCGCGGCGTCAGGAGACGTCACCACGTTGTCCGAGTCGGTCGCACACGAACCTGACACCAGAGAGCGCAATGGGGGTTAAAGGCTAGGCTCAGTGGCCAAACAAATATGATATGGTCTGTGTATTCTGAAAGTGTCTTCCATTAAAACAGCATATTAAAGTATTTAGAAATTTAAATACTAAACAATAGGAGGCCAGTATACACTCAACTAAACATGTGATGGCAACAAATGTCAACCGAATGATTTTTGTCAACGGAGAATACGGGGTTAAAGGTTATGCTCAGTGGCCAAACAAATATGCTTGTATAGAAGCAATATGATATGTTTTGTGTATTCTGAAAATTTAATTCACTTAAACATATTAAACATATTAAAGTGTTTAGAGCAATTTAATTACTACGCAAGAAGAGGCCAGAATAAACGCATCAAAACACGTGAACCAACAAATGTCAATCGAATGATTTTCGCCAGACGCAACTTGCAAGGTGGACGTAAGAATTCGCCTATCTCTGCCATGTTAAATGTGCCGTCTGGCGTCAGAAATCCACGGTACGTCTGGCGAAAATCATTCCATTATGCAACATCATGTGACCTTGTGTTTTAGTTCACAAGACAGCACGGTATTTTTTTAAGGATGTGAAAAATATCAAATGAGGAGAATATAAATATTAATCTTCTTCCATTTGCAATGGAAAAGGCGCTGCTCATTGATACTGGGCTTTCAGAACAAATATTATTTTGGCTGAGCATTATCTTTAAAGGCTATGCTCAGTGCATGGAAACATAACAATGTGTTTTGTGCCTTTCATCTAAACAGTATATTAGAATATCTAGAGTGTAATTTAAATGCCACTCCATAAAAGGCTAAAACATGAGCACGGGGTTATTGAAGGCTATGTTCAGCAGCGCAACGAGAACGCTTATCATCAATATTACCTTCATAACCATTTTCATCGTCATTATCATTACCCAAAATAGTCTTCCAAAACACTGACATGTATTCTACTAAAACCCCTTGCATAGTGATTACTGTAAAACTAGAAATGTTTGCGCACAATTTGATTTGCAAATTTCGTGGTTAGGTACAAAAACGCAAACTAACTTCAATAGTCAGCAAACATTAATAGTAGGTCCAGCATGGAACAAAACTGCAAAATTAAATAGTGACAAAATAATTAATAAATGAAAATCGCAAAAATGTAGCAGCCACGAAATAATCTAGTTTTCCAGTAGCTGCTCTGACCATCACATGACCTTGTGTTTTATGTTTTAGTTAACTAGATTTCACGGTATCCCCCGTGCTGCTCTGACCTTTGCGAGCTGCGCCCGCCTTGAGGATGGTGTAGGGCGCGAGGCGGCGCTTCGCCTCCGGCTGGATCGTGTTGTTCTCAGTGAGCAGTTTGGCCACCAGGGCGGCGATGTCGCGTGTCGGGCACGGCTCCGCCGGCAGAGAGTTGTTGGTCCACGCGTACTCCACAGAACCTACACAGAGAGGGGGTCGTATAGAAATGTTGTTTTGTAAAGAGATTCATTGGATTTCTCTTTCATATCAACAAGTATCACGAATTTTGCGATAAATCCATAAAAACTTACTATAAGTGTCTGAATATTTTCGGATATTTTCTGTCACGTGCTTCCACCTGGTGACAGAAAAGTCTCAGACGATGAACATTGAAAATGTCTTAAAATATTCAGACACTTATAGTAAGTTTTTATGGATTTATTGCAAAATTAGTGATACTTGTTGATAGAAATGTGGTGATTGGTGATTTGCCCTAAATCTTGAGAGTGAATTGTGAATTGCCTGTATTTATGTGTGTGAAATGTGATGAAACCTACTCAATTACAATTCCTGGGGAATGTATTGGTGACTGGTGATTAAGGAAGAAAAATGCTGGTGTATGGATCTTCAAGCCCCCCCACCCCCCACCCCTACACACACCATGCATGGTCAAACGCAGCTACAATGCTCCGTGGTCAAATAACAACTGCTTTTGGACTTATTTATGGTTTACCTCTGATGAGGAATTTATTACTTAGCCAATAAATTTTAGAAAATCTTATTCAACTTTTTCCTTCTTTTGACAAACCTTTCACCAGCAGTTACGACATAGAAACACAGCAACTAACAATTGCTGAAATAAACAGCCATCTCATGATCTAACGTGGATTTGTGATGTGATTTTACGATGTTCTCCTTTAATCTACTCTGGTTTACTCTCGTATGTAATAATCTCTGTCAACACATTTTAACCTCTACACATTTTAGCCTTTGTTATCAATCTATGCGTGACTAACCTCTGTCGCGGCGGTCACTACCCTCTGTCGTGTTTCTATATTTAGTCAATGTAGTGTTTCTATATTTGTCGATTGGGGAATTCCCCAATACTGTAATGTATAGTTATTGTACATCTATGTAGTTTTGTGGTGTGTATAGATGATTCTAGATTATGTGAGAATTATTATGTAATAGTTAAGAATTTTGTAGAATGTTCTTTTTCCAGGTAATTCTCTGAACCTATATAAATAGTGGGTTTTGTCATTTGTGGCAGTCAAAGTTTTCAGTCATAAAGTTAAATTAGTCAAAGTTATGAATTCAGTTTAAGTTTCAATTAAAGCTGTTCATTTTTAACAGACACTTGTGGATTACATTCTATTCAAATTGTGAAACATAATATTGAGCTGTGGACATATTTTAATAAACGTTATAAATTACACCATTGTATCTCATTTCGTATCACACTAACCTCTGTCGGTCACTAACCTCTGTCGATGCGTGTGACCGTCATGTGACGCGCGTCCCGGTCTCCGTACACGCTGGCGATCTTGTTGGCCACGTCGAGACGCTGGTCAACGTCGTACACAAAGTGGTCGTAGTCAAGGTCAAGGGTCATCGACATCTCGTGGTTGATCTGCAGTGTCACAACATCACTCGATATAAGGATGAGGATAAGGATAAATCGATTTTGGACTTGCATCCATAATCACTAGTGAATTATATAAGTGTAAAATAAAAATATAGGAAAAAAGTGACAGTGATCTGATGGTTTGAACACTTAATTCAGTGGGGACCGGTCAGTGAAATGCCATAATTTATTTTATAGAAAAGGAACCAGTCTGCAAAATATTGAACATTTAATGCCCGCGTTCCACCGTTCTAAGCCCGCGTCCCACCATTCTAAGCCCGCGTCCCACCATTCTAAGCCCGCGTCCCACCTGTTTGTCGGCCGGTCGGCGTGTGACGACGATCTCGAACGGGTCGCGTGTGATTTTGCCTCCGCTGTCGATGGCGGCGATCAGATACTCGACCCGACCCTCGTGCTCCGGCAGCGGAAGTCCGTACAACCTGAACACAGACAGCTCATAGTACAACCTGCAAGTGGTCTCCACCGAGAGGTGGTCTTTATATGGAGGTTCATTTTGGTTGGGTTTTTTTAACGCTCAGCAGTATGAAAAAATGTCACAGGCCTGGCTTATTACAACATAGTGCAAGAGGTTTATTTTAATCCCCAAACGAGAAAACTAGTGAGCTTACATTAAAACTAATAATTGCATGAATCTTACTTTTTTTTAAAAAAAATACAGAATTATATCTAATAAAATATTTTTTTTTTAGGAGTTGGTATACTGATCAAAGAAGCGCTTTTATACAAGATTCTTATTCTAATAAAATAACATCATTTCAACATTTCTCTTGTAATACCGTGTACGACCATCCAAATGTCCAGGGCGTTTAGATTGAAATTTTCTCAAAAGAGGGGATGGTCGCTTATTCGGATGTGAAACTGAATTTATTTGGTTGCCTGAGACATAAGTGGTCAGACACCTAATTTTCAGGTAGCGCCGTAGTAACCAAACTAAACCGCGCTTAAATAATTTATTTATTCAAATGATTTTTGTTTTTGAAGGAGTTTTCATGAATGTAGTAGTTAATAATGGATAGATGATTAACGCATATTCATCTACTCAATTAAGTCCAGATAATAACGAAATCTGGTGACAAATCCCATGTTGACATCATCAACTGGGCGAAAATAAAAGTCCGAAAAAAAAAGGGGAATATTGGAAACTGATCATATCATTATTATGTGAAAGGGGGGCGCTTGACAATATTTGCAGAAAAAGGGTGGTGGGGCGGTTCCACGGGGTTGGGTGTTTGGATGGTTGTATACGGTAAATTCCCACAAATTTAGGTCTTCAAAACGTTATGAAATAATTATTGTACAAAATCATGAAAATTTGTTTATGATCAAATAATTATCTAAATATACATAATACAAGCATCAATATAATGGTAAATCTGATTAAATTAAGAAAAATAGAAAAAGTACGGAAGCTCATTAAATATTCATTCTGCCATAGCTCGCTTAATATTGGTCCGATTTTATCGAAATTTTTTTTAAAACGTTTCTTTTTTCATTGCCCATCATATGAAAAATAGAAAAAGTGCACGGCTCGCCTGTTGTCGGAGCCCCCTTAGACGAGGCGTGGTGGTGGTGTGTGGTGTATTGGGTGGTGTGTGGGTACAGGGGTGTACAGGGGAGTGAATGTTATGTTTTCATATGATGGGAAATGAAAAAAGAAAAATTTTAAAAAAAATTTCGTCCAAATCGGACCAATATTAAGCGAGATATGGCCGAAAGAAGAAAAGCAAGAATAATAGACACGCCCCTTTTTATGCCATATACAGCCACTTTTCTTCTTTCTGCCATAGCTCGCTTAATATTGGTCCGATTTTAACGAAATTTTTTTTAAAACGTTTCTTTTTTCATTGCCCATCATATGAAAAATAGAAAAAGTACGGAAGCTCGCGAGTTGCATTTAATTTTTTTTTGATACACATATTTCATGTGATTAAATTAAGAAAAATAGAAAAAGTACGGAAGCTCGCGAGTTGCATTTAATTTTTTTTATACTCATATTTCATGTGATTAAATTAAGAAAAATAGAAAAAGTACGGAAGCTCATTAAATATTCATTCTGCCATAGCTCGCTTAATATTGGTCCGATTTTAACGAAATTTTTTTTAAAACGTGTCTTGTTTCATTGCCCATCATATGAAAAATAGAAAAAAGTGCACGGCTCGCTGTTGTCGGAGCCCCCTTAGATATCTAATGATGGTGACCACCTCTCTATATGTCTATAATATCTAATGATGGTGACCACCTCTCTCTATTGATGTATTATATAAGGCCACCACCTCTCTATGGTGACCACCTCTGATTAAATTAAGAAAAATAGAAAAAGTACGGAAGCTCATTAAATATTCATTCTGCCATAGCTCGCTTAATATTGGTCCGATTTTAACGAAATTTTTTTTAAAACGTGTCTTGTTTCATTGCCCATCATATGAAAAATAGAAAAAGTGCACGGCTCGCCTGTTGTCGGAGCCCCCCTAGACGAGGCGTGGTGGTGGTGTGTGGTGTATTGGGTGGTGTGTGGGTACAGGGGTGTACAGGGGAGTGAATGTTATGTTTTCATATGATGGGAAATGAAAAAAGAAACATTTTAAAAAAAATTTCGTCCAAATCGGACCAATATTAAGCGAGATATGGCAGAAAGAAGAAAGAATCATAAAAGCACATGGCCCCACAAAAAATAAACAATCCGGCTAAGAACTCAGCCATAATATATGCACACACGCCCCTCCCCTTTTTATGCCATATATTACATGGCTCCACCTGTAGGGACAGGAAATAACTAATATACTCTTTCTTTTTTCTGCCATATCTCGCTTAATATTGGTCCGATTTTAACGAAATTTTTTTTAAAACGTTTCTTTTTTCATTGCCCATCATATGACACCAATGGTGACCACCTCTCTATAGAGACCACCTGCTGTCTGGATATCTAGAGCTATCATGCCCCTCATTAAATATTCATTCTGCCATAGCTCGCTTAATATTGGTCCGATTTTAACGAAATTTTTTTTTTTAAAACGTTTCTTTTTCATGGCCCATCATATGACACACAGACAGCATATATTTATGATGGGACTGACCACTGACCAGTATACTAGTCATGATACATCATATAGAGATTGTCTTATAGAGGAATATAATAGTGATGATACATGTGAGGTACAGACTAACAGTCTGAGGGTGGGTGACGACGGTGGGGTGTTTGAGGGTGACCACCTCTCTATATGTCTATAATATCTAATGATGGTGACCACCTCTCTATAGAGACCACCTGCTGTCTGGACATCTACAGTTATCATCCCCTTCTGGTATGGCTGTACTTTTGACTGTACTCTGAGGGTGTGTGAGGGGGGGTGTCTAAGGGTGGGGTGTTTGACGGTCGGGTGTTTGATGGTGGGGTGTCTGAGGGTATGTGAGGGTGAGGGTGAGGGACTGACCACTGACCAGAAAAATAGAAAAAAGTACGGAAGCTCGCGAGTTGCATTTAATTTTTTTTTGATACACATATTTCATGTGATTAAATTAAGAAAAATAGAAAAAGTACGGAAGCTCATGAATTTAATTTTTTTTTTTTTTTGATACACATATTTCATGTGATTAAATTAAGAAAAAAAGAAAAAGTGAAGAAGCTCATGAGGTTAATTTTTTTTTTTTTTTGATACACATATTTCATGTGATTAAATTAAGAAAAATAGAAAAAGTACGGAAGCTCGCGAGTTGCATTTAATTTTTTTTTGATACACATATTTCACCTCTCTCTATTGATGTATCATATAAGACCACCACCTCTCTATGGTGACCACCTCTCTATATGTCTATAATATCTAATGATGGTGACCACCTCTCTCTATTGATGTATTATATAAGACCACCACCTCTCTATGGTGACCACCTCTCTATATGTCTATAATATCTAATGATGGTGACCACCTCTCTATATGTCTATAATATCTAATGATGGTGACCACCTCTCACTATTGATGTATCATATAAGACAACAACCTCTCTTGGGTCACTTTGACCTTAAATGACCTTGACCTATTTTTGAGTGACCTTGACCTAATTATTTTTTAATTGGGTCGCGATGACCTATTTATTTTTAATTAGGTCACCTTGACCCACTTTTGAATGACCTTGACCTATTTTTGAGTGACCTTGACCTAATTATTTTTAATTGGGTCGCAGTGACCTATTTATTTTAAAATTAGGTCAAGGTCATTAAAAATAGGTCAAGGTCATTAAAATTGGGTCAAGGTCACTTAAATTAGGTCAAGGTCATTAAAAATAGGTCAAGGTTTAAAATTGGGTCAAGGTCAGGTCATTAAAATTAGGTCAAGGTCATTAAAAATAGGTCAAGGTCATTAAAATTGGGTCAAGGTCATTAAAAATAGGTCAAGGTCATTAAAAATAGGTCAAGGTCATTAAAATTGGGTCAAGGTCACTTAAATTAGGTCAAGGTCATTAAAAATAGGTCAAGGTCATTAAAATTGGGTCAAGGTCACTTAAATTAGGTCAAGGTCATTAAAAATAGGTCAAGGTCATTAAAATTGGGTCAAGGTCACTTAAATTAGGTCAAGGTCATTAAAAATAGGTCAAGGTCATTAAAATTGGGTCAAGGTCAAAATTAGGTCAAGGTCATTAAAAATAGGTCAAGGTCATTAAAATTGGGTCAAGGTCACTTAAATTAGGTCAAGGTCATTAAAAATAGGTCAAGGTCATTAAAAATAGGTCAAGGTCATTAAAATTAGGTCAAGGTCATTAAAAATAGGTCAAGGTCATTAAAAATAGGTCAAGGTCATTAAAATTGGGTCAAGGTCACTTAAATTAGGTCAAGGTCATTAAAAATTAGGTCAAGGTCATTAAAATTAGGTCAAGGTCACTTAAAAATTGGGTCAAGGTCACTTAAATTAGGTCAAGGTCATTAAAAATAGGTCAAGGTCATTAAAATTGGGTCAAGGTCATTAAAATTAGGTCAAGGTCATTAAAATTAGGTCAAGGTCATTAAAATTAGGTCAAGGTCATTAAAAATAGGTCAAGGTCATTAAAATTGGGTCAAGGTCATTTAAATTAGGTCAAGGTCATTAAAAATAGGTCAAGGTCATTAAAATTAGGGTCAAGGTCATTAAAATTGGGTCAAGGTCACTTAAATTAGGTCAAGGTCATTAAAAATAGGTCAAGGTCATTAAAATTGGGTCAAGGTCACTTAAATTAGGTCAAGGTCATTAAAAATAGGTCAAGGTCATTAAAATTGGGTCAAGGTCACTTAAATTAGGTCAAGGTCATTAAAAATAGGTCAAGGTCATTAAAATTGGGTCAAGGTCACTTAAATTGGGTCAAGGTCACTTAAATTGGGTCAAGGTCATTAAAAATAGGTCAAGGTCAAGGTAAAATTGGGTCAAGGTCACTTAAATTAGGTCAAGGTCATTAAAAATAGGTCAAGGTCATTAAAATTGGGTCAAGGTCACTTAAAATTAGGTCAAGGTCATTAAAAATAGGTAAATAACTTGAAAATGAGAACACATGTTACAGTGTAAGATTTGTTTTATTATATATTATTCGTTATAATACACAATCACTGTCTCCCCCACGTTGTGTATGCTGGGGCGACAAAACAACTAGAAACTTCTACAATTACAAACTCATGCTACAAGTACAAGTTCACGTTTATTTCATACACACTGCTAAGATTAAATCAAAAATAAAACCATCAAGATTTGAAAAATGTATCAAAAGTATTAATCACATTGGTGCCACTTGTTTTACATTCATATACATTAAATAACACGCGGGGCTACTACGGAGAATGCTGTATAATAGTACAGTCGGTGGGATGGAACTAATGCTAAACTCTAGGTGGGAGACGACGTAATATTAAATATTACACAAATAAGGTGTACACAGTACTGCTTAGACTGATCCCTTGTGACCTAGAACATGTAAATGCTTGGTCTCGCCGCGCGGTTTCTATAACACAACATGAACCGCGCTTCTCCTCTATCAAGCACAAACAAATCAGCACCATAATTGAAAATAAAATAAACAACATTTACGCTAAAATTGAAAGATTACCAAAAAAGGTACACATAATAAGAAGAATTAACTTTTGCATTATCAGTATTAATATTGTATAAGATAAAAAGAATTTCTTACATGAATTTGAAAAGCGTAAATATTTTGCTTATAAAAAACGCAGTTTTTTTTGTAAATGGTAGTAACAAAAACTAGTTTGACAAAATGAAATGTATTGTACGGGAGCAATAAACAACAGCATGAATTCAGTCAACATTTGTTTCTCATACATTCCTAGCTTTGTATAAAGTCTAATGAATTCAAATACATAATTATGTACACATTCATGAAACTTGTTAACCGTTAATAGTTTGTGTCAATTGTCACAGTTCAAAGGTCAACTGAAATAAGAGATACAACAATGTACATCGGCATTAACATTATAAGAGCATTACTGTAATAATGATACAGTAAAAACGTGCCGTATCTCAACATTGCCTTTGGAACTTGCACATGAACTGTGTCAACTTCCAAAAGTACGGAAGCTTAGAGGAAAAAAAATTAAACAGGCATTTACTAGCCAGAATATTCTTCCTTGTAAATAAAGCGATAAAAGTTTATTAACAAATAGTTAAACCTGAGTTTCAAATTGACAATGAAAACTGTTCACTTGAAATCTGTTCACTTAGAAAGTGGAATAATATGTTCATAAATTACAATAATTATAATGCTATGTCAACATTTTAGCCTATTTCTTGAACAACAGACATATATCATAAACATAATCTATTCATATTTATCTTTATCAATATTCGATGCTTTTCTCAAATTCGTACACTCAAACCGCTGTCTTCTGAATTAACAAATAAATCATAAATATTATGAAATTTTTTAGATATCCTCACTTATATTTTAGAGGAGAAATTGAAATTAATTGCCTAGAAATACAAAACATGTAAATGAAACGATACAAAAAATATTATACCATTTGACTACTACACAAAAATCTTTTACGCTGTATTTATGCATTAAAAATGAATTTACAACAATGTGCAGGAATATATTATAAATCCTATTTGCAATATAAAATAAACACATACTCTTTTATCTATGGGAATTCATAAATAATTCGTATCAAATACTTTTAACAACACATGAGTTCACTGAAATTCATTAACATGGTTTTAATCATTCCAATCACTTACGAACACGTTCGACTGTAACACTTTTTCACAATTTGCATTAGACTGGTTGACGGAAATATGTGAATAATGCAATTTTCATGAAAATTTTAACAAACCTTTATAAATCGAACAAATTTTGAAATTGTTTAATATACATCATATGTCAATGATCCAATTCCGTTGCCTAGTCTAGATTTTACTGGTTTAAACTACTTGATACTGGTCGACAGTTTGTTTACACTGGTCTGTTCCGGTTCTGACTGGTTTTCCTCAGGGTTGCACATTGGGAAGATGTCTCTGTTGGGGCGTCCCTGAAACAGATACCGAGTATTAGAATAGTTACTAAACATGCTGTATTTGCTAAAGCAATATCTAGTGAAAATGTTTGACTAGTATTTTTTACACGGAATTATTTGAGATGAATCTGAATATGGATTTCATGCTGACAGGAGGTGTGTTAACATATTCTAGCTCACTGTATCAATAAATAAAATTAGAAATTGAAATTTCCATGAATTATCATCAACAAATGATGTAATAGTTTAGTTATATGCTGGACACTAGAAGTTTTATCAGAAAATGTAAATGTAAACGGTCACTTGAGTCAAACTTGGCTACAGAATCACACAGAAGCTGAAGAGATTTGATATAATTTTTTTGCTGAGAAAGTGTCATCAAAACGTAAGAGCAGAATAGAAATAAAGAGAAGTAAAAGAAGGTGACGAAGTGAACGAATGTTCCTACATTGTAAAGCAGCATTGATGTTGATTCTACTGAGCATTCATGCACAAGACGATCGTTTATTGCAGTGAAATAGAGCGAGAGAGCAGCGAGCTGTGACCGCGACGACTCGCGTTACCATGACAACAGCAACACAGCAAGTTACGAAACATACAGTTAAAATCACTATCTAACGAATATATTGAATTCATTTTCATAGCATTGCCTACACGAGCCCACACTCCCCAAACGGTCCACAAATACACGGACATCAAATACAAGCAGTGGTGATGTAATGCTTAATGAGAATGTTTACAGGGCACGAGGCCTTATAGTAATTTGTGGGAAAGAATTAAAGACCTCAATGAGTCAACCATGGCCGGCACATGGCCTTTCCAATATATTTTAAAACAATAATTCAAACAATTTCACAAGCAAATCAACAATAGTCCAAGAACATTTAGAAACACATTGCTCAAAAGATTATGTTCTGTTGGACAACAATTTTCAAATGGCCTGACACACTCACATTTTACTTTCTACCGACCTGAAGTTCAATGATAATACATACAGATTACATCATAGCACATAGCAGTGATGATTCTAGAGCCCGTATTTGTGCAAATGATGCATATTTTTAAGCCATTGGCGCACAAAAGAATATCGAGGGCGTCGCACCAACCACAGATACAAAAAGTCTGACTCATTTACATACCACTGGTGCGTCAAACAACTTTTTATAATAGATATTTTTATATATATTTGAGCTTTGAGTTTCCAAGACCAATTTGCACTTAACAGGTGTGTGCTATTTACTTACATAGCACATTTAAAACTCAAAGATAACAGCAATAATAATGTTGAACTGGAATGAAAACTTGGCACATTTTGGGGGGCGGCTGGCACAAGTTTTGGAGCAGAATGTGCCATTTGGCCCGCTTTTTAGAAAATCCTAGAATCATCACTGACATAGCGAGGCAATGTGAAACACACTATAACATGGAGAAAGCACATGTACTGAGTGACGGCATGAAACAGACTTTACCTCATCGGAAGTCGCCATAATCATCAGACCAATCACGGTAATTCTGACAAACAT
>CM032663.1:3929565-3939951 GCA_019095985.1 Streblospio benedicti
GTTATTTAATGTATATGAATGTAAGGCTAGAGAGCGTCTGAAATAATGTGATAGAGGAATTACTACTAGGTCGTGTAATCATGATTATTTTCTTATTAATTATAAAGCGTATTTAATCTTAGCAGTGTATCTTTTCCATGTTGTGTGACTGTTACATAAAGTTTGTGCATATTCGATGTTCCGTTGCCACAGCAACGACTGTTCATTGTTGCCAGTTTCACAGCTGATCTGTGAATTTTAGAAACATGTGATTATAAGTAGATTGCTAGTACGGTAATCACTTCTTGTTATGCCGGCAAACAAGTGGCACCAACTTTTAATACTTTTGATACATTTTTCAAATCTTGATGGTTTTACTTTTGACCCGAAGTGTATGAAATAAACGTGAACTTGTACTTGTAGCATGAGTTTGTAATTGTAGAAAACTAGTTTTGTCGCCCCAGCGTACACAACGTGGGGGAGACAGTGATTGTGTATTATAACGACTAATATATAATAAAACAAATCTTACACTGTAACACGTGTTCTCATTTTCAAGTTATTTACAAGAAATGTCAGAAATGATGCCCAACTCTGAGTTGTGACCATGTGTTCAGGTTGAGAAGACTGTCAGAATAGCTGCCCCAGCCCTATAAGTGTCTCATTACCGTAAATGTCAGAATAGCTGCCCCAGCCTTATAAGTGTCTCATTACCGTAAATGTCAGAATAGCTGCCCCAGCCCTATAAGTGTCTCATTACCGTAAATGTCAGAATAGAATAGCTGCCCCAGCCCTATAAGTGTCTCATTACCGTAAATGTCAGAATAGCTGCCCCAGCCCTATAAGTGTCTCATTACCGCCCCAAATGTCAAATGTCAGAATAGCCCTATAAGTGTCTCATTACCGTAAATGTCAGAATAACCGCGGCAGCCTTATAAGTGGCTGATTAATGACCTAGACCCAATTTTAATGACCTTGACCTATTTTTAATGACCTTGACCTATTTTTAATGACCTTGACCCATTTTTAATGACCTTGACCTAATAAGTGACCTTGACCCAATTTTAATGACCTTGACCGCCCGGCGTCCACTCTGCTGGCATCTCGCCACTCAAGTCCAGCACGCCGCGGATCCGTGGTTTCCGGAAGTAGATGACGTCACTTCCTGCTGCAGTCAAAGCCTTGTATTTGTTACAAGTCACAGCAATCATAACATCTTATTGAGTGTATAGTGTCAGCAGGTTTATTATTTTTAAATCTGCTAAGGGATAATTTTCGTCGTCTCCCGGATTTTGCTTTTCTGCTTTTAGCTGCTGCTGTCTGCGGCGTGGACACCCTCTATTGTGAGTCGACAATAGGCAGCAGACACGTTTTGACCAAAAAAAACCGCTAACGCGTTTTTTAATCAGAAAAATCATTACGTGAAATTATGCGAATACATACTTATGATACATGGTTGCAAAGCTCAGAGTGTCAGCTACATCCTGGTGCAATTGGGGGCGCGATAGTGGCAATATTAGCTGAGATATTTAACAACAACCGAGGCGAGTGCTTGCAAAAAACGCCTGAATTGGAGCGCACACGTGCGCGTTATTGGTTATTTACGTACAGAAGTAATATCGATAATCCCCCCCCCCGACCACACGTTTTAAAGCTTACATTGTGAGCTTGAAGCCGGTGTAATTGGCAATGTTGTGCTGTCAATATCCAGCGAGTTATTACGCTTGGAAGCTGGAGACGTGTGCAGAAGTTTGGAATTTTGACATTTTTGACTAGCACACGGGCGCTTTATGGCTTAATTTCGTATTCGAAACGCCTCGCATCTAATCGCAAACAGCAATGGCCAAAAAGCTGGACCTCTAAGCTACATTTTGGTACCAGTTAGAATGTGATGGTGCAAAAAGTGGCCAAGTTATGAGGTTATGAAGCACACAATATATGAAGACTTAACAGTCAAAATTACAAAAAGAGTACAGTCCACACGCTGTACACTGATGTTCTTTCTCTCCACAAAAAGTCAGAGGTCATGGATTGGGTTAATTTTAAGTTTGGCATACGTTCTATGTCTCAGGAGTACATTGCAATAAAAATTATTTTGATATATCAAATATATTTCCAGTTGTGAAGTCGTAAAAATCGAAGATAGGACACTTTTTGGCCAAAAGACCGCTAAGGGGGTCGGCGAGACGCCCGTTTTTCTCGACAACCCACGGGGCTAGAAGAAAAAGTGACAAGTGCAGATTCATCTAGAAATTACGAGCTACCGCGTCGTTTAAACCAGACCATCGTGCTCCCAATATTGACTGAGATATCGCCCCCACAAAGTACGTGTCCTTCGCCCGCTCTCCCGCCGCCGCTCGGCAAACGCCGGGTGGTAGCGGCCTCGCGGTATCGCACGCCAATCGAGAACCACGTAGTCTATTGCAATGGATAATGGCTTGTTTTGAAGCTAAGACCCCAGCCTACACGGCCGTGGCGCTTGGACCCACGCCCCTGGCCGCATTGAGCTAGTTTGAGGCTGCTATTCTGGGCGAAATTGGACGTAGCAACGTGGCATACTCTCCTGCCTATGTTTAAGATATATAGAATATTACTAAGTTTTTCTGCCCATCAGATACAAAGCTAAATTTTGACCCAGCCCCTAGAGGGGCACATCTAAATCAGCTACTTAAACCCTTAAACCCTCAGAGATGGCCATAAATAGCAGAAAAACCGTGCAAAGCATGCCACCCCATCGCCTTCTCGCACGTCTGACATAGCCGGCAAGCTATCCAGTTCAATCACGTACTCTCCTCTTTCACCCATGGACTCCTACTTCTTCAGGAGCGGATCGAAGGCAGGGTCACTGTTCTTAAGGATGTACTCGCCTGGGGGACATGCTTTGCCTAAGTATATTCTAGTAGAAAGGGGGTTTTAAAATGGAAAAAAAATTTTTTTAAAAACCCCGGGGGGGGGCCCCCTTTTTTCCCCCCCCCCGGGGGGGAAAAAAAGGGGGTTTTTAAAAAACCCCCCCAAAAACCCCCCCCCTTTTAAAAAATTTTTTTTCCCCCCAAAAAAAATTTTTTTTTCCCCCCCCCCCCGGGGGCCCCCCCCGGGGCCCCCTTTTTAAAAAAACCTAAAAAAAAAATTTTTTAAAACCCCCCAAAGCCCCCCTTGGAAAACCCCCCCAAACCAAACCCCCCCCCCCCAAATTTCCCGGGGCCCAACCCTTTTTTTAAAAAAAAATTTTTTTTAAAAAAAATTTTTTTGGCCCCGGGAAATTAAATCCCAAAAAAAAAAAACCCCCCCTTAAAAAAAAAAGGAAAAAAAATTTTTTCCCCCCCCCTTTTTTAAAAAAGGTTTTTGTTCAAAAACCCCCAAACCCCCCCTCCCCCTTTTAAAAAAACCCCAGAAAAAATTTTTCAAAAAAAAAATTTTTTTTCCCAAAATAAAAAAAGGCAAAAAAAAAAAATTGGGGCCCAAATTTAAATTTAAAAAATTTTTTTAAAAATTTTGGGGGGGTTTTTTTTTTCCCTTTTTTTTAAAACCGGGGGGGGCCCCCCCCTTTTGGGGGGGTTTTAAAATTTTTTTGGGGGGAAAAAAAAGGGGGGGAATTTTAAACCAAAAAAAAAAAAGGGGGAAAAATTAAAATTTTTTAAAAAAAATTTTTTTTTTTTTTTGCCCTTTGGGTTTCCAAAACCTTTTTTTTTTTTTTCTCAAAAAAAGGGGTTTTGGGGTTTTTTTTTTGGTTTTTTTTCCCCAAAAAAAAAAAAACCCCCCCCCCTTTTTTGGGGTGTATTGGGGGCCCCCGGGGCCCCCAAATGTATAAAAACCCCCCCCTTGGGGGTTTTTTCCCCCCTTCCCCAAAAAACCCTTTTTTAAAAAAAACCCCCCCCCCCCCTTTTTTTTTGGGCCCCCCCCTTTTTTTTTGGGGCCTTTTCCCCCCCTTTTTTTAAAAAAAAAGGGGGGGAAAAAAAAGGGGGGGTTTCCCCCCCAAAAACCCTTTTTTTTTTTCCCCCACCCCCCCAAAAAACCCAATTTTTTTTTTTGGCCTTTCCAAAAGAGTTTTTTTTTTTTCCCCCCCCAAAAAAATTTTTTATTTTCCCAGCTTTTTTAATTTTTAAAATTTGGGGGAAAAAATTTTTTTTTTTTTTAAAAAAAAGGGGGGTTTTTTTTAAAAAAAAAATTTTAAAAATTTAAGGTTTTTCCCGGTGTTTTAAAAAATTTTTAAATTTTTTTTTTTAAAAATTTTTCCTTGGGGGGGGCCTTTGGTTTTAAAAAAAAATTTTTAAAAAAATTTTTTTTTGCCCTTTTGGGAAAATTTTTTTTTTTTTTAAAAAAAATTTTTTGGGGTTTTTTTTTTTAAAAAAAAATTCCCCCCCCTTTTTTTTTTTTTAAAAACCCCCCCCGGGGGGGAAAATTTTTTCCAATTAAAAAAAAAACCCCAAAAAAACCCTTTTTTTTTTTTGGGGGAAAAAACCCAAAAATTTCCCCCAAATTGAAAATTTTCCCCCCGGGGGTTTTTTTTAAAAAAAAAACCCCAACCAAAAAGGGTTTTTTTTTTTTTTCCCCAATTTTTTAAATCCCCCCCTTTTTAAAAAATTTAATTTTAAATCCCCCCCCTTTTTTTCCCCTTTTTTTTAAAATTTGGGGCCCCCCGGGGCCCCCCAAATTAAAACCCCGCGGCGGAAAAGGGGAAAAACCTTCCCCTTTTTCCCCCCTTTTTTTGTTAAACCCCAAAAAAAGGTTTTAATTGATTTTAAAAAAAAATTTTTTTTTAAAATTTTGGGGGGTTTTTTTTTTTTTCCCCTCCTTTTCCCCGGGGGCCCCCGGGGGGGGGGGGGGCCCCCCCCCTTTTTTTTTAAAAAAAGAATTTTTTAAAAAAAAAAAAAGGGTTTTTTAAAAAATTTTTTTTTAAATTTTTTAAAAATTTTTTTCCCCCCGGGGGGTTTTTGGGGGTTGGGGGGGGTTTTTGGGGGGGGGGGGGAAAACCCCCCCGGGGCCCCTTTTTTTAAAATTTAAAAAAAATTTTAATCCCCCCCCCCCCAAAACTTTTGGGTTTTCCAAAAAATTTTTTTCCCCCCTTTTCCGGGAAATTTTGGGGGAACCCCCGGGGGGAAAGGGGGGAATTAAATTTTTCCCCCCCCCCTTTTTTTTTTTTTTCCCCCCCCCGGGTTTTTTTTCCCCCCCCGGGGGGCCCTAAACCCGGGGGGTTTTTTAAATTTTTTAAAAGGGCCCTTTAGGGTTTTTTAAAAAAAAATTTAACCAAAAAAAATTAAAAAAAAACCCAAAAAATTTTTTTAAAAAAGGGGAAAGGTTTTTTTTTTAAAAATTTTGGGGGGGAAAAAATTTTAAAAGGAAAAAAAAAAAAATTTTTTTTCCCCCCAAAAGGGAAAAAAAAAAGGGGTTTTTTTTTTTGGGGGGGCCTTTTTTTTTAAAAAAAATTTTTAAAAAAAAAATTTAAAATTTAAAAAAACAAAAGGGGGTTTTTCCCCCGGGGGGCCCCTTTTTCCCCCAAAAAATTTTTGGGGTTGGGTTTCTTTAAAAAGGGGGTAGGGGGGAAAAGGGCCCCCCCTTTTTAAAGGGTTTTTTTTTTGGGTTTGGCCCCCCCCCCCCGGGCCCTTGGCCCCCCCCCCCCGGGTTGTTTCCCCCCCCAAAAAGGGGAAAAAAGGGAAAAAATTTTTTTTAAAACCCCCCCCTTTTTGGGGAAAAAACCCCCTTTTCCGGCCCTTTTTTTAAAAACCCCCAAAGGGGTTTTCCCCTTCTTAAAAAAAAATTTTAAATTTTTAAACAGAAAAAAAAATTTTCCCCCCCCCCGGGGCACTCGGAAAAAAACCCTTTTTAAAAAACCCCCCCAAAAAGGAAAAAATTCCCCCAAGGGGGCCCCCCCCCTTTTTTAAGGGGGGGGTTTTTTTCCCCCCCCTTTTTTGGGGGGGCGGGGGTTTTTAAAAAAACCCCTTTTTTTTTTAAGTTTTTTTAAAAAAAATTTTTTAAAAAAAAAAAAACCCCCCCAAATTTAAGCCTTAAAAAAATTTTTAATTTTTTTCAAAAAATTTTTTTTTAAAAAAAAAAAACCCCAAACCCCAAAAATTTAAACAAAAGGAAAAAAAAACCCTTTTTTTTTTTGGGAAAAAAAAGGGTTTTTTTTTTTTTTTTTTAAAAAATTTAAAAAAAAAATTTTTTTAAATTTTTTTTTAAAAAAAGGGTTTGGGGGGAATTTTTTGGGGGGGTTTTGGGGGGGGGTGGGGGGTTTTTTTGGGGGGGCCCGGGGGGGGGGGAATTGGGGAGTTTTCCGGGGGGGTTTGGGGGGGGGGGGGGGGGGGTTTTTTTTTAAAAAAAAAAGGGGAAAAATTTTTTTTTTTTTTTAAATTTTTTAAAAAAATTTTTTTTTGGCCAAAACCCTTTTTTTTTTAAAAAATTTTTTTTCCCCCTTTTTTTTTTTTTTTTTTTCCCCCCTTTTCCCCCAAAAAAACCCCAAAAAACCCCCCCCCCCAAAAAACCCCCCCCCCCCCCCCCTTTTTTTTAAAAACCCCCTTCCCCCCCCCCCCCCTTGACCCCCTTTTCCCCCCCCCTTTTTTTTTTAAAAAAATTTTTCCCCCTAGAGGGGGTTTTTTGGGGGTTATTCCCGGGTTTTTTTTTTTTTAATCATAATTTTTTTTTAAAAAAATTTTTTTTTTGGGGTGTTTTTTAAAATTTTTTGGGGTTTTTTTTTAAAAACCGATTTCCTTTTCCCCCAAACGTTTTTGGGGTTTTAAAACTTTTTGGGGTTTTTTAAAAATTTTTGGAATTCTTTTAAAACCCCCGGGGACCCCAAAAAAAATTTTTAAATTTTTTTTTTTTTGGGTTTTAAAAAAGGGGAAAATTTAAAAATTTTTTTAAAATTTTTGGGGGAAAAAAACCCCCCCAAAAAAAAAAAAAATTTTTTTAAAAAAAAAAAAAAAAATTTCCCCTTTTGGTTTTTTTTTTTTTTAAAAAAAAACCCCCTTTTGGGGTTGAAAATTTTCGGGTTCCCGTTTTAAACCCCCCCCAAAAAAAAAATTTTTTCCCCCACCAAATTTTAACCAAAAAATTTTTTGGGGAAAAAAATTTTTTCCTTAAAAAGGGGCCCCCCAAAATTTTTTCCTTAAAAAAATTTCCCCCCCCCCCTTTTTTTTTTGGGCCACCCCAAAAAAGGGGTTAAAAAAATTTTTTTAAAAATTTTTTTCCTTTTTTTTTTTTAAATTTTTTTTTAATTTAATTTAAAAAAAAAAACCCCCCGGGGGCCCCCCCTTTTTCCCCCCCCCCAGGGGGGGGGCCCCCGGGGGGGAAATTTGGCCCCCCCTTTTTAAATTTTTTTTTTTAAAAATTAACAGAAAAAAGGGGTTTTTTTTTTAAAAAATTTTTTTTTTAAATTTTTGGGTTTTTTTTTCCTTTTTTTTTTTTTTTTTTTTTGGGCCCCCTTTTTTAAGGGCCCCCAAAAAAACCGTTTTAAAAAAATTTTTTTAAAAAAAAAAATTTTTTAAAAAAAAAAAAAAAAAGGGAAAAAAAAAAACCCCTTTTCCCCCGGGGCCCCTTTAAAGGGGGTTTTTCCAAGGGCAAAAAAAAAAAAACCCGGTCCCAAAAAAGGGGGGAAAAAAGGGTTTTTTTTAAAAAAAATTTTTCCCCCCCAAAAAATTTTTTTTTTGGGGGGGGTTTTTTGGAAGGGGGGTTGTAAAAAAATTTTACCCCCGGGGGGTTTTTTAATTTTTTTTTAAAAAAAACCCAAAAAAAAAAACCCCCCCCCTTTTTCCAAAAAATGGGGGAAAATTCCAATTTTTTTTAAAAAAAATTTTTAAAAAAAAAAAAAAATTAAGCCAAAAATTTAAATTTTTTTAAAAAAAAAAAAATTTAATTTTTTAAATTTTTTTTTCCCCCCCCAAAAAAGGGGGGGGGTTTTTTTTTTAAAAAATTTTTTTTTTTAAAAAAAAGGGGTTTTTTTTTTCCAAAAATTTGGGGGAATAGCCTTCCGTAGTCAAAGCCTTTTTTTTAAGTCCGAATAAAACATTTATTGGGTTATTTAGATTTATTATTTTTAAACTTAAATTTTTTCCCCATTTTTTTTTTCCTTTTTACCCCCCTTGCGCGCTCACCTCTTTTGGGACAATGGCAGGCCCGTTTTGAAAAAAAAAGCTTTTTTTAAAAAAAAACCTTGTGAAATTAGCAAATACAACTTAGATAATGGTTGAAAAGTAATTAAAATCTTTTTGGGAATTGCCGTTGGGAATTTGCTTTTAAAAAACCCCGAGGCTTTTTGAAAACCCCGGAAAAGAAAAAACCCAAAATTTTTTTACCAGAAAAATCGATAATCCCCCCCGAACATTTTAAAAGTTACTTTGGACTTAAGCCGGTGTAAGCAATTTGGTGAAATTTGCGGTTATTGCAAAGCTGGAAAAAAATTTTCATTTTGATGCCCGGGCGCTTTTGGAAATTTTTGATTAAATGTTTAATCCCGAAGGAAAAGGGGATTAAGCTAAGGTAATTAGAATGTGGGGGTAAAAAATCCAATTATATTTGAACCCCAAAAATTTGAAGATTTTTTAAAAAAAGATACACCCCGCTTAATGAGTTTTTTCCTCCCAAATCGATATGGAGGGAATTTTTAAGGGCAACTTCTAGTCTGGAACATTGTTTTTTTTTTAAATAAAAAAATTTGTTTGAAGCAAAAAATGAAGATAACATTTTTAAAAAAAACGCAATCCGACCCCTTTTTCTCACAAAGGGGAAAAAAGGGGGGAAAATAAATTTTAATTCATCTAGAAATTCATAGTTTTTAAAAGACCAGGGCCCCCCTTTACAGAATCCCCCAAAAAGTTGGGCCCCCCCCCCGCTCCCCCCGGGGTGGAGGGGGTGCGGTTCGCACCCCAAACAAAACCCCGTGGTCTATTGCAATGGATAATGGCTTTTTTTGAACCCCAGCCCAGGGCCCCGGGCCGGACCCGCCCTGGCCGCTTGAGCTGTTTAGGCGTATTCTGGGCAAAATTGGACTTTTAAACGTGGCATACCCCTCCCTTTTTTTAAAAATTATAGAATATTACTAAGTTTTTCTCCCCATCAGATACAAAGCTAAATTTTGCCCAGCCCCTAGAGGGGGCCCTCTAAATCATACTTAAACCCTTAAACCCTCAGAGATGGCCAAAAAACAGAAAAAAATGCAAAGCATGCCACCCCATCGCCCCTTTTTCCACGTCTGAATGGGGGCAGGCCCATTCCCGTTCAATCACGTACTCTCCTCTTTCACCCAGGACTCCCCTTTGGAGGGGTGAAGGCGGGGGCTGTTCTTGGATGGTACTGCCCGGGGGGCATGCTTTCCAAGTTTTTTCTAGTAGAAAAGGGATATAGACAGAATAGTGGGCAGGGGACGTTATCCTTAGTTTCAAATTTGATTTTAAAAAATGTTATTACATGTTTTTATTGCAAAACAATGTGCTTTATGCTCAAATCTACAGGCAAACCAGAAACCACCACCCTCTGACAGTTCAGACAACGGCCGAGCATTTTATTCAACTCTGTCAAGAGAAGAAGTGTTCCCGTCAAGTTCCCCAAAAAAAACCATTGCAATAAAATTTAAAAATAATGGAAAGGAAATCACCAATATATCAAATTTTGATTTAAATACAAAAGGGAGTTTTTGGGGAAGGTTTTTTCTTTTTGGGGGTGTACTCCCAAAGGAAAAGGGTTTTGGGGGTTCGGGGGGAGTGTACCAGGGGAGGTATCAGGGGTGTACTCAGGGGGGAGTGTACTCAAAGGGGGGTGTACTCAGGGGAGTGTACCAGGGGGGTGCTCAGGGGGTTTTGGGGGGGTTTATAGGTATTTTTAATAATTACCCTTCCCCCTGGGTTTAATATTCCCTCCGACCCTTCCAAAAACCTTTTCTTCTTTTAAATATTGTTAATAGGCCGATTTTAGAGAAAAATTTTTTAAAATTTTCTTTTTTATTTATTAAACATTTCCTCCCCCTTGTAACCTGTTTCTGATACCCCCTTAAGCACCTTTCCCTTTTAGTCACCCCCTACCCCCCTTAAGACAATTTTAAAAAGACACCCCCATCCCCCCAAGCACCTTTTTTTATTTTTAACATTTTTCCCACCTGAGTTTACTTTTACCCCCCGTGATATTTAAAAGATTTCCTGAGCCCGGTTTTTTAATGTAAAATTAGGTGAGGGGGGAAAAAGTGGGGGAAAATGAAAAATTTTTATTTTCTTATTTAAAATAAACATTTAACTTAGCAGTGTTCTTTTCCTTTTTGTGATTTCATGGTTTTTATATTGTGTTCGTTGAAAAAGACTTTGTGTTTCCAGTTTAAGCTATCGTGAATTTTAGAAACGGTTTTAAGTGTTTTTGTAAGTGATCACTTTTGTTATCCCCAAACAATGCACCAATTTAATACCGTAATTTTTCAAATCTTTAGGT
>CM032663.1:3940051-3960412 GCA_019095985.1 Streblospio benedicti
ACTTGCCATGTGTCTGTCTTACTTCATCACTGCGTGATTATGTCTATCAAAGGTCACTTTTGATGTGTTGGTCCTTTGTTTAGAAAAAAGCTGTAACATCTGTAAATCATGCTATAAAAACTGCATGTAATTCGTTGTGAGAAAAACGCTTACATGAGTCGTCTCTTCATTTAGCTGTTTATGTGTTGCAATTAATATAAATGTTAATATGTAATAAAACCTGTTACCTGTATTTAATCACGGACCCCTAGACACGACCCTGGGTCGTGCGTCAAAAGCTGCTGTTTTCTGTTTGCGGCTGATTAATGTTGAGGGTTTAGCCTCCACTTTGTGCTGGAAACATGATGCTGGTTTGTGGGTAAAGTGTCATTTACTCATCGCAGGGAGCATATGTCTTGGTGTCTGTGTTTCATGATGGTAAATCTTAAGTAATGCAGACCGCTATATTTAGCACTGCATTTCGTACAACCCAACATAAAGGTAATTCAGAAATGGGCCTCTGACGTCTCTTTGAAAAGTCACTGTGCATATCTAATGTTTCATCAGACGTGGTACACAGCCATCATAAGTCTGAGCAATTCACTAACAAATATATGATATATAGAATATTTCACCTCAGTTTAATGGTAAGACCAGGGAAGTGATTGATTGGCTTAGGGAGCACTGCATGGTAATTAGGTACAATTCACAACATCATTCACCAACACAGTACCAACAATCGAACATAATATAATACAGAATACAGCACATAGTTCTACATTGAACATGAAAATGATTAAACCCATTTCAAACTGGTCAATGAGTTCAGGTATCTGCTGAAATTGAAAAGTTTAGATTATAGCCTCCCCCAAACCCAACCCCTCCCCCTCACACACGTAACCCCCCCCATCCCCCAGATCAGAGAGAACCTCCATTAGAAGACCGCCTCTCTATTGCGACCACGTCTGGTCCTTCAGGTGGTCTCACTAGAGAGGTTCAACTGTATCTAGAGATGTGGTGTTATTTTGAAGTTCACGAAGCCAGCAGACAAGCAAAAACCCTTGGATGGAATGTATATGAATTATCAGCTTGCTTGCCTTAGACAACACAGAAGAGAATATAATTGAATTCACAAGCAAAACAAGGAACAACACAATAGCGTAATGTCAAAATTTTCATTCTGTGTTGAGAAAAAAAGTCAGATTTGTACTAATTTTATTTCAAATACTAAAACAGAAAATATACACAAAAGTCTACAAAGTAACATAATATAGAAACACCTAAAATACGTGACTTGTTCAGATGGATCTGTGATATGGTAGCAACTCAACCTCCAAACATAATCACTTCGGTACGTCTAGCTGAAAGAGGACGTTATGATTCCTGCTTGGAAGTTGGTAGCAAATAATACCGCTCAACCGCGGTAATTCATATGTAAAATTGCCGGACTACTTAGCAATTCTAGAATCCAGCCTAAAGTACAAGCAGAAAACCTAAAATCTGGAATTTGTCAACACCTGATAAAAATACCATAAAACTTTTTACAAAAGAGATGTTCTATGAATAACCGCTCACTTCTTGGCATGCACAGTCTTATGGTGCCTTTTCAAGCTGTTTCCAAGTGTAAATGATTTGTGACAAATATGACAGTAAAATGGTTTCTCACCAGTGTGTGTGCGCTTGTGCACCTTCAGATGAGAACTTTGAGAAAAACATTTCCCACACTGATCACACTTGTATGGTTTCTCTCCCGTGTGAGTGCGCATATGACTAATAACATTAGACCTGTGTGAGAAATTTTTATCACAAACTCCACAACCATAAGGTTTCTGACCCGTGTGAGTTCTCATGTGGATTTTCAGAGTTCCACTGTGTCTGAATGATTTCTCACACCTTGTACACTGATGTTCTTTCTCCCCAGTGTGAATTCTCATGTGGCTGGTCAAGTGGCTACTGACACTAAAACACTTGCCACATTGGCTGCATTCATAAGGTTTCTCACCAGTATGAATTCTCGTGTGCCTTTTAAGACGGTCACTTCGGCTGAATGATTTTTCACACACTGTACATTGATATTCTTTCTCCCCGTTGTGGATTCTCATGTGGCGGGTCAAGTTGCCTTGTTCACTAAAACACTTGCCACATTGACTACACTCATAAGGTTTGTCACCAGTATGAATTCTCCTGTGGGTTTTAAGAAGTTCACTTCGGCTGAATGATTTCTCACACACTGTACATTGATATTCTTTCTCCCCAGTGTGGATTCTCATGTGCTTGATCAAGTTGCCTTGTTCACTAAAACACTTGCCACATTGACTACACTCATAAGGTTTCTCACCAGAGTGAGTTCTCATATGGGATTTCAGATGTCCACTTTGACTGAACGATTTCTCACACACTGTACACTGATATTCTTTCTGCCCAGTGTGGATTCTCATGTGCTTGGTCAAGGTGCTACGGACACTAAAAAACTTTCCACATTGACTACACTCATAAGGTTTCTCCCCAGTGTGTATTTTCATGTGTCTGGTCAAGTGGCTACTTGAACTTAAACACTTGCCACATTCACTACACTCAAATGGTTTCTCACCACTATGTTTTCCTTTTTGTGATTTTTGACCCTCACTTCTGCTGAAAGATTTCTCAATTGATGTCGACTTCATTTGCACATCACTGTGGTTTGCCATTGCGTCCCAGTTTTTAAATGTGATTTTATATTCACTTCTGCACAACCTTAATGTTTGCTAAAACTAAACACAAAACTGACTTATTATAGTAGTTTGGATTAAATATTTCTCGTCCTGTTATGATTATCCACTGTTTCTTGCACTTATTTCTTTTTTTTTCTATTATTATCAGTAGTTAAATAAAATCATGTATAAATAGTATTGTGCTATATTTAATTTTCTTCTAATTTAGCTAATTTGCTAAAAATTAAAATGAAATTTGATATGCATGCTCATAATTTTAAATAAAAGATAAAATGTCCGATTTCATCATGATATTGTTTATTAAAGTGTGTTTGAATATCATATCTATAAGCAAAATTTCCCATTTACGATTTCGAGTCACAATGCACCGCCCTTCACAGGTGATCACTTTGTACAGAAGACTTCCTTTTAATATGGATCAGGGACACAGTAAAACTAAAACAATTATGACACAGATGTTCAGGTGCTACATTTAAGTTTTCATTCCTATTTTTTTTTCTATTTTATATTTATTTTTGGGGGGTCTATTTTGATGTCATTGTGGTGCGAGCTACATTCAACTTTGCTCTCATTATTATACTATTAGGACCACCTTTTATACCAGTGTATACCAGTCTATACAGAGGTCATTTTGGAGGCTTTATGAAGGGTTGTGACCGTGAAAAGTGGTAGTATTATAGAGGTGGTCTAAATAGAGAGTTGGTCTTAACTGGGGTTTCTACTTTACTTCTATTCTCGGGGGAAGAAGGCCATAAAGCAGACATTTACGTTTACATGTATAAATGCCTGACTCTGCAATGGCAGTGACAAGATAGGTGACTACAGAGAGGGCTTTGGATTCAATAATCGACTTGTGGGGTTAATTGAGCCAGTTAATGTGACAAGGCTGCAAAGGTTCAATTTTGTAAGTTTAAGTTTAGATTAATACCTGATGAGGCCATGTAAAATAAATGATGAAAATATTTGAAAATCAATTCTAAAAATGCTAAATCAAAGTATACATTAAAAAATATAAAAATGAATAATAAGTAAAAAAAAAAAAAAATTTAAAAAAAATTTGGAGAAAGGTGGCGAAAAAGACAATTGTGTGACATCGGCAAAAAAAACACTGTGTGTGATAGGGTTTGTACGTGATCGATCGATAGCGTAAAAACCCATGAAATGAATCATTTTGGGCCCATGGAAACTCCTAAATCTCCATAACCGTTGCACTCACACATGTTCATGTCAAAATGTCGGTGCCACTGACGATATGTTGTTAAATTATAATTCTAACTATGAAATAAAATTTGTACAAAGTTACAAAATAAGCAGCACTAACTTTACCGTTTTCTCAATGCAACCTGATAAGTAAAGACGAAGAAAGAAACATATTCTTGGGGTCCTATTAGGACCATATTTTGGGAGTAGACTTGTTCATGGGGATTTTGATTAAAATTAACTCGTCTTAACTACGTCACGTGACAATGTAAATAAATGTAAATGTGCTTATTTACGGTCACAGTTTGTCGTGCACTAGCGACTTCACAATTCACCAGGTCATTGTCAGCATCCTTGTCACACTATATCTTTCTCAACTCCCACATACACCAGGTCATAGCACAGGAGCATCCTAATCACTCACATTGACGTTCACTCGCCTGACCTGTATCTATTTAGCGTGTAGGTACCATGGAGCAGTGTGCAACCTGTTAGAGGTAGGTTTGGTAAACCTCCACCATCAGACCCGACTGGGAATCAAACCCACGATCTTCTGGTCACTAGGCCAACTCCCTATCCATTCAGCCACGAATATTTTTATTCCTGTGTCAAAGTATAAAAACACACTATCAACTTTTTTTCAGAATGAATGTGCAATGAATAAACCAGCGGGACATATATTTACGAGCATATGCTATATGCTATATGGATTATAAAACTACATGGATGTTATGTACACTCAAGGAGTGTCTGCTTCATTTTTATTTTTAGATAAATTATATCATAACGTTCTCATGTATGATCAATCTCTGAGATTGACACTTACCTAAAATAGTTCATATCCTTCCGTGACGTCATCAACTGTGATCGAGGTCATTCCCAAATGAAATATTTGGAAAGCAAGTAATGTTTTAACGTCGTGTTTGGTTTTCTTGAATTCAATGGATCATAAAGCATCTTTAGAACTGATGAAATACAATCTTTGACAAGTTTGTACCATATAATCACGAAAACAAATGTTGATATGAGAACGTTGTGGTTTAATCTATTAAAATGATAAATATAATCACTTTGTTGTAAGACGTGTTTCAGAATAATCGTATACATTATGTCCTAAAGATTGCATTTTTTTAATGTAAATGTGTAAATAGTATTACTGAAATCAATATGCATCAATAAACATTTTTTTTATATTGAAATAAGATTGCTGTTGTATTTTTATATGCAGTCCTTTTTCGTTATTTGACTGGTATTAAGAGTAATCACTGTTCTCTTTAAACGCACAATTCGGGGAAAGTGCTATTGTGCAACGCAAAACTCCTGCTAGTACCGTATTTTTTAAATATTAGATTTTCATTGAATATAACAAATATACATCACATTCATCAAAATAAATTATAAAATACAATCAGACAAAGTATTATTCACACAAATAAATTTAAACAAAAAAGTTGACCTCTCGTAGAGAGTGGATGTTAGGTTATCTGCGAATTGGCAAATCCACGTACTGTCTGTGTCCTTCTCACGTGATAACAGATCTCAGGGGGCGAACTTTGTGTACAGAAACTTACAAATCTGCTTTGAATAACGTACAAATGCCAAGCGATTCGGGGAGTCTGCAGATTTAGATCACGATTACCTGAACGTATCAGTTTCACCCAATGCTGGGAGCAGCAACAACAGCTGACGTCACGGGGCCAACATTTCAGCATTTCTCCCAATTTAAATCAACACCTGTGATTTGCTGATACAGGCATCAATGGACTTAGTCTGGCTTGTACAATGTCTGGCTCTTTGAAAACAAAATTGTGGGTTTTTATACGTCAGAACGCTTTAGTTGAGTCTTTTGGCAAATAAAACCCAACATTTTCATATTGTTAAATCTATGTAATATCCCAATAACGTATGAACACGTTCTACAGGCTTGCACAGTAGAACCTCTCTATTTGGACCACCTTTAGGACCAGTGTTAGGTGGTCTCAATAGAGAGGTGGTCTCTATACAGAGCCCCCCCCATTCCAACAAACAAACAAGCTTGATTTTAATAGGGTTTTTACACGGCTGCCATCGATCGTCTGCACAAAACCCATGAAATCCCTGAAGTGCCCCCTTTTTCTAAAAATCTGGGTCTGCCATTGGATTACTATGTACTTGAGGTTTGATCAGGTGCGAGCCACATTCAGCGTTACGGTCCATCATTATACAGTAGAACCTCTCTATTAGGACCACCTTTGGGACCAGTGGCCTCAATAGAGAGTTGGTCTTTATACAGATGTTCGTTTTGGGAGCTTTATGAATGTTTGGGACCGTGAAAGGTGGTGTTATTATTGAGGTGGTTTAAATAGAGAGTTGGTCTTTATTGGGGGAAGAAGGCCATGAAGCAGACATTTACGTTTACATGTATAAATGCCTGACTCGGCAATAAGCATGTAATGTCAATGACAAGATAAGTTGACTTTGGCTACAAGGAGGGGACTGATTTGAAATTCGTGATGACATCAAAGTACAACCTCAAATTGCGAACCCCAATTTGTTCACACAATATCGGCTTTTTGGGGATCTAATATAAGACTTTTTAAAGACATATTTTAGACCTCCAGACAAGAAAATTCGGGCCTTTTAGTAAAATTGAGCAATGCAACTCCAAGTGGGTGCATGTTGCCTCATAAACGTTTATATCAAAGGAAATACAAACATGCGTATAAATACGGGGAAAAAATGAAAAGGTTTGAAGTTCACAAAGCCAGCAGACAAGCAAACACCGTCAGAAGGAATGTATATCGTGACTGTCACTTATCAGCTTGCCATAGACAACAAAGAATATAATTGAATCCACAAGCAAACTTGGGAAAAACATAAGTGTAATTTCAAGAGTGTTTTATTCTATGACAACATCAAACAGCAATGATTATTATTTAACCTTTATTTATCTGTAAAGAAAAATGAACACACGTAAAATTGAAAGTCAGAGTTGTACTAAATTTATTCAAATAATAGAAGATATACACAAAAGTCTACAAAGTTACATAATATACATACAGTTACATATTTCCTTCGGCAGTCTTAAATCAATTGGCCCATTTGTCTACAGACTTACTTTACATATTGTACATTTAGCTTTTCCAATAAGGAAAACTGAGTATTTCTTATAATAAAGCACAAACAACGATTTTTATCTATATAATAAAGTACGGAACAATCATAGAATCACTACCACAAACTGTTTACAAAAGAAGATGTTCAATGTGTAATAACCGCTCACTTCTTGGCATGCACAGTCATATGGTGCCTTTCCAAGTTGCTTCCTTGTGTAAATGATTTCTGACAAATGTGGCAGTAAAATGGCTTCTCACCAGTGTGTGTGCGCTTGTGCATCTTCAGATGAGAACTAACACCAAAAACATTTGCCACACTGATCACACTTGTATGGTTTCTCTCCCGTGTGAGTGCGCATATGACTAATAACATTACCCCTGGTAGAGAAACTTTGATCACAAACTCCACAACCATAAGGTTTCTGACCAGTGTGAGTTCTCATGTGGGTTTTCAGATTTCCCTTTTGGCTGAATGATTTCTCACACCTAGTACATTGATATTCTTTCTCCCCAGTGTGGATTCTCATGTGGTTGGTCAAGTTGTTACTGACACTAAAACACTTGCCACATTGGCTACACTCATACGGTTTCTCACCAGAGTGAGTTCTCATGTGTCTTTTCAGATTTCCCTTTTCGCTGAATGATTTCTCACACACTGTACATTGATGTTCTTTCTCCCCAGTGTGGATTCTCATGTGGCTGGCCAAGTTGCCACTGGTACTAAAACACTTGCCACATTGGCTACACTCATACGGTTTCTCACCAGAGTGAGTTCTCATATGGGATTTCAGAGTTTCACTTTGACTGAATGATTTCTCACACAATGTACATTGATATTCTTTCTCACCCGTGTGGGTTCTCATGTGTCTGGTCAAGTGGCCTTGTTTACTAAAACACTTGTCACACTGGCTACACTCATACGGTTTCTCGCCATAGTGGGTTCTCAAGTGAGATTTCAGATTTTCACTTCGACTGAATGTTTTCTCACACATTTCACACTGATGGTTTTTCTCTCCAGTATGGATTTTCATGTGCTTGGTCAAGTGGCTACTTGAACTAAAACACTTGCCACATTCACTACACTCAAACGATTTCTCACCACTCTGTATTCCTTTGGGTGATTTCCGAGCCTCACTTCTGCTGAAAGATTTATCAATAGATGTCGACTTCTTTTGCTTATCACTGTGGTTTGCCATTGCGTCCGTCTTTCAATGTGATATTATATTCACTTCTGCCCCTTTACTAAACTAAACACAAAACTAAATTATAATAGTAGCTTGGATTGAATAATCCTGTTATAATTATCCACTGTTTGTTGCACTTATTGCTTTTTTTCTCTAATTATCACTAATTATAAAAAATAACATTATATGTAATATAATGCTATATTTAATTTTCTTCTATTTTTGCTACTTGTCTAACTTATAAAATAAAATTGGACATGCATGATTATAATATTAAATATTGAATAAAATTTACTGTTTTATCAGAATAGTGTTTATTAAAGTCTGTTTGAATATCATATTAAACAGCAAAATTTCACATTTACGATTTCTAGTCACAATGCAAACTCCATGACAGGTGATCTCTTTGAACAGAAGACTGCCATTTTATATGGATCAGGGGCACAGTAAAACTAATACAGTTATGACATAGATGTTCAGGTGCTGCATTTTAAGTTTTCACTGTTAATTTTTAGAGCAGCTTTACACATAGTTTATAAGAAGGTAATGTTCACTTAAAACACACCAATCTCAACATTTCCTAACTATTAATGTCCTTTAACGTCTATTTTGATGTCTTTGAGGTTTGATTTAAATATTTATCCTCATGTTATGATTATCCACCGGTTTTCGCACTTATTCTGTTTTTTTCTATTACTAACAGTGTTTGTAAAAAACAAAAGTATGTGTAAAATAATGCTATACTTAATTTTCTCCTAATTTTGCTACTTTACTAAATAATAAAATAAATTCGGACATGCATGGTTATAATTTTGAATATGACATGAATTTTACTGTTTCATTAGAAAATTGTTTATTAAGATGTGTTTGATTATCATATTAAACAGCAAAATTTCACATTTACGATTTCTAGTCACAATGCACCGCCCTTCACAGGTGATTACTTTGTATAGAAGACTTTAAAATGGATCAGGGGCACAGTAAAACTAATACAGTTATCACCCAGATGTTCAGGTGCTGCATTTTAAGTTTTCATTCCCACAATTTTATGTTTAAGAAGCTGCAACAAATTTTTAGAGCAGCTTTACTCATAGTTCATAACAAGGTAATGTTCACTTAAACTGACAAATCTCAACATTTCAAAACAATAACTTTCCTATAATGTCTATTATGATGTCCTCGAGGTTTTATCAGGTGCGAGCTACATCCAGCGTTGCGGTCCATCATATTAGTAAAGAATGCAGCTGTCGGTTTAAAGTGGAAGTACAGTAGAACCTCCAATTAAGACCACATTTCTAGATCACCTTGAGACCACCTCTATAATAAGACCACTGTTTGTATATATTTGTCTACTGCTCACTGTTTGAAAAATCTTGAAAAAAAAAGTTAAAGAGTACATAAATATATTAATTTTAATTTCGAAGCAATAGCTTCCTGATCACAAGTGTTATATATTATACGTGTACGTTGTGGTCTGTTTGCGTTGTGTCATCAATAAAGTTCCCGGATGTTAATGGCCGGCGCCTGCACATGTTATGACGTTCTTTTATTTCTGTGATACAAATCCAGGCGCATCTACTTTACAACCTGATACATAACAACAAGTAACAACTATAAAAATAAAAATTTACAATGATTCCATATACTGCATACCTGATTAACAGAACATTAATTATAATAAGACCACTTTTCACAGTCCCAAACCTTAATACAGCTGCCAAAAAGAACCTTTGTATAGAAACCACCTAGCACTGGTCACAAAGGTGGTCCTAATAGAGAGGTTGTTGCTTCCCTTTCAGAGCGTGTTTGCTCATATGACACGCGATGTAACCTGTGGTTTACTTGAATAAATGACATCGCGTGTTTTCCACTTGGCAATGGACTGTTTTTATAATTAGTTTGTTCTGAATCTGAATGGATTCTTTGCAGATTCTAACAGTGAGAAAAGTGCAAAAACAGTTGTATGGTTTTTTTGCTATCCTATAGCTTCCGAAATGTAACAACATTTTCAAAATGTTTTGTGTTCTATTTAAGCTAGAAAGAACACATACTACCAAAAATGTGAAGGTATTGTGTTTGCATCTAATCAAAGTAGGTAAACTGTTGGAATCGAGTAGGTATTGTGTTTGTAAATAACCAAAGTACAGTACAACCTCCTATAGAGAACACCTCTCTATTGAGACCACCTCTATCATGGGACCACTTTTCACGACCCAAACCTTCATAAAGTTACCAACATCCATATAAATGCCACTTCTCTTTTGAGACCACCAAACACCGGTCTCAAAGGTGGTCCTAATAGAGAGGTTCTACTGTACATTGCAGGTGGAATGTTTAAGTCCAAGAATTTATGAATAAGTTAAGTAAGTTCTACGTGCATTGCCCACAATGTACATAAATACATTTATTTAAATAATGTATTTCATTAGCACGTATGACACTAAAGGAAAGGAAGTAATAATCATCAAAGCACTGATGACCTCAGGGATTTGCAGCCATCCCTTTCCCCCACAAAGCGGACACGTAGCATAATTTCAAGTTTTTCATTCTATGACAGCACTGATGATCCTTTATTGATCTCGTAAAGAAAAATGAAAACACATAAAATTGAGTCAGATTTGTACTAGTTTTATTTCAAATATTAAAACAGAAGATATACATAAAAGTCTACAAAGTTACATAATATAGATACAGTTAGTTATTTACATATTTCCTTCGGCAGTCTTTAATCAATTGGTTCAGAGGTCTACATTACTTTACATTTTGTACATTTAGTTTGTCCAAGAAGTAAAACAAGTATTTCATACAATAGAGTACAAACCACGATTTTTATTCATATAATTAAGTATAAAACAATCATAGAATCCACCACCACATACTAGTATATTCATACATCAGTTAAGTGCTGAGTCTTTAGGGAGTGATTCGGTCAGCACTATTTATCATAGGATGGATATCACAGGCAGTATTCATCCATTGTATTTGTGTGGCAATAATGGGAAGGGTCGACATGTCGTGATATATGTTTTTACAAACATAGATCAGTATGGAACATTTTATTGAAGTTTAAATTGAAAAGTAGAATTTTATGATTTGTTATTCTTTTAAACTATTTATTCATAATGCACTCAGATCTAGCGTAGTCTACTGACACGACCCAACAACATGGCAGGTTAAATGTGCACGGTTGCGTTTTTCTATAAACCATTGTATATAATAGAATGGCTGATACACACATCAATTTGGCTTATATGAATTATTCCCATTCATATTTCTGTGTTGTGAAAACTAAAACTGTTTATTTCTAACTTGATTAGATGCAACATGAAAACGTGTCTGTAAACTAAAATCAGGTGCTAAAGTACAAGCAGAAAATAAAATTAATTCAGTAGCAACAAAATCACAGTGGGCAGGTAACTTTTGAAACAAGCTAGTGTTGAAATTTCAGGAATTTGTCAACACCTGCTAAAAAATACTCTAAATTTTTTTAAAAAAGAAGATGTTCAATGTGTAATAACTGCTCACTTCTTGGCATGCACAGTCATATGGTGCCTTTTCAAGTGGCCTCCACGTGTAAATGATTTCTGACAAATATGGCAGTAAAATGGCTTCTCACCAGTGTGTGTGCGCTTGTGTCTCATCAGAGCAGAACTAACACCAAAACATTTGCCACACTGATCACACTTGTATGGTTTCTCTCCCGTGTGAGTGCGCATATGACGAACAACATCAGACCTTTCAGAGAAATTTTTATCACAAACTCCACAACCATAAGGTTTCTTACCAGTGTGAGTTCTCATATGGGTCTTCAGAGTTCCACTTTGTCTGAATGATTTCTCACAATCTGTACACTGATGTTCTTTCTCCCCAGTGTGGATTCTCAGGTGCTTGGTCAAGTTGCTACTGTCACTAAAACACTTGCCACATTGACTACACTCATAAGGTTTGTCACCAGTATGAATTCTCATGTGGGATTTCAGAAGTTGACTTTTCGGCTGAATGATTTCTCACACACTGTACACTGATGCTCTTTTTCCCCAGTGTGGATTCTCATGTGGCTTGTCAAGTGGCCGTGTTGGCTAAAACACTTGCCACATTGACTACACTCATATGGTTTTTGACCAGAGTGAGTTCTCATGTGGATTTTCAGACTTCCCTTTCGGCTGAATGATTTCTCACACACTGTACATTGATGATCTTTCTCCCCAGTGTGGATTCTCATGTGGCTGGTTAAGCTGTTACTTTGACTAAAACACTTGCCACATTGACTACACTCATACGGTTTCTCACCAGAGTGAGTTCTCATATGCGATTTCAGATGTTCATTTCGGCTGAATGATTTTTCACACAATGTGCATTGATAGTCTTTCTCACCTGTGTGCATTTTCATGTGCTTGGTCAAGTTGCCACCGGTACTAAAACACTTGCCACATTCACTACACTCATATGGTTTCTCATCACTTTGTATTCCTTTGTGTGATTTTCGACCATCACTTCTGCTGAAAGATTTCTCAATTGCTATTGACTTCATGTGCACATCACTGTGGTTTGCCATTGTGTCCGAGTTTTCAAATGTGATATTATATTCACTTCTGCACAACTTTAACGTTTACTAAAACTTAACAAAAAACTGACTGGTTAGAGTAGTATTAAATATTCCTAATCCAGTTATGATTATCCACTGTGTATTTTTTGTCTTCGTATCCGCGACTTTACAAAATAAAATTATATGCAAAATAATGCTATATTTAATTTTCTTCTAATTTAGCTAATTTGCTGAAAATTAGTATAGAATTTGAAATGCAGGTTCATAATTTCAAATATAAAATAAACTTTACTATTTTATTGTGATTTTGTTTATTTAAGTCTCTTTGAATATTTTATCTAACAGCAAAATTTCACATTTATGATTTCTAGTCACAATGCAAACTCCTTCACAGTTGATCACTTTGTATAGAGGACTACCTTTTCATATGGATCAGGGACACACTAAAACTAAAACAATTTATGACCCAGATGTTCAGTGCTGCATTTTAGATTATACAGAGGTTCGTCTGGTAGTTTTATGAAGAGTTGTGACCGTGAAAATTGGTAGTTTTATAGATGTCGTTTCAATAGAGAGTTGGTCTTAACTGGGGTTTCTACTTTATTACTTCTATTCTCGTGGGAAGAAGGTCAGACATTTACGTGTACATGTATAAATGCCTGACTCGGCAATGACAGTGACACGGTAGGTGACTACAGGGAGGGCTTTGGATTCAATAATCGACTTGTCGGGTTAATTGAGCCAGTTAATGTGACAAGGCTGCAAAGGCTCAATTTAGTAGGTTTAAGTTTAGATTAATTCTTGATGAGGTCAAGTGACAAAAATGGTTAAAATATTTGAAAATCAATTCAAAAAATGTTAAATTAAAGTCTGCATTAAAAAAATATAAAGTGAATAATCAGTAAACAAAATAAAAAACATTAGAAAGGTGGAAAATACATTTGGAGACATGGTGAGCAACACCTACTGGTGGATAACACAATGGTGTGTGATATCACATTGTGTACGGAAAATCCTAAATCTCCATAACCGTTCACTCATGTTCATGTTCATGTCAAAATGTCGGTGCCACTGACGATATGTTGTTAAATTTTAATTCTAAATATGAAATAAAATTTGTACAAAGTTACAAAATAAGCAGCACTAACATTACCGTCTACCATTTCTCAATGCAACCTGATAAGTAAAGACAAAGAAAAGAAACATTCTAAGGACCATATTGTTGGGGAAGATCCGTTCGTCATGCGACCTGACTTGTTGCTGGTGTGAAGTCATTAAACACGTGCTCATCTTAACTACGTCACTTGACAATGTAAATAAGTGTAAATGTGCTTATTTACGGTTGCAATTCACAGTTTGTCATTGTAGTTGAGTAGTTGCAGTTCAGCAAGTGATAGCAACGGTTGCTTGGCACGGTTGCACCTTTCAGCAACAGTCTATCACTTGCTGAACTACATAGCAGCCGTTGTTAACATGTCTTCAGTCAGTGGTTTTGGAACATGAATTTATGTTATAGGTGGTATGGCGAGAAATGGTTGCCCAGCAACGGGTGTTATCACTTTTGAACTACAGAGCCATAGAAAATGGTTGCTATGCAACACTGACTACCCTTAGCAACATAAAATTCAGTGATTTTCCAGTCAGGGTTACGGTTGCAAAGCAACATAAAAAACGGCTGTTTAGTAGATTTAAAAGATATCATGCAAAAAGTACATTGCATGTCAAAAGTTGTATTTTGATGACAGGGATCAAAAATAAAGTATAAGAATTTTGTTGTTGTCATGGTAACAAACCATTTATATGAACTTTATTGCAACTTGTTGTTAGACATGTGGAAATTCATTGTTGCCACCCATGTTGACTCAGCGATGTCAAAGGTCTAAATGGTTGTTAGCTTATTGCATCTTTATATAAGTAAGCTTTTGAGCCCAAGAGTCTATTATTAGTATATTGGCACCACTGGCTGAAAATGGTGCCGTTTTAAGGCTGGTAGTCATTTTTTACACACACACACCCCTCCTCAAAACAGGTCCTGTGTGTACTGTAAAATTAGAAATGTTTGCGCACGATTTAATTTGCAAATTTCGTGGGTAGGTGCAAAACGCAAACTTAAAATAGTTAGCAAATATTAATAGCCTATGTAGAATGGGTCCAGGACTCACCAAAATCGCAAAATGTAGGAAAAAGTCAAGGGAAGGGTCTGCTGACAAAATAATTTAGATGAAAATTGCAAAATGTAATAGCCACAAAATATTCTAGGTTTACAGTATATGTATGTATATGTGTATATATGGATATATGTGTGTGTTTTATATGAACTTTAATATGAATTGGAGTATAATTACAGACAATATATTTGATGTAATGTTTGAAAAATATATTTATATAGATATATAATGTACAATATATAATGTATGATTTAAAAATATTTAATTTCAGCTGTGAGCTCAAAATCAGAATGCATTCAGCGTTACTGGTGATAATGTTCTTACATGTATAACGATAACTAATGATTGTGTCTGTGCGTATTTATTTTCTTGTTTTTTTTCTCGAATTCAAACTACTATTATATTGTGATAAACAAAATGTATGATGTAAAAAATTAATTAATTTTATTTGTTAGGCACAAATGCTTGAATGTAATTGCTGTATTGACATATTAACTTATTAATATATATTAATAAAAAAATACTGCAGTCTTAAGGCTTCTCACCAGTGCGAGATCTCATATAGATTTATGCTGTGAGCGGCTTCCATTTTGACTGAATGATTTCTTACACACTGTCCACTGATTTTTTTTTCATAATTGAATTTTATTTTTCCATACTTTACATTTGATTAGATTAATTTATCAAAGAACATTAATTTGGAATTATAGAATCATGCAGCACAATACATACCTAAGAATGTAAAGAAAACACCCATGCCACATAATAAGTTTAACATTCTCATTACAAACATATAGAAAGAATTTAATCTAGAAATAAATCTTACACATTTTGACAGCAAATATACATCTGATCTGAACAATTGGTAACAATACAATTCTCTGATATATATTTTTGACATTGAATTTCTATTATAACACCTACTATATGAACAAAACTGTACACAAAATATGTAATTTTAAGACATTAACAAATCATATCATTAACAAATTCAAATCAAGGCATTCCCTTTTGTAGCAATGCCTGTTTTAACACTTGAGTTTTTTTCTTTTTTTTATTCCTGCATATACTGGTACATTTATGTTTATTGTAAAATGCCCAATAAATCGCATGCATCTATTGAAATACATATTAAATTAGGTCTCTCCAATTGTCAATTGCAGTTTTATGTTTTGATTAACTGAAAGTACCATAATTACTTCAAAGAGGACTTAGTCTCACTGTTTCAATGTAATACTCTGGATACACTTTGTTCAACAAACACAATAAATTTCGTTAAAGTCCATTGCAAGTTCAGTAGTCTACTTAGTATCTGGAGTAAGTGTAAAACACGCAACATCATTGTTGTGATTTTCTTGTATTACCGTATGAATGTTGTTCTGTAAACCCAAATACGCCTTGTATCATCACAACGCGTGCAGATCTTGTCTTTGGCTGAATGATTTTTTACAAATTGAACATTGATGAGATTTCTCACAAACATGAAAAATCATATGTTCTTTCACATTTCAACACTGGGTGAAGGATTGTTCACACACTACTAAAGACACTGACAGGGTTTCTACCCAGTGTGAGTTTTCATATGCCGTGAGAGGTTTGCCATTTGACTGAATGATTTCTCACACACTCTACATTGATATGTTTTCTCCCCAGTGTGAGCTTTCTTATGACGTGAGAGGCATCCCCTATTAGTGAATGATTTCTCACACACAGTACATTGATATGGTTTCTCCCCAGTGTGAGTTCTCATATGATCTGAGAGGTATCCAATTTCACTGAATGCTTTCTCACACACTGTACACTGATATGGTTTCTCCTCAGTGTGAATTTTCATATGCCGTGAGAGGTGTACCATTTGCGTGAATGATTTCTCACACACGGTACACTGATACGGTTTCTCCCCAGTGTGAGTTTTAATATGCTGTGAGAGGTTTCCACTTTGACTGAATGATTTCCCACACACTGTACACTGAAATGGTTTCTCCCCAGTGTGAATTTTCATATGCCGTGAGAGGTGTGCCATTTGAGTGAATGATTTCTCACACACTGTACACTGATATGGTTTCTCTCCAGTGTGAATTTTAATATGCTGTGAGAGGTGTGCTATTTGAGTGAATGATTTCTCACACACTGTACACTGAAATGGTTTCTCCCCAGTGTGAGTTTTGATATGCTGTGAGAGGTTTCCACTTTGACTGAATGATTTCCCACACACGGTACACTGATATGATTTTCCCATGGTGTGAGTATTAATATGAGAGATGTCAACTATGACTGAATGATTTGGCACACAATTTACACTGCATAATGTGGTTTCTTCCCAGTCTGAGTTTTCATATGCTTAGTTTAGAGATGATTTATTTGAAAAATCTTCCACAAAAATAGACACAGATCCAGATTCGTATGTTTTCAGCGAAAATTGTGCTTTTTTGCATCATTTTTCACACTCTATAATCTGATATAATTATACTGCTATGTATTTCAAGAGTAGCTTCACTATTTGAGATCATCAAGATGCCTCTTCAGATGTATAGATCTAGTTCCAGATATTTCCTGACTGTGTGTTTCATCACAAACTGTAGCAAGTACACTGAAATTGTCCTGTACTAAAGTAACAGTACTGTGGACAGTCAGATGCTGCTCTAATTCAGACTCAGTCATGTTCTTACACATATCCTTTCCTATAATTTATAAGTTTTTGTGTTTTTTTCATTGCAAATATTCAAGGACGCTTCAGACTCAGAGCGAGGCTCTGACCCAATTAATGTCATGTCATAGTAACTATCTCTGATAATACAGAGAAATTGGCCACTTTCGATAATGATTTTTTAATTAATAAAGTGCTGAACTTGGCATTTGTTAGTTGGGACACATTATATAACCTGTTTTCTACAACAAACCAAATGTATACTATTACTTGATCATCTTTTTTTTTTTCTAGACCATCTTTTTCACTACTCGATGTAGATCTATAATACTGAAAACCGCCTCGACAGCAAACGTCTAGCGTTCCACGAAAACGCTAAAAACAACAGATACTGACTAGCAGGTGGTTGCTTCACACGGTTTTTTTCTCTTCTTATTTTTGAAATAATTATCTCTTAAACGAATTGGGAAATGTGCTGATATTGCAACAGCATGGAAACAAACATACCTTACCAGAGAGCAGTAATAAATGCGGTTGTCAGCACACACATTTGGAATAGATCTAAATATGTCACTCGCTTCACATGAGCGTGTGGCAACTGCAACGTCATCGAAAAGTCTATGCTACGTCAAAATTACGTTCATTACCCACATCAAAATCTGGATCCTTGTGACGGAGTATCTTCTTTTATTTTCCAAAATAACTTTCATTTGAAAGAATTGTGAAATGTGACACTATTACTACAGCTTGCACCTAGGAATAACCTTTAATAGTGCTATTATAGAAATAGCTGTCACTACACGGATTTAATTTAGAAAGATGATCTTGTTAGATCTATAGATATATGTTGCCTATAATAATGTTGTAATTTCTTCAGGATTGCTAGAGGAGATATTATGTCAGAATTTTTTGTTTGTAACAATCTTGACTCATTTAATGTTTTTATATCGTAAAAGTATAGGTAAATTCAGAGATAGATTGTACAAATGTGAAAATGATTTATGATTTAGTAAGTAACATTGTGTATAGTGTATTTTTCTACTTTCAACTGTAACTGTGCTATTAAATGGCAAAGGGCACTGTTTACATTGGATACCTTTTTATTGTGTTTTTACTATTTGCTTTGGTTTTAATACTGGTTTCTATTTTTGTACTTATTTATAATGCAGGGAATTTTATATTCTGAAATAAAGAAATTGAATTGAATGAAGTATAGAGAAAACAGAGGGAACTGAAGGAAAACAACCACCATACATATAGTCTTTAATTATATAGGCTCAAGTCAAGTCAAGTCAAGTAATATTTATTTAAAAGTCGGTACAATATAACAAATTACATATGGGAACAATCATAAATAACAATACCGAGGAGTCATCCATTTTTTTGGGCTCGAAAAAAAAGTTAACCACCCCCACCATAAACATTTTAAAAGTTGAGTGACCCCCCCAAAGCTAAAGCAAAAGTCCTCACATAGTCATTTAGTCATTGCATTTTTGGACAAATTGGCAAAAGAAAATATTTGATAAAAATATACCGTAGCGTGATAAAAAAAAGTTCAGTGACCCCATCAAAAAGGGAATCAGAAAAGCTGGACTTACCCCCCACCTTCTTGGACAACCCCTCCCCCGGTGTCATTATTTATGATTGTTCCCTTTTAGGATTGTCAGATAATATTAAGAATAAGAATAATTTATTTCGATAATATACATTTAGAGAATTTGTATGAATGTATAATCATAGCAATAAGATATAAATAAATAAATAAAAAAAAAAAAAAATAAAGTTGTGTGGACCAGAAAATAAAACACAGTATTAAGGGGACTGTGAACTCTTTTTCTTAGGATTTTATGAAACTTTGATTTTTTCTCACTCATTATTGCTTCAATTCTTACAAATTACACCGTATTTTATAGATAATTATCTAATCTAATGACACACAACATGTTTTGAATTGTACAGATTGATGAAAAAATTATAAAGTATTTAATGAAAAAATGACAACTTTGCCTGCAAAGCATATAACTGATAGTAAAACATCGAAATGACCAAAATCACTATTCAGTTACAAAATTTGTATATTTATCTAGAAAAACTTGCCTATTTTTTTTTATATTTTTCCTATTTATCATTTTTACATGCATTTTAAGTTTTAAACCCACTTTTTTTCGAATTTTCTTGCAAATCAATACAAAAAACGTTCATAATTCATGAACAAAATAAAGAAATCAAAATCCCTAGCATTCCAGAATGCATATATCTTCAAATATATACACGTTTGTGAAAATTTATTCATGGTTAAGGAGAAAATAAAAAAAAAAATCCATTCAAACTTAGTTTTAAAAATGGGTTTAAAAATGGCCTATCAAAAATATTGATAGTAGTTTGTTAAAAAAGTATTATAAGAAAAAATATTAGAAAAAAGGTTCATTTTAAAAAGATTTTTTGTTTATCATTTAAGATCAAAAATTGAAAAAAAAAGTAAAAAATTTATTTTTGCCCATAACTTTTTGTTAGTTTTTATAGGGGAAAAGGCCAAAGGGTGTTGGGGCCCAGCAAATTTTTGGGTTTGGGATGGTTTAATTTTAAAATTGGGTTAAATTTTTTTAAAATTTTTTCCCTTTTTTGAAAAAAATTGTTTCTTTAAATGTTTTGTTAAAAAACCCCTGGGCTAGCCCCCAAAAGGAATTTTTTTAAATGAAAATTTTTCCCTTTAAATATTTACTATTTAGGGGAAAAATCTTTTTTTAACTTTTTTTTTTGTTACGCCTCCCCAAGTTAAAGGGGGCTAAATTCACCTAATTATTTTTTAGAGGAGCCTCGAGTAAAAAAAT
>CM032663.1:3960512-3985288 GCA_019095985.1 Streblospio benedicti
TTTCCCAACCTTCCCCTTTTCTAATGCTTTGACCTTTTTCCCCAATTTTTTTTGGTTTGACCCTTTATTTTGGGGATTTTTAAAAATATTTTTTTTGCCTGCTTTTCACAATTTCTTTTCTTGGCCTCAATGACCATTATTGAGGGTTTTTCTGCATTTTATAAATTCTTTTCACTTTCAGCTAATCTTTTCTCCTCTTTAATCTTATTTTCTTTCACTTTCTAATACTACTGGATACCTCCTCTGCAATCTGTCTGTATTCGGAAAAAAAAGTTTTTCGTATTCTTCCAAGGTCTGTTTGACAATATGTACATTGTCATTTTCTTCATATATGTGAGTAACTGAGTTATTTTCTAAGATACAGCAGATGCAGATACTTTTATTAGCAACTTCTTCAGTTAGCGTGACCTTACCATCTTCACCATCTTTCTTTTTTTCCATCCATGATGATTTTGAACTGTTACGGCAGTATGATTAGTTAAATTCTCAAGACCAACTTTTTGTTACTCATTCTTTATTTCATATGGTTCAAACTGAAACACATAATCTTAACATACAATACAAATAAATATAATACATATAAATACGACATTGAAACAACTAAGAAAACCTATATGAAAATACATATCAAACTTTAACTTACATCAGTTGACCTTGTCATAACTTTCAGATTTAACCTTTCATTACTGCCCATGACTTTTTGCAATTTACATACATATATATACATATAACCATAAAAACGACATGACATTTACCAATACAAATAAACAACCCAGTAAAAACTAATATGAAACCATTCACCTTATCAACTACAAGCTAATAATAATGATATACACTATTATTTAACTATAACAGAGCATCAAAATACCAAAACCCCTCAACTAAATCGTATTAACATACCAAAACACAATGTATTCAATGGATAGAGAAATATAAAGAAATAATTTACAATGATGTATTAGAAATGTACAACAGTTAGGGGTTGCTAAGAAATAACCATAGCAACGGTTGCTAAGAAACATCCATAGCAACCATCGCCTAGCAACTGTCCTATAAAGGGGTAAAAAATGGTTGCTAGGGAACATCCATATTACCTTGTTATTCGTTGCCTGGCAACTGCTCTATATGGGGACACAACTTTATTTCCTCAAAAACATATACCCACTTGCAAACCATTATGCTGAGACCAAACCATAGCAACCGTTGCTAGGGAACATCCGTAGCAAACTGTTGCTAGGGAACATCCATAGCAACCGTTGCTAACCGTTGCCTAACAACTGCCCTATATGGGGACACAACTTTTTTTTCATCAAAACATATACCCACTTGCAAACCATTATGCTGAGACCGAACCATAGCAACCGTTGCTAGGGAACATCCATAGCAACCATTGCTAGGAAACATTCATTGCAACCGTTGCCTAGCAACTGCCCTATATGGGAGCACAACTTTTGCTATGGGGGTGTTAACTACTAATGTACGATATATAATGTATGATTTAAAAAATATTTAATTTTAGCTGAGAGTTCAAAGTCAGAATGCATTCAGCTACTGGTGATAATGTTCTTACATGTATAACGATAACTAATGATTGTGTCTGTGCGTATTTAGTTTCTTGTTTTTTTCTCGAATTCTAACTACTATTATATTGTGATAAACAAAATGTATGATTTAAAAAATTAATTAATTTTATTTGTTAGGCACAAATGCTTGAATGTAATTGCTGTATTGACAAACCCCTCATATGATACACCACGCCGTAACCCGGGTTACCGTGATACCCCGGCCCGTGAAAATAATAAAAAATTCATTTTTGAGCTAATTAATTAATTTTTTTTCAACATCAATACCCCGGCATACAGTGATGACTGGTAGGCTGCTGTGGTATCAAATTTTGTTAATATTCATAAGCAATATGTTTAAGTTTTGTCACAATAAAAACATCTTATCTATTCTTAATTTATTAAAACTCGATTTCCAACCTAGTACATTGTGACAAAACGAAAATGCACATCGCCGTCATTCTTTTGGTGGTCTGCCTTTAGCAACGACCGATATACGGAAATATCACGGAGAAATGGGGGAATTACGACATGCCGGGATATTTTATGACAATTCAAATCAAATGGCGGATCACAGATAAGGTGTTTGACAGCAGTCTTATGAAAGCTGCATGGGCTCCGTGGTCGGCTCCGTATATAGTGTGTTTCTTTGAAAACGAATAAATGATGGTGTCAACTACGCAGATATTTTGCCGATCCCGGGAATAAACAACCAATTTTTTAAACGTTTTCACTCAGATATGTTGTAAATAATCATCTATTATGCATGAAAACGGTTTCAGTAGTAAATTTTTTTCACACTAGGTGTAAGAATAATTACGCAGTTTTATAAGCTCCACAACCTTAAACATTGAACTATTCCCGTTTTTGATAAACATACATTCGCAGACAGACCACGGGATTTCAAGTGGCAATATTCAATGGGACAATGACAGCTAGTATCCTCATGTACCTTGACATTTCTATGTAAACTTTGAGAAATAGAAGCATCACTGTTTTTATTTGTGTAATTACTTCTCCATAGCCGATATGAAAGTGTTACGTTATCCATAATTGAGTACAGTAGGTGCAACCACCACGTTTATCAACGTACGTGTGACGTAGTTATCTGAACGTGATGTACGTAATTGTTCGGGGTCACGCGTACTAACACGGGGTCATCCAGTGCGTTTTGCTGAAAATTGTACTGAAAATCGTGCTGAATTCTGAGTTGAGTTCATAGCCTACAGACTTTGTTCGTATAGTCTTAACCAACCCAATCGGGGCTTGGGTATTAATATATATTTTTTACAAATTGTACATAGGTGAGATTTCTAACAGACATGAAAAATCATGTGTTCTTTCACATTTCAACACTGGGTGAAGGATTGTTCACACACTACTAAAGACACTGACAGGGTTTCTACCCAGTGTGAGTTTTCATATGCCGTGAGAGGTTTGCCATTTGACTGAATGATTTCTCACACACTCTACATTGATATGTTTTCTCCCCAGTGTGAGCTTTCTTATGACGTGAGAGGCATCCCCTATTAGTGAATGATTTCTCACACACAGTACATTGATATGGTTTCTCCCCAGTGTGAGTTCTCATATGATCTGAGAGGTATCCAATTTCACTGAATGCTTTCTCACACACTGTACACTGATATGGTTTCTCCTCAGTGTGAATTTTCATATGCCGTGAGAGGTGTACCATTTGCGTGAATGATTTCTCACACACGGTACACTGATACGGTTTCTCCCCAGTGTGAGTTTTAATATGCTGTGAGAGGTTTCCACTTTGACTGAATGATTTCCCACACACCGTACACTGAAATGGTTTCTCCCCAGTGTGAATTTTCATATGCCGTGAGAGGTGCGCAATTTGAGTGAATGATTTCTCACACACTGTACACTGATGTGGTTTCTCTCCAGTGTGAATTTTCATATGCTGTGAGAGGTGTGCTATTTGAGTGAATGATTTCTCACATACTGTACACTGAAATGGTTTCTCCCCAGTGTGAGTTTTGATATGCTGTGAGAGGTTTCCACTTTGACTGAATGATTTCCCACACACCGTACACTGAAATGGTTTCTCCCCAGTATGAGTTCTCATGTGATCTGAGAGGCTTCCAATTTGACTGAATGCTTTCCCACACACGGTACACTGATATGATTTTCCCATGGTGTGAGTATTAATATGAGAGATGTCAACTATGACTGAATGATTTCTCACACAATTTACACTGCATAATATAGTTTCTTCTCAGTCTGAGTTTTCATATGCCTAGAGATGATTTATTTGAAAAATCTTCCACAAAAATAGACACAGATCTAGATTCGTATGTTTTCAGCGAAGATTGTGCTTTTTGCATCCTTTTTCACACTCTATAATCTGATATAATTATACTGCTATGTATTTCAAGAGTAGCTTCACTATTTGAGATCATCAAGATGCCTCTTCAGATGTATAGATCTAATTCCAGATATTTCCTGACTGTGTGTTTCATCACAAACTGTAGCAAGTACACTGAAATTGTTCTGTACTAAAGTAGCAGTACTGTGGACAGTCAGATGCTGCTCAAAGTCAGGCTCCAGTCATGTTCTTACGCATAATTATCCTTTCCTATAATTCATAAGTTCTTGTGTGTGTTTTTTTCTTTGCAGATTTAAAGACGCTCAATAATGACGCTTCAGACTCAGAGCGAGGCTCTGACTCAATTAATGTCATGTCATTGTAACTAGATCTATCTCTGATAATACAGAGAAATTGACCATTTTCGACAACTGATTTTTCAATTAATAAAGTGCTGAACTTGGCCTTTGTTTAGTTGGGACACATTATATAACCTGGTTTCTACTACAAACCAAATGTATACTATTACTTGATCATCTTTTTGTTTGTTCTAGACCATCTTTTTCACTACTCTATGTATAATACTGAAGCCGCCTCTACAGCAAACGTCTAGATCTAACGTTCCACGAAAACGCTAAAAACAACAGATACTGACTAGCAGGTGGTTGTTTCCACATGTTTTTTTTTTCCTTCTTATTTTTAAAATAACTATCTCTTAAACGAATTGGAAAATGTGCTGATATTACAACAGCATGCAAACAATCATACCATACCAGAGAACAGTATTAAATGCGGTTATCGGATTTACAAATATTTATACGCGTTTGGCAAATCTATAGATCTAGATTTAGACTAACATGGCGTCACTCGCTTCACATGAGCGTTTGGCAACTGCAACGTCATCGAAAAGTTTATGCTACGTCATAGAGACCAGTTGCAGTCCGTCCGTGGGGTGGTCTTAACAGAAAGGCTATACGGCATTAGTACTCTCATTAATAATGGCAATTCACATTGATGGTTCTAAACTGGTTGATAGGGCTCACCACGTATATGGATGTTAATTGTACGTCTAACTTTTAACCACATGAAAGATCGATAACAGGTAACACTTGAGAGGCAGCCCAAGCCTAATTGTGTCTATTACTTCTGGACAGTCAACGTCTATTACTTCTGGACAGTTGACGAGTGAGAGGCCGTTGTGTACGGAGCGCAACACGGGAAGGATTTAGTTTTCATCGTGCACGCTGTGGCCAAGAATGCCAAAACTTCTCTGAGCATGTGAGGTCACTCGGCAGACTTCCCGTTTCAAAAATACGGTTCTGCATCAGACAGAGACGGTAGGCCCCCTCGTACTATACCTGTCAACGCCCTGCATGTGCATCCGTATCTTCATTGCCTTGTTGGTGCCAGTTGGTGGAGCTTGTTCTGTAGGCACTTGGTTTAGATATCCAGTACAGTCACTTCCTCCCAGGTTATCTCACGGTTATTTTTTTAGTCTGAAGTTGCAAATTCTTCAAGCTGTTTACAAAATATATAATATAAAACGCAATGCACTTATTTAAAAGAAGTAGTAAGTGAACCAGGTTAAACAGCAAGAGACTCCCTATTTGGCGCCCCAAAATGTATTATGCATGAGAACACCTAACCTACGTCGTCAACTTCTAACAAATTGTGTTTAGCAGCAGTGATAGTTGAAATATTATTAGCCTATTATAACTATAGGAAGCACCAGCAGCTGTGGAAACTGTTAAATAAGGGGCTCATTCGGCCTTGCTGAGCATTAAGCCGCAATGCTTTTTCATGTCTGCGTCGGGTTTTCCTCGTGCAGTGACAATCTTTAGGGTATTGGTACATATTAGCACGGGGTCCGTGCGATATGAGTACGTCGGCACTGAGGTTTTATTGAGGTGGCTGTGAGATCAACATGCATCGAACTTGCGATGTACTCGCGTACAACTTACGTTCCACGCACCGTGTGATTATTAAAGCGCAGTATTCGTACGTACAGTACGACGATGTGCGTGTAAATTTTGTGTGTATATAGGACATTCAGTGTAAGGTCACCGCACTGCCTCCTTACGGTCAGAGCACTGCATGCCAAACTTCAGCGACCACCATACGGCCTTAAAATAGTTGCGTTTTGTCGCACTTAAAAACTCACGGATCTTTACGATCTCCGTGCGTTTTTGGTCGTAGACTGGCTGTAGAAAGCCCTTGCGGCGTAATGTGCCCTATGCATAACCAGTAAACGGGGGCGCGTGCGTGCGTGCGCATGTTTGTGTGCGTGTGTTGTGTGAAAGACAAGATAATGTAATATACAGGGGCATGATTATTCTATTAGTTAGTATCACTGTGCTAAGCACAGGAAGGTTGTAAATTAACAGTGTAGCCCATAAGTGTCCCTATATAATACCACCCGGCCTCAAGAGGTGTCAGTAAAGAAGTGGTCTGATTTAGGATGTTTGAATCGGTTTTGGTGACGGTTTGGGAAGTGATCATGTTATAGAGTACCATCAATAGGAGGCTAAGTAATACATCATTGTCACACAAAATATGTTGTCATGCACTGGTGTATTGATTACCTGTAAACATGTTTGATGTGGTACGGGTTACGGGTAGCATTTGTAGGAATTGCACGACTCATTAAGGAGGCGGGCCGATGCGGTTTCCCGATTTCCGAACCGTGCAGGGCTCTGACAACCACAGACAACCACAACTCAAAACCACCACCAACCCAACACCAGCATACATAGACTATATACAGCACAACATGACCCCCCCCCCCCCACACACACAAACACGCACGCATGCATACACACGCACACATCCACAACTCCAAACCACCACCACCACACCAGCACACTATATATAGCACATTGTAAACCCCCCCCCCACCACCACCACCACCACCACACCCCCGTAACTCTGCTCACCCCGCCGCCGCCGCCGGCTGCTGCTGCTGCTCACGAGCCCAATACGGCCGCCGCCGCCGCCCCGTTTACTCAGCTCAGCCGTCAGTCACACAGCAGCCACCGCCTCATACACACCAACATGGATACTGTCGCCAGCCTCATGAGGAATAGCGGGGTCCTCTCCGTCGCCTGCGCCCTGGTTATGGTCGCCTTCCTCGCCAGCCCAGGTGAGTGACACGTACACGCACGCACGCACACGCACCTTGTGGATGGATACACACGCAGCACTGGTTGGTTGGTGGAGAATGGGTGCGTAGAAATGGCTGAAAAAATTGACACACAAGGTTGAAATGGGATGGACAGACGGGTGGATAACACAAATGAAAAGTATTCGTGCACGCACGAACACGCGCATAGTTTGTGATGTTAGTTTGTTGCTCTACTCTGTTCGGATCAGTAAGGGGTGTAAGGGTGTGTGGTGGCGTTTTAGCGGCAATAGATTAAACACTGTTCAGTGAAATTGCAGTAGCCAACTTGGACTGCTTATAAATACGGTTGGTGGGGACTCAATTAATCATGTTGCTACCAGATACTAGAAAAGAAGGTTGACCTCAAACGTGCACTCTTTCTACCAACGGTCTGCGGAACTAGTATTTGCGTTTACACCTTCAGTGGTTCTGCTCACAATGCACTGGTGAAATCTCATCAATGACTGCATTGCATGATGCTAAATACACTCTTTGACTGATGCTAATGGGTGATAATAGGCAGTGTTGGCACTTAATTGGCATACAGCTACATGTATGTGCTATGTGTACGTTTAATATTGTACACAGATATCGTGTATGTGGTCAAAGTCACGAGAGGTCACGGCAAGGACGCTAAGATCTCACGGCGGTTCGCGAGATCTCGTTTGGCGGCAAAAACAAACGCACGTGGTTTTGAGGGGACAAGAAAGGGCATTTCAACTGGTATACTAATTGTGTATGTAACAACAGCTAATGACTATCACATTGACAATGAAAATGTCTCATTTTAGACACATTTAAATACATCTTCAACACAATCTGTTCAATGAATCCAATGAATCGAGTAGCCGCTACTCAATGCATTGCTTTAAAACACACGCAATAGAAATGTAGCTGATTTATGATATAAATGGAAATCTTAAGAGTTGCCAGTCCTTCAGATTGAGCACACACAGGGGTTGACCTTCAGTCAAGTTTGCCCTCAATGGCTGCTGAAGCCGACAGTAAATCAATGCAGTATCATTGTAGTGTTCACCCGGGATTCCGCGCACCTGTCCCGCGCACCTGCTATCACCGTAAGTAAAAGCATCGAGTCGATAGCATGGCAATTATATGGCCAATTGGTGAGTTTTGGATGGACATTGCTTAGTGAGTCAGATTCATACATATAGACAACAGTACGTAGCAGACCAATCACACACACACACACACACACACACGCTTACTGTGGTGTTTGATCATGTATTTTAAAACATCCTCCCTATTTAAATGGCTAACCCAACACCAACACGAAAGAAGACTTCCCCCGTATTCTGACAGAGACACCAGAATCCATTGCTTATTATAAGTGGAGACTCATCATTTATGTAGTCCTTTTACAACTGCTTCAGTACACACATTGGCTGTATGTCCACATCGTATTGACATGTTGCTGGCGGCCAAACGGTGATAGAGCCGGAAGGAGGGAGTTATTGATCGCTGGAAGTGAGCGTACATCGTTGTGCGTGAAGGAGGGTTGGGAGAGGGGGGTAGTGTTGGTAGGGTACGTGTATACTGGTGAGCTTTATTGCTCATTATGTATATGATTAATACATATATTGTATAATGGTAATAAACTATAATATGAAAATTAGATTAAAGACAAGTATATACAAAGTTTTTTTGTAAGAATACAGTAGCAAAATGAACAATGGTCCCAAGATAAGATAAAGATAAGATAAGATAACCTTTACTTCAGATGTATAACATACATCCATATAAAACATAATTGTATATAAACATATGTACATAGATGGTATATTAAATACAACTAAGAATACTGTTAATTGGACAGATTAGATTAAAACAAACAACTTTCTAGTCCAACTATTATAACATTCAGAGGCAAAAGTAAAATAAGAAGAATTTAGTGCGCATGCGACAAGCGAAATGTTGCATTTTCAAGTCTTTTTTTATAGATGTAATAATACTATGATCATAGCTTCAGTAAAAAAGTAGAAAAGAAAACATTTTGATTTAATAACTTCACAATGACCTTCACTTGTTGCATTGCGACATCACTGCTATTTTCAAACCCAAATATCGCAAGCACCTGCCTGGGTGTATTTCTTTTCCACTTACATTCAGCATGTGTGTTTGGGTGCCATGTTTTTTGCTGTTTACAATATATATAGGTATAAGTGGGACGTACACATGTATGGCTGTGTGGGTTTGGTACAGAGTGCAAATAAGTAGACGTGAATGGGGTTCAGTATTGTGGACTGTGTCACTTGTGTGGCTTGCTAGTCTCGTACATGAGCTATTTGAATGCAATATTTCACTTAGTATTTTCTCTGTGTTAATGAACACACAGTGTTTGTTTTAGCTATATCATACTACGGATTTCCATTTTTATATTGGAGCTTGAACATGGCTCCCAGAGTTAGTATTTGAAGGAGTTCGCTGTGAAACGATATCAACCTACTACTCTATTACAGTAGAACCTCTCTGTTACGACCATCTGTGTGACTGACTTCAAGTGATCTCAATGGAGAGTTAGTCTACATATGTAGAGGATTGGGAGCGAGAACAGTTGTCTTATTATAGAGGTGGTCTCAATAGAGAGATGGTCTTAATTGGAGGTTCTTCTGTATTTACCATGATGCTGCAGTCACTACGCTTGACTTCCTACCCTCATACTGCAGCAAATGGCCACACGCATTTAATAGTGAACTGTCCACATATCATGATATAGGGTTGGCCAGTAAGTTGCTTTAAGGGTCTTATCTAACAAAAATAACAAAAAGCACCACTTTCCATAGTCCATATGCATCCATCCATCTGCTCATGTGTTCATAAAACCATGTAGATTACAATACAGATACAAATACATAGTCCATATTTTTACATTGAGGGTAGAAAATTCGACTTTGGTGAAGAGAAAATACGGTGCATAACATTATAACGAGGACATCACAAGTTGACATTGAAAAAACTTTGCATTGCAGAACTATTATGGTGCATAAATCAGCTTATTGTGAGTAAACAAATGCGGGTTTGACCTTCAATGCCTCTTTGTCATCGGAAGTAAGATCACATGTGTTTGTTGATGTGTTTTACACGTATTCAATCGCATTGTCAGCCCTGTGCACCAGTTTGCCAATAGAAATATTAGCATAATATGAGGGTGAGATCGTAGTACCCGTTTTGGCCGCTAGGTGATTAGTCTCCGTCAACCAGACTCTGTAATGACGTAAATAAGGAGACGATTCAGTATCTATCAATGTTTAATTAAAAAAAGAATTCCAGAATGCAGTGTAAAAACACGTGAAAAATCACGTGATTTGCTTTTGTTTGTCTACAAATTACCCACAGTTCATAGACAAGAAAAAAATAGTGTATCAGTGTTGCACTATTCATAGGGAGTTCCGGTGATTAACGTTCTGGTGTGGATGGCAAAATGGCGTGCAATCTTCCATTGTTTTGCGCATGTGCAGTTTACCGGAGTTATTAAAGATAATTATGACGATAATTGCATTAAGCATATGTATGGTTATTACATGCATATAGCCTAATATACACCTGTAGAAAATAAATGTGGGTGCCATGGGCTCTATGTTTTTACTTTTTCCACTGTACAAGTACATGGTATAAAGAATGAATCACGGAAATGGCTGCCTTAAAAAACAATGGCAGATCCAGGTTTTTGGAAAAGGGGGGCGCACGTAAGGAATTTCGTGGGTTTCGTACGCGCGATCGAAGGCAGATGTGTAAAAAACCCTATGAAAATGAGGTATTTTGGTGGGAAAGGACGTGCGCCCCCCCCGATCTACCTATGAAAAAGGACATTTGCTGTGAATTCTAAAATTATTAAAATTAAATACATAAATAATATATATATATAATAGATAAATATTTAAATTATAAAGATATGTAAAAAAAGAAAAGATATGGGGGCAGTTTTTGATCGTTTTTTGAATTTGGTGACATTCTAAAAGAATAGCCTAGATAAAATGCTGAAAGTTTAATAGTAATGTATCCAAACAGAGCTGGAAAACAATGGTAAATATCAAAGAGAAAATAACAATCTAAAATTATTAGCCTAGATGATAATGTGCTGTCATTAGTAATATAATAAACACAGCACATGAGCACATGGTAGTGAGTCCCTATCCCGGTATTGATCCGTGAGCAGGGATTATCACAATCCTAACCGGATTATTGATAATAAGCTGCATGCTCATTAAAACCGGCGGCAGCAGTTACTAGCACTGAGATTAGTGAGTAACTCGTGGTAACCAAATAAGTATTGAAGTCCACTGAACCGAAAACCACTAGATATAATTCATGTGGTTTTATGAGGCTGCAATCCATTTAAAATGAGCCTCTAATTTTTTATGGCCATCTTGGAATCCATCTTAATTAAGCCAGGAATCAGACAATTACTAAGGTGGTTCTATACACAGGAATATTCCCAACTTTGTGCCAACTTTCAAGCTTTTATCATAAAACGAACAATTGGACCAAAAATTCAACCTTACCTCCCTTACTAGATGTTTTATATTGTAGTTACTAAAGATGTACACCATTTAATTCATCTACGTAGAGCACGCTACACACGATAGGTCACTACAAACTTACAGAAATACTGACCACCTATATTTAAACTTACTGAGCACAAACTTACAGACCACTGTTACTGCTAGTTTACTTATCAATGCTACCTCGGCCATTGTTCACGTTGTACACATTACAGTCAAAACAAAGCGGCCACTATTTTCATTGTGACCTTTGTGGAGCTTTATTTATTTTGAGACAATTTCTTTGGACGCTGCAGAGCAGGTTTTACTAAAATTACAATACTGTTACTTCTTAAATATTGCTGAAACGGCTGTACGGGCAGGTTGGCATTACAGTCGAAATAAATATGCAATTATTATTATTTTAATTAAAACACGTGGTTTGCAGGCATACTGTAACAGGACCTCGTTCACATTTCAACACAGCACCACCGTTATATCTCACCGCCAGTAGGCCTATATATTAGTACGCAGTATATAGTTGAAATGAACAAGAACTTGCAATGGCAAGTCCAGGTTTTTGGAAAAAGTGTGTGTGGGGGGGGGGGGGCGCACTTCAAGGATGGGTTTTGTACGCGCGATCGATGGCGGACGTGTAAAAAACGATGAAAATGAAGTATTTTAGTGGGGAAGGGGTGGGGGCCCCCTCCGGATGGGGCACAGAGGTGCCCCCACCCCTGGACCTGCCTATGACTAGTAAAGGCAGTGTGAGCGATCAAGCCGTGAAAACCGACGATGACGCAGCATACGGGTGTTAGGAGCCATAACGCCCGCGTGGCGTCGCGTGCCTTGCGCCCATCACCATTACCAGTGATTACGCACCTGCTCGTTTGTCCCGAGGCTGTAGTCTGTGGTGGTGGCGTGAGTGGTGCTGTTTTACACAATCACAGACCAGGGAGAAGTTTCCCATTACGTTCAGACAGCGTTAGCTTAAAACTCACTCAATCTGTTAGCTACAGTTTGTGGTGTTGAGTGTCCAGGGGTGGGGGGGGGGGTGGGGGGGGGATGCTGTTTGTTTTTCTTGTTTTCTTTTGCTGGAGAGGGCACTGTGCTAAAGCACGGGAAGGAATAATTTTACTAAATACCCTCACAGAGCAAGATGGACGCCTCACTTCAAGAATATTTTTTTGAATTGTAGCCAATAGACAAAAGTCCCAATACATAAGTGTATGACAGCAAATTTTGTGGGACAATGGTGTGTTAATTGAAAAATATTTTATATTGCTACATTTAAGTAATAGTTTATTACTTCAAATTTATCAATATAGAATAGTTGTCAATCATCAGTTTTTATGTCTTAAAGAGGGATTTATGGTAATTGTTTGCTGGCGGGTGGTATTAACAGTTTTGACTATATAGAAAACGTGTGATTTGTGACTTGCCCCAAATCTGGAATTGTGAATTGCCTGTATTATTTACGTGTGTGAAATGTGATGCAACCTATTCAGTTACAATTCCTAATTTTTAATTAGGACAAAAAAAATTAAGACCAATGAAATTTATTGGTGACTTGTGGGTTAGGAAAAAAGGTTGGTGAATGGGTCTTATCAAAGCTATATATATATTTTTTTAATTTCTTTTTAATACCACCACCACCCTATAAAATTTGCAGCCAGGTGGCGTTTACAGTTTTTACATACGTTTATTTTCAATTAACATAATCCATAAGGAGCATTAATTTTTGCCACCTCAATACACACTCAACGAGTGTTTGCTTCATTTTTTTTTATAATGAATAAGTTATATCATAACGTTCTCATATAGTGATCAATATCCCAGATCAGTTGGAAAAAGCATCTTCCAGAAAAAGAAAAAAAATCAATGTAGTATAGCCAATATACACCACATTCACCAAAATAGATTATAAAATACAATCATACAAAGCATTATCCACACAAATAAATTTAAACAAAAAAAGTCGACCTCTCGTAGAGAGTGCCCTCAATAGACACCACACCAATGATTATATTAACCCTCTGCGTCCCGCAGCGCACGGCCTGGAGTGCCACGTGTATAACTCCAGCATACATAACATTCATTACATACAGACAACCCTCATTTGTTGCCACCTCAAAAGACTACAGAATCAGAATCAGAATGTTTTATTTGCAATTAGGCGCCCTCTAGAGGCAGGATACAATCAGTAGTTATATATACAATGATTTTGATTCATTTAAAGAGTATACAATATTCTAACAGCTGTTCTACTGACTAGTTAACAGATAATGATTGGATTTATAATCAAACAGTGTAAATAAATAAATAGTTATACATAGTAGAGTATGTACAAAATACATATATACCACGTTGTATTCTCAAAGCAATTGACAAAATAATGAGCTGACAACGGAGATTTTAACATACAATATGTATTGTACATGCAATATTTAATTAAAAATACAATACAGTAATTTGTCATGATCATCAATCATCATTTTAACCCCCTGTGTCCCTTAGCGGTCAGCCTGGAGTGCCACGTGTGCAACTCTCACGGGGAGGGCGAGGAGCGCTGCGCCGAGCTGGACGGACGCACCGACTTCGTCAAGCAGTGCCGCGAGGGCAGCGCCGTGTGCATGAAGCAGATCACACAGACGTACGTGCTCAAGGACGGCGACAGCGCGCCAGGTACGTGTGAGGGTGTAGAGGAGGGGGGGGGAGGCATGACAGTATCTATGAATAAAGTATACATGTGGGTGCGGGTTGGGGCGGGTTTTTTGTTTGTCTTTGTTTTTTTAGGGGATGGGGGAGCACCTTTGTAAATATCTCTTCTTGTACACATGATGTTTCTTCAATCTTATATATTTTGTTCATCTCTTACCGTCTACATTCAGTTAAAATTTTGTGGGTGAGCAAAGTGATAAAGATTCTATGTTATTCCCCAGCGTGGACTTCTTCTTTTTAGTTTAAGGGGGTGGGGGATGGAACGTGTGGTGGTGGGGGGGGGGTAGGTGTGTGCGGGGTAGGGGTATTGTGTGTCTGGTGGGGGGGTAAGAGGAGTGTGCCAGGTATGTGGTAATGGTGTGTGCGGAGGGGGGGGGGCAGTTGGCCCGGAGGGGGGATGCTGGGTTGGTGATGGTGTTGAAGGGGCTGTTGAGCTCGTGTTGAGGGAAAGGGGGAGTGGGATAGTGTGTGAATAGAGTTGGGAGGACCGCATTTTGGTGGATGGGGAAGAGAAGGGAGCTGTGGTGATTGCAGCGGCACCTGTCATACTTCCTATACTTGGCCTTGGTGTTGCCGTAGAGCTGATCTTGTTCAGCTTACTAAATAAGCTCTTTTTGACAAAGTCTACACTTGAAGCAGGATGCGGCAGGTGGCAGCAACGTGTCTGTGTCCTTGCTGTGGGTGGGGCTTAACAAAACAGCAAAATCACAAAACACTGAACGACCACTCTGTTGTCGCCGAGCATTATCTAGAGGTGGGGGGAATGGGTTGACAGAACTAATTGTTTAGTGGGGGGGTTGACAGGACTAATTGTTTAACAAAAACAAACAGCTTCTCCAAAACAATACAACAAGCTCCCATAATACTCTCATTACACCGATCTCGCTCACTGACCGCCCGCTCTGTTATCTCCAGGCAGACCGCATCATCACGTTCTCAAACAAGCTCCCACAATACCCCAACACACCGCAATATCCTTTACTGACTAGACCTGTGTTCCAGGTGACCGCATCATCACGCGTTTCTGCGGCATGGAGAGCTGGGAGGGCTGCGAGGAGACGGAAGGCGCCCGCTCCCTCACCACGCAGTGCGCCTGCAAGGGCGACAACTGCAACACCGCGGCAACAACTGCCGGCACCGCGGGGGCGTGGTTCTGCTTCGCGGCAGCCTTCAGCCTCCTCATGGTCCGCGGGGTGTAGGGGGGAGTCGGGGAGTGTAATGGGGGTGCGGGGGATTGTAGGGGGGGGGGGGGGGGAGGTACACATCATGATCATATGCCACGATGAAAGATCTTGTTGCGAGGTCTTGGTTATGGTACTGGTGGTTTGAGGGTGTAAGGGGAGGGGGGGGGGTTGAGTATAGTAGGGGGTTGTTGGGGGATTGAGGGGGGAAGAGCTTTCAAAATGCACACATCACCACACATCACCATCAGATGCCCCGATGGAAGATCTGCATCTGCTTGTTGCAAGGTCTCGGTTGTGGTACTGCTGGTTTAAGGGGGAAGAGGGTTTGCGTAAGTAGTAAGGGGGCGTTGAGGTATTGGGGGTGGGGGTGTGAGTGGGGAGGGGGATGCACACACCAGGTGTACCACAGTGGACCGAGTGCTGCCATACTTGTGGCAAGGGTCATAGTTGCCCTTGTGTTGGTCTGAGAGTTATGCGAAGGAAGAGCTGCTGTCTACATGCTTCATATCAGCAATCTCAGCCTAACTGCTTGGGGGTCGTCTTATAAGGGAGTGTAAGGGTTGGGTAGGGGTATGGTAGGGGTTAGGGTATGGGTAAAGTTTATTCAGGATGTAGGTGGAAGGGAGTCAGTGCATTAATGGGGCTGGTTGGGCGGGTGGGGTGGGGGTAGTGGATGAAGGGATCCTGTAGTGTGGGTGGAAAGAAGCACATTCCCAAAGAAACAATTTTTTATGCCTGTGCAGTTGGATAACAATAGTCAAACCAAGATTTGTACATAAAACCAATTGAAGGAGAGGACGTTATGGTGCCTGCTTTGCACATGCCACAGTTTTCAGCGCAGTGGGCGTTATGAATCCGGTGCATAGCTTTTCCAGTGTTATATATGGAGGTCTTCAGGGTGAACATTGTAGGTGTTTGCACTTAGAAGCTTGAACAATTAGAAGCATTAGGATATTGTGTGGCAGCAGCACTTATCAAAGTTCTGGAAAATAATTAATGGTCATAATGCAAACATAAGTAACTAGTGTGTAGTGTGGAGCGATAATCGAAAAAAAAAGCCAGTTTGATTGGATTTTCCCCTAAAACTGCTTTGTTTGTTAAAGTGAAGTATCCACCACTATGAACGTACATACAAACCATGACAATTATTGTAAAAATGCACAAATTGGACGACTATGAATGCGGGCGCTTGTTAATGTAATGTCGTTTTGCCGCATCTATGCAGCTTTTAAAAATACATACTGCCCTCCGATTTTTTTTGTTTACAATACTCATTTCATACAAAAGTCACATCATTGAGTAAATTAAGGTAATTTTTATAAGGCAAAACGTAATGATGATACTTAATACATAGTTTTCTTAGAACATTGCATGGTGTTGGTATGCTAAACCGTCAGTTTTTAGGGCATGAAGTACACTGTATTAATGTTATGTAATTCATAAATCAATATTCATTATTATGAGATTATGCCATGGCCAAACAATGAGTTATTGTCAATTTAATTTGAATTGCCGCATTACTTGTAAATACCAGTGTATTAGTTTTATTTAGTACTGTAATTTGTAGTGTATGTATACATTCATTAGTTGAAAATCGTGTTATAAAGTTACCTAATCTTTATCAGTTATGTTGCGTTATGTCTGTATCGTTTTCACATAAACCCCAAACAGGTCATTTTCACACTGGGACATTGTGATTTCTGAGTGGGAACGTTGTATCAAATTCAATTCAGTGTCTAAAATATCTTTATTCATGTTACTATAAATAGGAATGAAAATTAATGATTTTCTCACAAATGATCGGCTTGCAGTCATCATTGCAATGCTTGCTTTGAAAAAAATAATAATTGCCACCATTTAAATTACACCAGAATAAATATTTGCGAGTACAATCATGACTGTATAAAGTCAGTAGGCCTAGCATGAAACTATTTATGCTTATATACCTCTTAGGTCACAAATGTACATGTTTATCAAGCCAGCTAGCTAACCTATTGCTGCGATGATTTTGATTTACTTGATTTTCAATCTCCCTCAACTAATGTATCCCCTTAAAAAGAGACATTACCATATCTATTCATAAGCACACTATTTTACAATATTCTGCAAAATGTAGTTGATACTTAGATTTATGACTGTATATCTTAGTGTAAATTCTTAAGAAATAAAGATATGACATTACGGCGTTGTCTTTATTTTATTTCTATTATTATATCAACATGTAGCATATTGCCAATTACACAAAAAAGTGAACAAAGGACTGGTATCACTGCCAAAGAGTTAATTAAAGCTACAGTCTCTGTTGTTTAATAAAATAATAGCACTAATCAACAAAAGGTAATGTAATTTATGACTGTAAAAAATACACTCATCAGTCACTTTTGGAGAATATTCTACACATTTTCTACCATATCTACATTTTCATTTTATATTGTAGATGTCTTATTAACACGTCAAAGATGAATAAATACGTTAATTTTGTTCGTCTGATTATTTTGCATGCATTCTACCAAACCACTTTTTGTCACTAAAAATATGAATTAAGTCTCTTTTGTTTTACATTTTAAGTGTCCTGATTGAAATTCATCATCACCGAAATTTTATACCTAAACTCAAATACAACACCCAATTTATAATCAGTTTCACCATGTATTCCTAGAGCGCCTAGTGTCTGGAATAATTACAGCCTCACACTTGCAACTTTAGATGCGTGTTATAAAACATCTAAAGTATGTGAGTTTGTGTGATCACAAAATCGTTCAATTTCTTTTTCCATCAAAACAATTTACGATCTACAGTATCCTTGAATGTCAATGAACAATGATAGAAATAAAACACATTATCGGCAATATTATCTTCAGAGTGCAAGAGTGGATGGTCCATAATTTACATAGGTACATCACAGAAAATGGTTACAAATCGTGAAGCTTATAGTGAATAGTCGAGTCAGTCGTGTAATATACTGTAATCACTTATTTTTCCTTTATATTATCATCCTTAAGCATGTTTCTGGGACTTCATTAATACATGTACTGATGATTTCATATTTTCCCAATCATTTTCACTGTACTCTCAGTGCATGCAGTGAGCTGACATAGGTGTTACGTCCCCCCACAGCCACATGCAGCATGTCTCCCCCACAAACACCCATATTGTACACTGTGTCCTCTCCCTCTCCCAGCTTTGCCACCTGCCTGAGGTCCACCTCCCCAACCTCCTTCCCGTCCCACGTGTGGAATTTCAGGACAGTGGTGTCAGCCTTCCTGACCACCAGGTGGGAGGCCATGCTGGTGATGGCATCCATTGTAGCAGGCTTGTACTCCAGCTGAGCAAGGTGCTGGAGCACCCCGGATGTGTTAAACACCGTGAGGGTGCGAGGGTGCCAGTCTGTGATCGCCTTCCACCCGGATGTAGGGTGTTGGCATATGGACAGGAACTCAGTCCAGCCATACACCTCAGGTTGCTGGAGAGTCAATACACACTGGTCACCATCGTACAACTCCAGTTGCCGTCCATGGGCACCATCTAACATCTTCCTGTAAACGCATGTGTGCGGCGGCAGGATGGCTATCAGCCGCTGGCGACCACTCACTGTGTGTGTGTGGAGCGGGGCGAGGTCCTGGCTCCAGCACTGCACTGGGCCAAAAGGAATGTGACGTGTGATCAGTGTCTCGTCTCCAGCCACATACTTCTGGTCACTAAAATCCATCCCGTGGGGAAAGTCTTTTTGCCACAGCTGTTTGTAGCAATCACCCTGCAGCTGGAGCAGGCGCAGTGTATCAGAGCTGTCACTCAGAAAGATGAGGTGGCGGCCGCCTATACCAACTTTCCTGTTGGCTTCATAACCCAGACGGTGTGAGGTCTGCAGCACGAGACAGGGTGCGGTGGACACTATAGGGGGCAGAACATGTGATGTGAAAAACTGACAAACTTTCACAATCGACGGTCGATCTTCTGCATTCACACTCAACATCTTCTGTAACAACGGCATGAACATCTGCTTTAGTCTGTCACTGCACCACTGACGGTGAAAGTAGCCAAGCACATCTTTGCCATGTTTCACATCAAGTCCCAGCTCATACTGTTTACACATAGCTTGCCTCACTTCCTTCGTGAGACATGTGTACAGAATAATCAGTGCAAAGCTGAAGACATCGATCTTCTGTAGACTCGATCCCGTGAACCTGACGCGTTCAGCCTTACGACCCTCATCATCGAACATCTCCGGGGCTAACCAGTGCCTGTTCCCGTGAATTGTTGTGCTCTGACTTTCTTCTTTGAGACCTTCAATGTCTTTGGAAAGTGAGAAATCCGTCACTTTCATAATATTGCTAGAATGTTCTAGCTTTATCAAGATATTATCAACTTTTAGGTCCCTGTGAACAATGTGATTTTCATGCAAAAAGGACAGACCTTTTGCACATTGCCAGAGGACATCAAGAATATCTGGATCATCTAAGCTGTCGTTTTCTAAAAAAGATTCGAGACTCTCTTTGCACATCTCCATAGCAATCCACACCTCTGGCATTGGTGGATATCTGTCTTCATATTTCAGTATTTCAATAACATTTGGATGTCTCAGGTTTTTTACCAATAAAATAGCCTCATTCTTCAGTTTATTCCAGTATTTTTCATTCCAGTGTCTATTTATAACCTTGACGGCCACATCACGCCCTGCAAGCCGTCCCTTGTAAACTACCCCAAAGCTACCTCGCCCAATAATGTCCTCAGACCGTCTCTCCAACTCTATTCCACTTTCCCCAGAGGCTGCCATGGTGATGTCACAGTATCACTCACAAAGAACTATCACATGCTATATTGCACTTCCATTTCATGTGTTAGATGTATGTGGAAATCATATACCTCAGTCAAAACAGTTGACAAACAAATCACACATAATTGGTGGAATGATCTAGTCATTTCTAGCTACACGTTTATGTATCTATTGGAAGCAGCAAGTAATTAAATGAAAGCAATATCGATGAATAACCTGTCACCAATATTCTCATAATTCTTATCCCACCACACTGCTCTCTTTAATTCATTTCATATCCATTAATAAAAGAGTCAGAAACGTAATTTAGGAAATAAACTACTTAGAGGTTTGTTTTTTTTAATTTTTGTCAGATCCGTTTCAATGACAAATGGTCGTTTTTTGCAGCAAGTATCCTCGTAGTAGCCACTGTAGTACACATGGTGATACTTTGACCGTCTTATCACTATGTGTATACTTCATAGTTCATATTTACATATTCGCGCCTTGTCAAATAGACCTTCGAGTGGAAATATGTCAATGATGTTCTGCTGTGTTTAGCCTTATCAGACTGCCTTCATCGTGGCCTTTATATTCGGAGCATATTTGGTTTGAAAGTGTGGGATTTGTTAACCACTCATTTCATTCATTTTTTTTACATAATTGTTTGTTATTTGAAAACGACAGTCCTTACTAAAAATCCAATAAATTATTGAAATTATCAAATTTAAAGGAGTTAGAATACTTGGTCATTTCTTAGATACCTTTGGAAATACAATAACAAGCAAACATTCATTCTTTTTCAATCAAGAATTAATTAGAAATATGCTCACACAATTTTAATTCACTATACTTCTCTATTTTCTCCATGTGAAATTTACTGTAAATGATTAAATTTGAATGGTCAGTAATTTTTCACTGCAGCAAAACGACACAAATAAGCAGCTGTTTTCAGGACAATATATGCAGATGATCATCTTGTGTTCGAGTCACAAGATCAAACCAGTATTGTTCTGCAGACAGTACAACTAATAGATTATTTGTAGCTGATGACACAATTCTGTACTTTTAAGCAAGATTTCCATAACACTGTAGTCAAATTGTAACAGTTCAACTTGTTTAGCAGTGAAATTAAAAAATAACTAAATTGTAAAATTGAAATATAAATAAATTAGTACAAATTGAAACACATTACATGTTATATTATATTAAAAATGCTAAGAGAGCACAGCGTCACCATATTAATGTCAACGCAGGGTCAATAGATATTTACTTTTAATAGCCATGTTTAGAAAGCACCTCCAATCCAATGCCAAAAACGCGACGAGGACGAGGACGACGATGATTGTTGTTCTAGCGACGCTGTGCTCTCTGAGCACATTTGATCTAGTTTTTAATTATAGATGTCTTATTAACACGTCACAGATTAATGAAAACCAGGGGCGTTCTTTTTGTTCTGATTTATTTTGCATGCTGCTACCAATCCACTTTGAAAATGAGAATTATGTGTCCCTATTGAAATTCATCATTCCCGAAATTTTATGTCCAAGATCAACACCGCTATGCTGTTTGCATTATGGTGAAATTTGGCGGGAACTTTATTAAAAAGGAAATGAGTTCGTGTTCAAAAGACTATCTCTAAAAAAAAGTATAATTGTGGGTGTTGGTGGGGAAGGGGCAAGTTTTTTTGTTGTTTTTCTTTTGTTTTTATTTATTTTTTGTTGGGGGGGGGTGTAGGGGTGAGGGGGGCGCCCAATGTGAATATCTCTTTGTACATATGATTTATATCCAATTCAATATGATGTATTATGTTCATCTCTTACCGTTTACATTAAGTTAAAATTTGGTGAGTAATGTGAGCAAAGTGATGAACAATTCTATGTTATTCATCAGCGCAGACTTCTACTTTCAGTTTCAGGGACTATCTTTTATTCTACGCGGTTGAATGATGTTTCGGATGATCGTTTATACCAGGCAAACCCTATTTTGAATGCATTTTTGTCAGACCTACATATATTTCATCAACTTAGTTGGACTCATCATTTGCTTCTATGCGTAACAAAAGTAAAGAATATGTGTGCAAACACACATTCCCAGCAACATGCTGTACACATTCTTAATGCAGCTGTTAATATCAGCAATACTAATTCAAACACCAAAATTGAACTTTAATATGGCACTTACATTGGTATTATATGCAACTTAAAATTCTCATCTGCACCATTTTTTTTACACTGGAAAAAACAAGTATACAATATAATGAAAAAGCTTTAATGAATTTATTTAATATAATTTTTAATGTAATGCATATATGAATATAATTCTCTAGTGCATATATGGATGTAAGTCCGAAATAAATTTATCTTTATCTTTAAATTTATCTTTATCTTTATCAAGGCTTTTACACGCATATGGCAATTTGGCATTGAGGGAAACACAAGACAAAAAGAAAGAGGAGAAAGTAAGAGAGAAAGGCCCAATATTTCCACACACATCCGGGCTTGACACGCCCAAGTGCCATGCCATTACCGTGATTGTGCCGCCGTCTGCTCTCACTGACAAAACATCGCAAGCTCTCCACTGTGGCCCGGGAAGGGGGGATCTTCCATAGTCGGGTTGGGCACATATGCTCAGTAGAAAGACACCAAATTTTGAGAGGACAAAGTCTCTAAGACAACATATTTTTTGGTAGCCAAGCCCATAATTTCTCTAAATCTCAAAGCAACTATTCAATTAATAACATTTTCATTTGAGACTGGCCCACTTCCCGCATATAACGTACCCCATTAGCTCGTGAACTGTTAATTTGAACTAATAATTATTCATTCATTGGAGGTATCATTCATTGGGGCAATGGGGAATGGGGTTTTATGAAAAACAATCCCACCCTATCATTTCTATTTTTCTGAAACTTTTGTATAAACAACCCAAGATTTTCAAGCGCCCCCCCCCCCCTCCACACACACACCATTTGTTTATTCATACACCCCGTGGGCCACAATAACTGTTATTTCCCTACATTTTCCCTACTGTATTATTTACCCAATGCATTGATCCTGTCCAGGCTGTTCATTTGATTCTCAGAGTGGTATTAACGAAACTAAATAATGTTGTGTAAAACAATCTTATGACGAAATGCATTATTACACACCCGGTGTCATAATTTATCAGATGTCTTTGATATTGAGTAGTTTTTATTAAGATTAAAGTAGTGTAAAACAGTATAAAGTGACTATGCACACGAAATCCGATGAGAGATTTTTGTTATAGATTTTTGCATTGGCATAGGCAGGTCCAGGACAGGTGGAGGGGGGGGGGGGCGAGGGTTGCTGCCCATTTTTCACTGCAAAATATTAAGATAGGCCATGATAGCAAGCTCAGATGAGTAGCTTAAAGATTCAAAATGGCCGACAAGATGGCGGCCATGCTAAAATTAAGTTTAGTAAAAAAAACACTGACCATAAAATAACTTTGTGTAAAGCATATATTTCAACAAGAACTAACACATATAAGTCATCAATATGTTTCCCACTGTAAAAATTTGATTTTTGCAAAATTCAAGATGGCCACTATAAGAATTTTAACACATGCACAACTTCACAGTAATAAATTATTTTGTTATATTTGGATGTGCAAGTATATGTCAAACGTATAGACCTATGTACATGTATTGATTTAAAATATTGGTAAGTACTATAGTACTTAGTAGTTAATAATTAAAGTATTTTGGTATACTATATAATTCAAATGTGTAAATATGTAAGAAGCATATTAATATGAATGAAAATATCTAACATTAACAATGGAAAAGGTTTGCATTATACACACTACAAATAGTACACATAGTAGTGATGATGGTAATTTTATAAAACCAAAAGATCTGGATTCATGGAGAACACTCCTAACAGCAGCCACGGTGAGGCAACATCAGCCTCTTCTTGATATTGCTGCTAATTTAGGCGAAACAGATATACCAGAGGTATATTATCATCGCACATGTCGTCAGATCTTTACAATGAAGCGAGAGCTTGACAAGTTGTCCATAGATGAACCACCTGAGGTCCAAGTAAAGAGACAGTCATTTAGAAAGATTTCTTGTCCTAACAATGCAAAAACCTTAGATAAAAACTGTATACTTTGTCCTCCAGGGAAACATTCAAAATTTATCAAAGGCACACGCATTAGGTAAGCACTGGTCAAGTGTTCTGAACTTCGAGCTGATGCCAAGTTACGTGAAGCTGCTACTAGACGTCAGGATACAGAAGTTCTTGCCATTGTGTCTAGAGAATTGGTGGCAGCTGAGGCATGGTACCATAAATCCTGTTACAGGGATTTACATTAGACACATCGGACAGATCCAGATACTGGATATAGTGATGCAGAAAAAAGTGCCTTTGACTACCTGTTCCAGTATATTAGGTGTGAATTGTTTGAATCTCCAAATGTTGTACGATTTATTGACCTTACTACAATGATGACGGCACATATGCAGTCAATGGGAGTTGAGGTTAAAGAGTCCACCAAAAAACATGTAAGACGCAAAATAGAATCTGAATTTGGTG
>CM032663.1:3994162-4005001 GCA_019095985.1 Streblospio benedicti
AGTTGTGCAAAAAGATCTAGTGCGGCATCTTGAGAAGGGTCAAACATATCCAAATGACCGAATGGCTTAGAGCCTATCAAATAAACTTAGTATTTGATTGATTGAAGAATCCTTATTAACAATAATTTTGGTTTTCAAATTGATACATTGAAATTTTATTGAATGTCTAACTCAGTATTTAATTCATGACAAAAACATGTGTCAAAAATATAATAAATTATGGGCAGTACACGAATAACGTTACAATAGAATAGCATTTTTCACTTGATAAAGCATTGAAGATGCGAAAATTTGTGATTTTTATAAAATTTCGTATCTTTTTGACTTCATAATTTGTTCCGTTTTAACTGATACCCATCTCGGGTTTGTATGCTCAGGTGGAAACATAATGTCAAAAGTTCTCTCACATTTGATTGTTAGATAAACACACTCAGGACCTCCGTGTTCATTCATAAACTCCAAGCCACGAATTGTACTTGTCCAAAAGATAGGTATCCTGAAAACTAAACCTGTCCTATCTAAAACCGTCCTTAACACATCCAAATCAACAAACTCCATGTAAATATAACTGAAACTGATGTCTGGGATGACTGAAAATGCTCTTCCATAGGACAAGTAACTCAAAATGTTTACCCGTCCTGACAACACAGACACAGATGTTGGACGAGTACTGTAAAACCAGAAATGTTTGCGCACATTATAATTTGCGTATTTCGTGGGAAGGTACAAAAACGCAAACTTTAATAGTCAGCAAATATTAACAGCCTATGTAAAGTAGGTTCAGGATGGACCAAAATCGCAAAATTAAATAGTCACAAAAAATTGATAGATGAAAATTGCAAAGTTTAATAGCCACGAAATATTCTAGTTTTACAGTACTTATCCGTGGCCCTGTTCAAACTCCCTCTGTTTTGCATGCTCAGGTTGAGGACATCTGGGAGTCTGAGGAGTCTGCCGATGAGGACGATGCTGCCTCTGAGGAGGATGGTGGGGAAGAGGAAGACAAGGAGGGAGCGGAGGAGGAGGAGGGGAAGCTGAGTGAGTTGCTGGTGCCCGGGGTCAGCACGCGGTCCGGACGGTCGCGGAAACGCCGCGCAGAGGCAGCAGCAGCCGCCGGTAAGTACAATACAATACTATCTTATAGAGCAAATTAAGAAAACATGTTCATGTGCGGGGCTTGTAGGCCTCTTTTAACAAATGGTGCAGGTCAGTCAGACTGAAACTAAGTCAGCGTTAGTATTTATGATCAGATGGCTAGCGTTTATTGTGGCCTGTACTGCAGGGGAGGGCTTTTTTGGTATATATGGCTCTGGCGGCCATTTTGTTTTTCGCCCAAACGCAGCGCAGCAGCTGTAGGTAAATACAATGTAATATCTTTTATAGAGCAAATTTAATGTGTGATGCTGCCAGTCGTATTGCGATACGATCTGTGGCTAATGAAGGGTTAACACTCCCTCCTGTGTTCCAGCGCTGTCCGAGGCTGACGCAGCCCCGGACGCCAAGAAGGCGGCGCCCGCACCCCCCACCCTGGGGCGGAACCTGGCGGGGGTCGCGGGGTCACAGCCCCTCATACTGAGGACGCCGGACGGACGCACACAAATACTCAAGGTGAGCGACAGGGATTGTTTGTTTCTTTGTTTGTATGGATACTCTGAAGCCATCAACTTGCTGGTGATTATAGAAGAGGGAGGCCACGTGGTGCTGGGAGTTGGTAGATAATGTGCACAAACAAAGCTCGGATTTATCACTTGACCTTATTCCAATCCTGGGATTAAAAAGCCTGTGATTGGTCACATTTTTAATGAGCAATAGTTACGCTTCAGAGGTCCTATCTTGACAGTGGTACTCAGAGTGAGTGTTATTGAAATGATTGCAATTAGGGGACTGTCTCAAACAGTATGAAATGTATTTGAATGAACTTTTGTGAATGTACTTCTTGAAACTTGCTCTAACACCTGTGAAAGTTTCATAAGCATCGGACAGATACTTAATGTTTTACAGTCCAAAAAGTAAAAAAAAAATATATTTTTTTTTAGATTTGATAAGGACCAAGAGGTCGAAACAATGTCAATAAAACTTATTTTTTAGAATTGTTTGAAAACTTTTTTGTATATATTAAAACGCAGCTGTAAGAAGAAAAAATTTGAGCATTAAAATTGTATAAAGTGCATGTTCACCACTAGGTGGAGCCTGGCGCTGCATGACATACTTAATGACAAAACTAGATCTTTTGGACGTATATCGTAAAACGACGCATTTGACCTCTTGGCGTTCACCATTAGACTTAAATGCTTATTATTATAGTATATTAACGTGTGTGTGTCCGCCCCCAGGTGGATCCTGGTTCCACGTCTCTGCGCGGTGGAGCGACGTTCTACGCGACTCTGCCGGGCGGTCAGACGGTGGCTGTGTCGCTCGCCAGCCTACTGCAGGCTGCGGGGGGAACCGGGGCCGTGCAGGCCCTGCTACAGGTCAGTACGGGGTCAACATGGGGTCAACACGGGGTCATTAGTGGGGTCAGTGAGGTCACCAAAGGGGTCAGTGGGGTCAGTAGGGGTCATCAGTGAGAGGTCAGTTGAAATTTTCAAACAAATTTAGGTGGGTAGCCCAAAAATCATACCACAATAGTTTAATTTTTCGTATTCCTGGACCATAATAATTTATAACAGGGAATGTGACTCGATCAGTGGAACACTCGCCTTCTGTGGCGAGCGACTCTCAATTTACACTCGCCAATCCAAACCTAGCCATCATTAGTTATTAAAGTGTTGGAATCAAGTAATCATACTCGCCGACTGTGGCCAGTGACTTTGAATTTACACTAGCCAACAGAAATTTACACTAGCCAGGGGCGAGTGGCGAGTGCCTAATCAACACCCTGTTGTGGGGTCAATGGGGTCAATGGTGGGGTCACTGTGGGGTCAGTGGGGGTCATCAGTTGGATGTCAGTTGAAATTTTCCAACAAATTTACATGTGGGTAGCCTGAAAATTATACCATAATAGTTATATTTTTTCATACCTCCCTGGACCATAATAATTGGTTGCCTCTCTTATGGATTAAATTACTATTTTTCCCGCTTCCATATGTGATTTTTTTTGCTACCACCACCAGGGCGGCGCTGGCAGAGTCACCATCAGCACGACCAGCGCCTCAGCAACCAATGCCTTACCAACCGGCGCCTCGGCAACCAGCATAGCAACGGTGAACACAGCAGCAGCAGCCACGGCAACAGTAACCCGCCGGAAACGAGCAAGTTTACCCACTAGTGTGGCGACGGGAGGAGCATCCGTGTCCCCGGCAACCATCACCCCACAAACAATCGCCCCCGGCAACCAGACGCTGCTAGCCGGAAACCCGGCCAGTCTGGCTGCCAGCACACAGCCAGTTCTAGCCGGAAACCCGGCATCCGTTCTAGCTGGAAATCCAGGTTCAGTGCTAGCTGGCAATCCGACTTCGGTTGTTGGTAATCCCATGATTTTGGGATCGTCCGGTCGGCAGTTAAAACTCATGGTTCAGAATCCGTCGACGGCAGTTTCGGGAGGAACGACGGGAGCCATGAGGATCGTGGCTGCAAAGACAGGTGAGAGATAGAGGCTAAAAAGCGATGGGCGAATGCACGGGGAATTGAGGGTTGAAGTTAAAATCTTTGTTTGATTGGGTAATTGGAAATGCACATATGTTGTATTGGTTTTAATTGTTTTTATTCATTTGATGTTTTGGCTTGATTTGAGAAGGGGTGTAACTCCAAACAAACTATCCTAGATTGATATTGAATGGGGGTGGGTGGGGTTCTAAGATTAGATCAAAGCCAACAGAACTTCCTACATCATTTAGGTGCTTGGTAATGAACATGGTTTGTAAGAATGATAGAGGCGTCAAACCGCCAATGACAATAGAAGACACAGTGAACAGATAACATGTGTATCATAGAATGATTTTCAATAAATCCAGAGTTTAAACATACAATTCTAAGTTTCCAACCGAAAACTTACAATTGTATGTTTAAACTCTGCATTTTGTAGAAAATCATTCTATATTTTGCATCAGAAGAAAATCGGAAGAAATTGTATGATTCATACACAAAACCGGGTGAGTTTGTATTATTAACTGTTTTATCAGGTGAGTTCTTCGGGCTCGCCGTGATACGCCACAAGAATGAATCCAAATAAAATAATTCATGTTACACAGCGAACCCGGTTTTGTATTTATCATTCTTTTCTTTTCTAAACAATTACGACTCTGTTTTAAAAAAATTGAAAAAGTAGTCCGGCTGAGTACAAGCATGATAACCCTCTCCGGGTTATCAAATACTTCTCTGGATGTGTTGAAAATCATTCTATGGTATATATCAGAAGAAAATCAGAAGAAATTGTGCATCAGAAGAAAATCTTAAGAAATTGTATGATTCTAACAGATAGTGTGTTTGTCTCTGCAGAAGCGTCGTCGGGTGCTGTGGACCCCCAGGGGGCCGTGGTGCTGGCCCCAGGGGCTGACTACGCCCACCACAACCAGCTCGGCAAGCTGCCCCCCAAACTCATCCAGCAGCTGCTACGCTCCCAGCAGCAGCAGCAGCAGCAGCAGCAGCAGCAGCAGCAGCAGCAGCAGAGGCGCAAACAGGTTCGTCACTTGCGGTTTAGGCAGGGCCACGAATAGGAGAAAAATCGTACTTGTTCTTATGACTGGTAGCCTGAAAAATGTACCCGTTCTAACTAAGGTTTATATGTCGAAATCAACAAGCGCTGTGTAAATTTAATTCAAACTGATGTCTTGGGTGACTGAGAATACACGTCCATAGGGCAAGTAAATTAGAAGTTTTACCCGTCCTGACAGCACAGATACATATAGGATAAGTTTCCTTGGCCCTGCTATAGTGTGTTGGAAGCATGAAAATTTGCTTTCATTCGTCTAGATTTGTGTCTGAAATTGTCATCTTTCTATTCATTGATTGGACATTTCAAAATGATATAAAGTTATTTCAAAACCAACATTTTCAAGTGAGATAAAAATGCTTGGAAAGTTTTCAATCATTATTCTGAGTCCGATCGGTTGAAGTTCACGGTTTGTTATTTTTCGCCCACAGAACGAAGGTCTCAGTCTGCTGGGAAAAACAGCAAAGGTCAAAACAGAGGTCGGCGGGCCAGCTCAACCAATCGCAGCGCAGCAGCTCACTCTGCCAATCAAAACTGAACCAGGTCAATCCCAATCAATCAAAATGGAGGTCAAGACAAACCAACCAATCAGAGTGTCGTCGGAGGTGAAATTAAAGCAGCCAATCAGAGACTTGAAGGTCCAGCCGGCGGCGCTCAATTCCCCGATTAAGAATCAGAAATATGCGACGAACGTGACCGTGAAGGCGTTACTGGAGAGTCGGTCGACCGCGGCCGCGAAGGATGGACAGAAAGGAGACCAAGGTACAGCGCGAACGCTTTTATACCTGCAAAAGCTTCGTATCGACTGTTTTTTAAGTGTGTCCAGAATTTTTTAAAGTGTAGTCAAATCTCCAATTAAGACCAGCTTTGTAGAGACCACTTCTATTCAGACCTTTTGAAGTCAGTACAATAGATGGTTTTAAATGATAAGAGCTTCTACTCTAAGATTTACATGCATATTGTTTGACTCTTCTGGTATAGAGATTCTCCACAAGATTCTCTTTTGAATACTTCCCATTTGAAATACATACCGTATCCTCAAGTGTTAAAGCAACGTAACAACAGCAAAAAACAATGTTTGGAGGCTGATTAGTAACTAAATATGTTCTTGATAGCAAGCACAAAAGCTTGTTTTAAAAATCTATACCCCATATGCCTCAAGGACCCCGATTATCGCCCAATGATGGTCTAATACTAGCTAATGTTTTTAATCCACATTCTTGTGTGTTTTTTCAGTTTCCATGCCCATGTCTCCCGGGAAAACCCCAGTAACGATTGCGGCACAGCCTCAACAGCAGCAGCAGCAGCAGCAGCAGCAGCAGCAGCAGCAGCAGCAGCAGCAGCAGAAAAGTGCACCCAAAGCGCTGTCACAGGTATTGACGGTCCAACACCTGGGCATGTTGTCTTCAAATTTGTCTTAAAATACCCTGATTTATAGGACTAGTCGATCTGTTTCGTAATGTATATTTGCACTGGATAATTATTGCACCATTATTACCTGTTCGTTGTTGTGAGGATGTACGATGAAGATAACTATTCTACATAATGATTCACTTGTCAAACTATATATTCATCAACTATTTGTCAAACTATGTACTCATAGCTCTGTTTTTTCGTTTAATGCAAAGGTCTCTTTTGTTTAATTTTTCTGCAATATAAAAATCCTTGGAAAAAAAACCCTGATAAATCGCCTTGCCTAAGATGGGAGTCGAACTCATGACCTAAAAGCCGAGTTCCCATTCATAGGCCAGGAATTCTGCTCCTAATATAGACACATAACCCGGAACAAATTGCCACAGAATCAAAAACACTTGCGTATGTTTCTACAACCTCTATAGTATCATATACTCCACCAAAAAAGTCCACCAAAATCCACTGTTGCGAAATATTTTTAATTTTGATTCAAAAAAGTTGCACTTTTTTTTTAAAAATCCGAATCATGTAAGGGATGAATTGATGTACATTTTGTCATGCTCCGCACAAGTGGAAAAATGTTCTTTTTTGCTTGCATCCCCCCCACCCCAAAAGTGGAAATATCAGATGTGTGACATAATCGAAAAAACATCTACACAGTGTTTTGTGTTTTGCAACATCATCCATTTGAAAAGTACCTTTGAATAAATATAATGATATTTAATGTGTAAAGAATGTAAAAATTACATGATAAAAATGATAAGACATTATCTATCACATTTGGGGATGTATTTAAAGCCACATTCAAATAGCAAATAGATAAATCCTGATATGAAAATTTTCACCGAATGCGAAAATTTTAGTTGACAAAATCTTGGACCCATAGCAAAAAAAAAAAAAAGTGGAATATGAGAATCTTGACCAAACCTAAGTTCTCAAATGCAAATGTTGATCAACATTTGTATTTGAGGAGTCTGTTGACTTGAAACATGTAGTAAAGATATGTAAAGAAAAGTTTTGATCAATTTAGAATAGTTGACAGCTTAAAAATGAAAGACAAACTAACATGAATCCATATGCTGTCTACCAAGTTACTAGAATACTTTATACTTCTATACATCAACCCTAATCCGGTGGTTGCTTGCAGACGACACCGACCAAGTCCTTTGTCGGGGCTCGAAGCATCGCCCCGCGACCGGGGCAGCCGGAGCAGCTAGCTAGCTGTGCCGGAGCGGGGCGCGGCCAGAACGCACCAGTCATACTGCAGCAAGCAGCCGGCGGCGGGGGCTCTGGGCAGAAAGGTATGGATAGGACATGTCCACTCTGCATTAATATATATGCACAATACATGTATATCTCTAGTTTACATTACTGTACTAATACATATGTTTTATACATCATACTATACCATCATCTGACACATGTCTAGTTTACATTACTGTACTATTACCGTATACGACCATCCAAGCCCCCAGCACCGTTAAATTGAAATTTTCTCAAGCTGGGGGTGGGCTGTTACATGAGATTGTACTTACTACATAATTCTTAAAGACATTTAAGAAAAAGAGGCGGAGGGCTGTTACATGAGGTTGGGCACTTGGATGGTCGGTATGCGGTATAAATGTTTAATCCATTATACTGTACCGATATATATAAAAGCAAAAATTAAACCAACAAAATGTTTTCAAACCACAGGTCTCGTCCAGCAGCAGCAGCAACCAGCAGCTGTGATTTCTAGCACTGCCGGAGCCGTGAGCCAGAACAAACCCGCGTTTGTCCTCCAACAGCAGCCAGGATCGTCCGGCGCACGTCAAATCGTCCTACAACAAGCTCCAGTCAGCGCCGGGCAGCAGAGGCTACTACTCCAACAACAACAGCAACCTGCATCGTCGTTGGGCGGACTAGCGGCTGTTCTAGGCAACGCAGGGGGGTGCGAGGCTAGTGCTTAGCCGACCCCCTGGGGGTGGAGGAGGAGGAATCGTCTTACAACCGCAGACGCCTGGTAGAACAGCTGGCGGAATTGTGCTTCAGCCGGGGACTTCGTCGACAGGTGGGATTATACTGCAGCAGGCGACGGGTGCAGCTGGCCAATCGGGGATCGTTTTGCAACGCGTCGCAGGCGGCCAATCGGGATTTGTGTTGCAAACGAGTCAGGCCGGAGGTGGTGGCGTGATTTTGCAGCAGGCAGCAGCAGCTGGACAATCAGGAGTGATATTGCAGCAGAGCCAATCGGGGCTTGTTTTGCAACAAGGGAGCGGCCAATCGGGAGTTGTTTTGCAACAAGGGAATAGCCAATCGGGAGTGGTTTTGCAGCAAGGGAGCGGCCAATCAGGAGTGGTTTTGCAGCAAGGGAATAATAGCCAATCGGGAGTGGTTTTGCAGCAAGGGAGCGGCCAACCAGGACTAGTCTTACAACAAGGGAACAACCAATCAGGAGTTGTCTTGCAGCAAGGAAATAACCAATCAGGAGTGATCTTACAGCAAGGGAAAAGCCAATCAGGAGTGGTTTTACAACAAGCGAAAAATCAACAAGGACTTGTCTTACAACAAGCGAACAACCAATCGGGAGTGATTTTGCAACCTAGCCACTCCGGATTGGTATTGCAACAACCTGTCAGCCAATCGGGAGTGATTTTACAGGCTGTTAGCAGCCAATCGGGATTAGTTTTACAACAAGCTGTCAGCCAATCAGGCGTGGTGTTGCAGCAAGTGGGCAGCCAATCAGGCGTGGTGTTACAACCCGGCGGAGCCCGTCTCTCGACACCAAATCGGTGAGTTCAAGTGGCATTTCTATTATTCTTTTTTTGTACAGCACTCATTGAGTATTTTTAAGTCTCCCCCGTTTCTCAGGGAGTCTTCTACGTTTGCTTCTGTCCGCGGCCCACAGCAGTACGAGTAACTCTCAAATATCTACTCATCCTGCAAAAATGTACTCTCACAAACTGTTTGCCAAATTGGCCAGAATTGCTACTCGTCAAAAGGACGAGTGGCTAAAACTTCTTCCTCGTCCTCCACAAGTTTTTACTATCCAATACAAAGTGGACGAGTGGCGAATCCTGACCCTGCGCACACAAACAGTTTCAATGTATGAACATGCTTAGAGCTATATCTTTGTAAATTGAATATATTAAATTAGAGCAAAAATGTATCTCTGATATTATTTTTTGTGACATTTGAGAAAGTTTTCAAGCTTTGAAGATTTTGTATGTACTGCTTTGAGCATTTTTGATCACCTTTTTTCCGTCGTCCGTCCATTTGTCCGTCAAACTGCATTTATTCATAATGCAAACTGCATCATAACCCATCCCCAGAGGTCATGCAATTCCCTTGGGTGTAAAATCATCTGCTGTGAAACAGATTAAGTGAAACTGTTTCAACGTTATTAAAGTCATAAACGCTGGAATTTTTACTTTAGATAATTTCTTCATTTTTCATTTGATTTTCACCAAACTTGCTTAAAACTTGTAAGGCTGTGTATGTTTTCAATAGTCCTACAAAGTTGGAGAAATGATCTCATATCGGTTGTGTCTCTGTGTTCAGGTTGCAGCTGGTTCGTCCGTCCAGTCTGCAGATGGTTGGCTCTGCTACCACCACAGCCCAGCAAACAGCCAGCCAGACACTCATGCAGCCAGTCACCCAGCTTTCCACTAAGACGATCTCTGCCACCAGCGCTCCCCACTCTACCATGTCCACCTTTGTGGGTGGCAACAGCAGCAAAGTCCCCATCTCACAAATCCACACAACTGTGACTACTACTACTAACCCACCGGCATCTGATGTAGCGTCCATGCCTGCCAGTCTCCAGCCCTCCTTGGTCCCACCCAGTCTCCAGGGCTCGGTCCCTCAAAGTCTCCAGGCCTCCTCGATCCATCAAAGTCTCCAGGCCTCCTCGGTCCCTGCCTCCCTCCAGCCCTCTGTCTCGGCCTCCCAGCTGCAGGCAGCCATGGCCCTACAGCAGCTGGCCCAGTCACCGCTCCCACCCCCACCTATAACGCTGGACAGCAGTGCCGGTCAGTCACTCAATAATGGTGGTCAGTTCAGTAGCAGTGGTCAGTTCTCGACCGGTCAGCCATCAAGTGGTCAGTTTTCGAGTGGTCATTTGAGCAGCAGTGGTCAGTTTTCAAGCAGTCAGCCATCAAGTGGTCAGTTCTTGAGTGGTCAGCCATCGAGCGGTCAGTTTTTGACCGGTCAGCCGTCAAGCAATCAGTCTGCACACCCAACATTGACTTTGAGTGCTGGTTTGGCATCGTCCGTGCAGCCAAGCGTGACGCTGCCACCCAGCGTTGCCATGACGACAGCGTTAGCGGCTAGCACGCTGTCTCTGGAGCAGCAGGCCGGGGAGGCGCTCACTCAACTCGCAGCCGGGGGGTTCAGCAGCAGCAGCAGCGCAGGGCAGGTGAGGGCTCAATTCAGTTAATAATCTAGATGCAAGTCCCAGTCTTTTAGTTCAGGCCTCAATAGTTACTCTTTCGAAGAACTAGTAGCTTTTCAAACGTACTAGTCTCCCCAAAAGTTACTCGTCCTGACAAGTTGCCGAATGTGTTTTGGCCCAGCAGCTACTCATATGCAGGACGAGTGAACTGAATTCAGCACGAGTCCTCCCCAATTTCTACTGGTCAGGACAAGTGGACTAGTGGTTAAATGGGAGACTGAGTCCATAACTCATTATTTTTCAATAGGAATCAAAGAATTAAAAATTATGCATCTCATTGATGCCGACTAATGAAGCATGGAATAATGTAAAATATGAGCTCAAATTTATGAAGATGTATGTT
>CM032663.1:4012565-4034416 GCA_019095985.1 Streblospio benedicti
TCAATAAAGGTGGTATTTTTAAGTGATCGGTTACTTTAATTTCCAGTATATAACAAAAGGATTCAATATTACAAGGGTGTGTGCGAAAAGATGCACTTTTACACGTGTAAATGTGAATCCTTAGTTTAGGATGCGGTTTTATATATGTAAACGTGCATCCTAAATTTTGGGATGCGATTTTACACATGTGAAAATCGCATCCCAAAATAAGGATCCACTTTTACATATGTAAAGATGCATCTTCACACGGGATGCGGTTTTATATACAACACGTCGCATTCTCTGCGTAACTCCCTAGGAATCACAATTTCTAGGTTGCCTACGGGACTGTATAGGGGTGCCGCTGGACTTTAGCACACAGTAAGTAATGTAAATGTGTGTGTATTCATAAATGCTAGTTTGGCAATATATGTGTGTGCGTGTGTATGTCTTGAGGGTGTTTGTCTTGTGTGTGTGTACACATGTGTGTGTGTTTGTGTTTCTGGTTCTGTGCATGTGAGTTTCTGTGAGTGCACATGTGTGCTTGCCTGCGCACATGTGCATGTGCGCGTGTGTATGTTTGCATGTATATGAGTGTCTGTGCACATGTTTGTGTGCGTGTGTGGTTTAAGCGTGTCTGGGTACGTGCATGTGTGAGTGTGTGCGTTTGTGCATGTGCACGTGAGTGCGTGCGTGAGTACGTACCTCCTGCTGTAGTTTGAGCGCGGCCGCCTGGTTCATGGAGAGCTCGGACACCATCGCCATCATCTTCCGCGTCGCCTTCTTGATCTCAGTCTGCATCTCGTTCACCTGCAAACACAACGCACCCGGGTCAGCGGAATCATAATGTAATCGTGTTAGCAGAATCATAACGTACTCGTGTCAGCATTATGCAGACCACAATGCGCTCAGGGTCCGTGGAATGTGACCTTTTGCTAACATGTAGCCTTTGTTTACCAAACTCACAATTTCACCAAGATTAGTAACAAGTTATACTCCTGGTTTTTGTGAGATGAAGCCAATCGTTTTCAAACGCAGCTTGCATCCATTTTAACACTTATAGTTTTTGCAAGTTAGAATACAAACTAACGGTTTTAGAGAGTTAAGCGAGCGAGAACTCATGGTTTTAGTGAATACTCATGGTTTTAGCGATTTGAGCAAGTACTCATGGTTTTGGCAAGGCTGAGTACTCATGGCTTTCGTGAGTTGAGCTAACTGATCATTAAATAGCTTTAGAAGCTATGAAAAAGGGTCAAAATTCTAATATTTTCTTGGGGCACATGCCCCGAAATCACGGTTTTAACGAGAACTCACGGTTCTAGCAAGTTTAGCGAGTACTCACGGTTTTAGCCAGTTGAGCGATTACTTATTTAGCGAGTTGAGCGAGAACTCAGTTTTAGCGAGACCGAGCGAGAACTCAGGTTTTCGTGACTTTGAGCAAGTACTCACAGTTTTGGCGATTAGAGCGAGTATTCACAGTTTTGGCAAGTACTCACGGTTTTCGTGAGTTGAGCAAATACTCACGGTTTTAGCGAGTACTCACAGTTTTAGCGAGACTGAGGGTATCGTCCTTCCCGGCGTCCGCCTTCTTCTTGACCCGGTCTGACAGCCGCATCACCTGCTCCAAGATCAGGTCCTTCTCCAGCATCTGCTCCTCCTTCTCAGCCAGACGCATCTCCAGCTACAGCGGGGCAAAGGTCAGAGGGCACGGTTAGCGGGGACAGAGCATGTGTCGGATTTATTTCAATGTTATTCTTCAATTTTTAGATTTTTGAAATGATCATTTAGTATCCGCTTTTGCAAAATATTGCCAGAGACACTTCTAAAGATTTTGTTAAATAACAGTGCAGCAGATAACTGATAAAGCTTACTAGTCTACAGGACTAGTATGGCAAAACAGTTACTAGTACTCCAAATAATCTTACACCCTTGTTGTTCTACATGTTCTATACATTTTGTCTTTGAGAAAAGTTGGTCGTCTGGAGGACAAGGTAAGATTCTTACTAATCCTGTTGATTTAATACAAGTCTCTGACTAACGAACCAGGACTTATCTGGGACACTGAATAACCTGACTAAATTCATCGTGCAAATACTCTATACAATGCAAAAACAAATAAGCAGCATGTGAAATTTTGTTAAAATTACTAACAGAAAGTGCTTTTGCAAAAGATTGCCACCCAGACAGTTGTTCAATAACCTGACTAAATTAATCATGCAAATACTTCGTAGATACGGTCGCCAGAGTCTCGACATACGTACACTTTTTAGTGATGTGACGATTTTCTGACGTATGTTGGGACTTTGGCGACTGCATCTACAATTCATAAACAAATAAGATGTATATAAAATTGTGTTAAACTGATAGAAGCGTGTGATCAGAAGTGGCGTTACCTCCTCTAGCTTTGTGTGCATCTCGGCGGGTGTGAGGTCGCGACCTTCGATGTAGCGGACGCGGTCGGGCGCGGCCGGATTCTCCAGCTGCTTCTCCATCTCCAGCATGCGGTCCTGGCACTGCGACAGCTGCACAAATATAACATAGTGTAAGGAAATGACAGTTATTTGAAAGGCCGTGGAATCAAACTCACGGTCTCCTGTTCACACCAGACCAGTCATTATGTGTTGGTACAGACAGCTGCCACCATAACATCCATCAGTAAATACTATATATAGATTTGTTCAATAACATTTAGTATGGACTAAGTGCAATGCCTGTGGCCTGCCCCTTTGATACTAGGCCTCGACCTCTATAAAGGGACCACCTCACAATGCGGTCCTGGTACCTAACAGGAGGTGGACTTCTTTTACCACATCCCTCCCAGTAACATGGGTCATTTGGACAACCAAAATCAAACCTCATTAAAGAGACACTACCGACAAAAAATTTAGTATGGGACATTAACATTTGGCCCACAGCAAACTAACCTACAATACGGCCTCACAATAGGACATTTTTCTCACTTTAGAACATGGGCCCATGGCATATGGTAACAGCTGCAGAACCAGCTTGTTATAGTCTTACAAACTGTCGGGTTAAACCTTGACACAAAATATTTATACTGTATAAACATCCTTAAGATACATGTTCCTTCAGTTGGTCTTGTGCCCTTATAAAAAAACCAACTTTTCATTGAAATATAAATTTTTATGTAAGATTACTAGGATTAAAGTGTTCATATTTTTTCTGAAGAAAAGGAACCTGTGGGCCCTGTTAACACTAAATTTTTGGATTAAATCTTGTATAATACAGTTAAATTTTTTATTACATGTGTGAAGCAACATGAGACCACATGTACCTGTATCTATTTTTAGTGTGACGATACCTGTGTCTGTGTCGAGGTTCTGTTTGTTGGGCACGGCCCGGCGGAGCAGATCCCGCGTACGCTGCTCCTCCAAAAGCTGCATCTTGAGGAAGCGGATCTCCTCCTCCCGGGACTGCATCTCAACGTCACCGTTACGGATCATCTGGTCTGTGAGGGGGAGGAATGAGGGCTCGATAAGGCATTAGTAAATGAAAAAGTTTTCTACGTTTATATGGTTGAATATTATAAAATACAAACAATTAAATGTAATTTTTGATAATTTATTCACCTTTAGTTAAAACACAAACTAATATAAGAACTATCTAGAAGCCAAAAAACTAACGAATCAACTAAGCACCTGCTCTTCTAAGAAATCGAGTGTACTTGCCAGCCGTAAATGTGTTTACAAAACACATGGCTAGCAAGCACAATAAACTAATCAATGATTTCATCACATTGAGCATGGATCACGGCGGGATGCACTAAGGCAGTCAGGTCCCCATAATGGAGTGATTTAAGCACAAATATTTGAGTCAACGATTCATTTCTTTTCTTGGATATATTTCGTGTCTTACACGCAGCATCAGCAAGTGACAAATTTATGAATTGAAAATGGAGTAGAACCTAATACTACTATGTACGTACTAACAGTAAAAGGAACACAATGATTCAAAATGATTAAAATGAATAAGCAGTGGTCTCCACTCACCCTGGATGTTGACTTTCTCGTAGAAGATGCACACTTCCTCATTACGCTCGATCAGCTGGATACCGCTGCAAACATAACATACTCAATTACTCATGGGATAAAAACAATGTACCATGTGAGATAATTGTCGTCTGAAGAGATAAAAAACGGCCATCGTCGGGATAAATCACAATGCAGCATGGAAACCAACAATATACACACCACTGAGGTTTGGATATAAAAAACAACAGAATATTCATCATAAAATAAGGAAAGTACATGAAATAGAATAATTTTTTTCTTTAAAACTTACATTAAGTAATGCTATTTGAGCAATCGCGGTGATGAAGCACCCTGTGAGGTCAACTTGTTGGATCACTACAGCACAGTTTGCCCCTTGTGTGAGAACACAAACTTTTTTGCTCTGAGACAACATGTAAAATGGGTGCCACTATTATTCATCAATATTGGCTGTTTTTGTGCCTAGTAAAGGAATTTTTCTGCTAAAATTAGTCATGCGCCTCTCCACGCATAGATCATTCCATGTTGCTGGCCATAGCCTGGTTTACAGAGACACAAAACCCGATTATAATGGCTGTTTATGCGTGCGAGTGTGTTCACATGTGTGTGTGTGCGTGTGTGCATGCACTACCACCTACCGACGTTCCGATGCTGCACGGCGGTGCGTATCTTCTTCCTCAGCTGCACCATGGCGTCCCCGGCCTGGTTGATGAGCATGTTGAGCTTCTGATGTCGATTCTCTGCTGCTCAAGCGCTTTCTCTCTCATCTCCTCCATAGACGCGCTTCTGCTTTCGCTACCTCGCCACCAGTGAAGCCATCACGATCGTGTTCGCGGTGCTTCAGGCGCTGCTTCGAAGCTGTCTGCAAATGTGAATGCACTGGTTTAAGGTGTTATTTCCTGCAACGCAGGATCAGACGACTTACATTCACAATTGAGCCAGGTCATGGCATCCTTGTCACACTATATCCTTCTCAACCCCTTTGGGTGCCACGGAGCAGTGTGCAACCAGTTAGGTATGGTTTTCTCAACCCCACCTCACCACAGCCCACAGGGAATCGAACCTACAACCTTCTCATTATGAATCGAGTCCAACTCCCCATCTATTTTGGGCCACAGAAGTAAAAAAATCGGGGGTAAAAAAGTCTGAAAATATCATTTACATGGATTACACTTGGTGTTTTACCCAAGTTGTTGTGGCATGCAGACGCGTTTCGCGAAAGACCCACCCCCCGGATCGTTCCAAGGGCCCCCGGGCCAAAACCCCTTCTACGCCCCTGGGCTTCGTAAATGGGCCATTTATTTATAACATCTGCTGGATTTTTCTCTATTTCATGACCCTGTCCACCTAAGCGAAGCAGTCTTTCCACGATCAGGACCAAAACCCTTTTCTTTGCGCTGTCTCTAGCTTAATTTTACATCTTATCTACACCCTTGCGTCATTGGCAGCATACTTTGTTACACTTCTGCAGCTGTCTGTGACGGGAGATATTAAAAAATGTGAGAGTTAGTACCACTGAGTATATTAAACAAAGTTAAGATGCCAGAAGCGAGCCTTGTCTGTTCTAAACGCTGCTTTCGTGACTGTCAGTAATGTAAGTTGGTAAAGACGCCGAGCTTTATAAACAAATAAGTCAACATTGCAGAAGCTCACAATATTGATGCTTATGTTTTTTGCAACTGTTTGCATAGGCAGATCCAGTTTTTCAGAAAATGGGCTGCACATGAATAAAGGATTTCATGGGTTTTGTGTAATGCGGCAATCAATAGCTTAACATGCCAAAACTTTTTGAAAATAAGGTAATATGGTGTAGTGGGGAGGGGTGGGGGCTACAAAGCCAGCCCCCCGGATCTGACTACGGTTTAAATAACATGCTGATGATCACAACAAAAATAAAACGAAGCAGCCAATACACATTCAAGTCAAACTTTTACCAGAAAACAAAATGTTAGTATTGGTTTTTGGGTCACTGTGATATTCAGTTAGAACTTAAAAATCAACCACGACTATATATTCCATGTCCAAAAAAATTTAAACCCGAAAAAGGGATAAAACCATTGGGGTCTAGACCCGAACAGCTTTGAATTTATATATGTTTCAGGTCCTATTTCTGAAGACTGTCATGCTTACATGTGAATGTATATGTGTGGTTATTGGCCAGTCGTCACTGTTCAGTGTTATGTTTTCCCAACACACTTTACAAAAAATAATAACAGCAATAATAAATATAAGCATCAAATGTTAAAAAGAATCTATGCTTTTGTCTGCATGGGCCAGACACATTTCTATGTGAAAGTATACAATATACGGAGTATATTAAACAACCTAAGATGGCAGAAGGAGCCTTGCAATGCTGCAAGGGCTGCTCAGAGAAAGTGTGTGCGTTAGCTGCGGACGCTTTTGAAAGAACATGTCAAGGGCATTAACGCTTATGTTTTAGGAAACTGTTAAACACAAGCCAGAAATCCAGACGGTCAGAAAAATGGGTGCATTTTAGAATAAAGTGTACCGTTAGTATGGTTTTGTCAACAAAAATATCAGATGGTTATAAACATGGGGATCATTCAAAAACCTGATATGGAAAATTGGTAATATGGTGTGAAAAGGGGAATCGGCAGTCTGCGTAGACTATTAGTGTATTCATGTGCTGGAAATCCTGGGCTTATTTATGACATTATTCGTTCATCAACTGCATTAAGTTATTAGAAACATTGCGGTGATTTGTGACATTGTTGATAACAGAATTTCTTCCTCAGCAGCGATCAGTTGTGTATCTGGTGCTCATCAGACCCCAAAGGCCTCGCCTTGATACGCCCGCAGATTGGCCATCCCGATACACAACAGTCATATGGGAGGGTGTTCTCTCTATGGGCCCGTGACCCCGTGACCCTGGTTAGACTGACCTGCTTGCGCCCACTGCGGTCCTCAGGATCTCGATTTGCTTCTGCAGGATTTTGATTTTCTCAAGATCTCAAGTGCTTTCATGCGGATGTCTGGACAGGTTCACGACTTGTTTCGCTGCTCTTGATGATGTCATAAAGTTTCGCAAACTCCTTCAGTCTGCCAGCACAAAAGTCGTTGATGTTAGAATTAATATGAATAGGCATTGCCTAAGACAGTCGCAGCATTTTTTTTTTACTTTTTGGAAAAGTGCAATAACAGTTGTATGTGTATACATGTGTATTTTTACAGTATGATAAAATAATCTGGCATTAACCCTGATCAGTACATTAACCCAAACCCTAATCAGTACAATCGGGATCCATGTGGACCTCAATCATTTCATGTAATTTTCTTTTCAATTGATGATCTTATTTTGATTTCTAATACATTCATGATAATTATGACTATGCCGTTAGAGTTATAAAAATAACAAACGTTGGATTACAAGTGAGATGGGTTTTTTTTTTTCTTATAAAGGCGGTTCATTATAGAGGGGGGTTTGACTGTATAGTTCATAGTGATGCATAAAGTAGAACCTCCAATTAAGACCACTCTCTATTGAGACCACCTCTACAATAAGACCACTTTCCAAGGTCCCAAACCTCCATAAAGCTACCAAAATGAACCTCTGTACAGAGACCACCTCTCTATTGAGACCACTTAACACTGGTTTCAAAGGTGGACCTAATAGAGAGGTTCTACTGTACTGTTTCATTTAATCATACTAGGTTATTTTTAACCAATTTGAATCTGATTTGAAGAACGTGTTTTATCAGTAAGAAATCTAATTGAAGAGATGCTCATGTTGACCCTCATGAAAAACCTGAGCGAAACGTCTGCAAGCCAGGTTAAAAAATGGTTCTGAGAACAAAAATAATTGATCATAATTGAATAGAGTATCGATCAACAACAAGTGTTTTTTTCAGAAAGCTGCGTACTTTATTCTGCATCTCGTTGAACTTTTTGTTGTGGTCGTGGATCTGGAGCTGTTTGGTTTTTAGGTCCTGCACCGCGCGGTGATAACGCATCTCGGCGCGCATGAAGTCTCTCGCCTTCTGCTCGCGCTCGTCATTCTGGGGGGAGAGAATGGAGAGACGTCATGGAAACAGCGTAACACACAGACACACTGACAGTGACACACACCGACATTGACATCAACATTGACACAGACAGTTACAGACATTGACAGACACACACTGACAAACACGGAGACTGTGACACACACATTCAAACTTGATTGTGACCACCTATCTACATCTGTTTACTGCGACACTCACAGACAACCCAACAGAGGAGAAATGTCACATTAACAGTGTAACCCACAGACATACACACATTAACAGATATAGAGACACTGACACACACCTTCATAGTGCTTTAATCTAGCCAATTGGCAACAATGAGTCCCATAAGACTCACATATTTTTGAAACAATGGGTGCGAGGGCCATTACAAAGAATCGAGGCACATGAATGAATAGGAATGTTTTACTGACTTAGAGCAACTGAAATATCTTTACACAACACTTAACTATTTATTTACAGAACCTTTTTACAGTGCAGACATAGTTTGTAAAATGAAAACTATTTGCTACATAAATTAAAGCTTGAACCATCATAATTAGTAACTACAATATATCTTATAGGTCCTGTGCAATGATAAGTCCCTATGGAAAAATAATGAGTCCTGGACTAGTGACTTGCATGTAGATTATTCACGGATCATTCAGGGCAAGCTAGCCCACCCATCTAGAGTTCCAACACCTTTCTATATCTGAGGTCACTCTGTTCATACAAACACACAGACAGCCCAACAGAAATACAAACAAACAACAAAACAGTGAAACACAAACAGCAAACAGATGATACACACATTCAGACAACCTGAACAGCAAGAGACGTCATGGAAACATATGATACAGAGACAAAACACAGACTCAACCAGACTGACATGCATACATTCAAACAAGCTATTCTTCTTCCATTGTACTTTGCTCCTTCCTTCTTGAAGAAGACCTAGCTTCTTCAACCTGACCCAGCCCATTGAGATCCACCACCTTTCTACATAGAGGTCGCTCTGTTCAAACAGACACACATACAAACACCAATACACTGTTAACAAGCAAACACACACACACACACATTCAGACAACCTGAACAGCAAGAGGCGTCCCTGAAACAGCATAACACAGCAACATACACAGAGACACATCTGGCAACATCTGAGGTCGCTCTGCTCATACAGACAACAACACAGTCAACCCAACAAAACACATACAAACACCAAAAAGTGTATCATTCAAACAAGTTAGCCCACCCACCGAGACTCGTGGAGTTTGACAACTATATATATCAGAAGAGGCCGCTGTGTTCACGCAGACACACACAAACAACCCCAACAGACACCCATCCAACCAGCCTACCTTTTTGGCTGCTAAGTCGTGTGAGTTCGACGACCTCTATGCGGAGGTCACTCTGTTCGTACAGCAGCCGTTCCTCCTCAGCTATAGACTGCTCCACTTTCACAGTCTCCACCGCAGTCAGGGAGTTCTGAAACACAGTATAACCAGCATTTAATCATGCTCATTGTATGTCCCAATGCACCGAATTTATTGTTTTGACCGGCCGCTCTTTCGGAAATTAAGATTGATGATTGAAGACTGTGTAGACATCAGAGAGAATAGGGAAACCCAAACAAAAACGAGTACTGTAAACCTCCCTTTTAGATGTCACATTCATTCTATTAAGGCTCAAGCATGGAGAACATGAACTACCCTAAACATTGAATAGGTATTGTTCTGAAACTAAATGTAACAAGGGGAGAAAATTGGCAAACAGGAAAAGTAATATGATTAATTTTGTTTGATAATATCTTTGAAATAAATTTGTTTATTTTTGAGGATTATCACTCTTCGTATAAGGTGGTTCCACTTTCCTGTCAAGGGAAATTTGCTGTTTCTCATGGTGTATGTGTTTACCTGAACCTGCGTTTGGTCTTGCGTATAAATGGTCACATGTGTGTGTGTGTGTGTGTGTGCATCCCACCTCTAGTGTGCGTGCATGTGTGTGGTCCTGCCTGCTGGCGAAGTGCGGCGCAGGTCTTCCACCTGTTGAGCAATGTTGAGCCGTCGTCGTCTTTGGGGTGAGCGTCGTAGTTGGACTTGGCCTTGTCCCACAGCATCTGCTGGTGCTGGTACGCATCCTCAGCAACTAGAAATAGAGAGTACCACGTTACTTACATACTTACAAAATCAGTCAGCAATATATACCGTAATCAATCAATAAGCCCACACCCCTGTTAATGCAGATTAAATATTGTCTCTAAATGTAAACAAACATTGGGACATTGTGTTCTGTCCAATGATGGCCAAAAAATTAAGTAAATCTTTTTAGCTTATTAGTATTGACAAAGATTGCATGAATAATGTCAATCAATATGAAAATCAGCAGAAATCTTAGAATACAAATAATCGATTTTGTGTGAAAAATGCATTATGTAGCATTCATGTTTGAAATTGACCCATTTGGACTTGTGATGATGTGATTTTGTACTTTTATTTATAATCAAACCGTGAACTACAATAAAAATAACCTAGTGTATGTTAGCGAAATTAGTATATTCATACTACATACATTTTACTACCTCTCACGCTTATGCTATGCATTTTCATGTACAATATCACAAAAAATAGGCCACTACTTGGCACCAGAATGGGCGTTACGTGCAACATTCATGCCTAAAAAGAATGGTCAGTTACACAGTAGTAGTAGTACTGAATATATTACATTAAGCTATTATAATTAAATAAACTTTCAGTCCACTTTATACATAAAATAGGTCTACTTTACACACAGCGATTACAGTGTGCGTTATAACAATTGTAGATAAAAGGCTTCCATCTAGTTCTAGAATCTGGAACGTGTATTTTCCAGCTGCATATTGATGTTACTTATCCAGATCTTTTTTCAAAACTTACAATCAAATATCTGTTTATTAATGTTACATTGTGTGCGTAATCATTACTAAATACATGCACCAAGCATAGGAAATGCAGTGACAAACAAACATATGATAAGAAACATTCCTCCCACAACTTATAAAATCCTTATCACTATGACTTAATCACTTTGCAAAAGCTGATCCACTATTGTATGGATTAATCAACACAAGTAATGTAATATTAACATGATAGGCGGTGTAAAATAGAATGTTCAGATCTACTTTTTATGGAAACAATTTATGAATAAAGATTTCTTGGAAAGGAGAAGGGATATTTTGAAAGATACAGACAATTCATTCTAGAAATAATAGCATTTGATCAATTTTGTTTTAAGAAGATTTGATTCTGTAATGGAAAGGAGAAGGGATTTTGATTCATGCGAAATATCTGTGGATGACATTTCATGTTAGGTTTAGAGAAAATACAGATCAAATAAAGCACTGGACTAAAGGATCAAGTGTTGCAAGTTTGACACCAGAAATGTCTACACACGTTACGGATAAACTAAACTTGTCCTCGGTTTGGAAATGACATTTCATTTTACGATATTTGTTTGAGAGCGAAAATAAAGATCAGGCCTTGAAAATACATAGAAAATCAAATAAATACAGAACTTGAAAGTCTCATAGAGAAAATTGAAGACATCAACAAATCAGATGAATGGGGTGACTCATTGTTACATATAGCAGTAAGAAGCAGGAATAGGCAGGCATTGGACCAACTTCTGACTAAAAGACCAGTTCTAAATCTTGATGTAAAAGATCGGTATGGAAGTTCACCTCTTCACGAAACTATCTGGATGAAAACTTGTCCTCGGATCTTTGAATGAAGGAGCTAACGTCAAATTTCATCTGAAAATTCTGCATAAAGCCATTATGGAGAGGTAGTGTGCTGACTTCATCATAGATTACATTGAAAAGGAAAATGCAAAATTGACAAAAATTAAATTTCTTAAATAAAGTTGATAAAGGTGGAAATACATTGCTTCAAAGCAAAAACTTCATGTAGTAAGGCTAGCAATTGAAAAAGGAGGAAAATAGATGCACAAAAACAAGTATGGAAATACCGCTTTGAATAGGGCAGCTTGGAAAGGTAGAGACAAGTGTGTGGAAGTTCTTATTGCAGAAAATGCAGATGTTGAAATAGTGAATAAAATGAAAGAGACCCCTTTGCACCGGGCGTCCTCTATGGGTCATCTTAAATGCGTTTCGTTACTTGTAAATTGTGATAAACCTAAAGTTGAAAGGACTATCAATAAACAAGATGAAAGTGGAAATACTCCTCTCCACTGGTCAGTGAAAGGTGCCTATGATAAGTGCATAGAGCAGCTCTTAAAAGCAGGAGCAAAAAATGATATTAAGAATGCAGATGGTAATACACCGATAGATATTGTGCATACGTTGGAGATTGATGATGACCAAAAGAAGCGTTTATGCAATCTACTGAAAAAATGGTCCAACCGGAGACTTACAAGATGAAGAAAGTGAAACATTCAGGTTTCTGAACTTCACATTACTCATGAAAAAAGATTTTTATAGCACGTGGTAGTTTTGGATCGGTCTTCGAAGGTAAAGACAATAAGCGCAACAAAGTTGCAATCAAGAAAATTGATATGACAAGACTCTGTTTTGGTAGAGCAGACAAATATAAAACAATCCCAGGCAAAGAAGTAATTACTGATATTCGAAAGTTTAATCACCCAAATGTGCTCAAAATCTTTAATTATGAACATGACCAACAAAGAGGAGATTTGTGGATTGCTATGGAGTTTTGTGAGATGACCCTGGAAGACCTTATGTTGAAAACAGAGCAAAATTCTATACCGTGGCAAGATCGAATACCTGTATGTATATCAATTCAGGCAATTGAAGGACTACATTACTTACATGGAAAAAAAATTGGCTCACATGGACATTAAAAGAAGACAACATTCTTCTTCTTCAAGTTCAGCCTTGGCCATGGGTGAAAATTTCTGATTTTAGTCTTGCAAGGGACCTAAGTAAGACAAGCAAAGAACAGGTATCAAAAAATTGGTGGTAACAAGAAAAGAATGGCCCCAGAACTTCTTGGAATCCGTGCAAAGTGCACTCAAAAAGCAGACATCTGGAGTTTGGGCTTTGTCTTCTTTCTGTTAAGTTTACGCACAAACGAGAAGAGGATACAATTCATGCGCTGTGAAGATATTTGGGGAGAGCTGCAAAGTCAAGATAACCCCATAGCAAGCATCCTGCAAAGTAAGTTTAATTGTGAGCCCGAGCTCAAACATCTTGCGGAATTGTCTTACTCAATGATGGCCTTTGAAAGCAATGATCGATTTTCTGCGAAGGAAGTTTGTGGGAAACTGCAAGTTCAGGATTACAAGAAGTGCTATGATCAGGTTGAAGTTTGGCTCAAGGATAAAGGATTTAAAAGAACTATGCCTTCTTCAAGCAGCGAAAGTGCACCGTCTCTGAATGAAACTGAAGGCACAAACATTCAATCTGATGCAGGCGTAGCTGCTGAAAATGCAATGGAAAGAACAAATCCTCAAAATGTCGAAGAAAGAGTAGACCCAAATGAACATCAAGCAGACGAGCTTCAACAAGATACTGATGAAGGCACAAACATTCAATCTGATGCAGGCGTAGCTGCTAAAAATGTAATGGAAAGAACAAATCCTCAAAATGTCGAAGAAAGAGTAGACCCAAATGAACATCAAGCAGACGAGCTTCAACAAGATACTGATGAAGGTGCAAACGAAGTAGGTTCAAAACCTGGTACAGCTATGGGCGATGCATACATACCAAGTTCAAGCTAAGAGTAAGGACTGGCAAGGACTTGTGCTAATACAAGACACCTGATTTTTAGTGAATCTGTTTTGCTGTTGGTACTTGATAAGGATGTTGATTATTGACACATTCTACAAATGGATCAACTTTGCTAGAAACTATTCTACCATATATGGACTTCTGTTAAATAAAATGTATTTCAAGCAAATATCCTTGTGATTAATTTTGCTATTATTTTTTAATGTAAGTGTAAAGTGGATTTAAAATCAAGTATTTTATATGTTTATCCAGCTTAATGTGATACATTTTAACACAGACGTTATTTGTATGTTAACTTAAGGCATATCATTGAGTGATTTATAAATGCCAAGTGATCCTTACAGAAAATGTCATAAAAATGGTACTAAAAATTATTTTTGTAAATTGATTCATGGATTTTTTTTTACATGGATTGATGGACTAACTTTGAGATATAAATCTGTTTAAACTGACTGTCTTAATATTTTTAGGCAATTTCGATGTCCATAAAATGCGAATCAGCGTGGCGTCACATCAATGTCAACACATACATTGCGGGCGGAAGTTGTAATGCGGAAGTGCGGGTTGTAAAGTAAACACAACGTGAATTCACACAAAATGGGTTGGAAAAAATATTAGTTTCCTGCATTTAACTAATAGCATTAAAATGTAAATATCTTAGGGATCCGATAGTACATTATCCCAGGATTTATTTATTTGCCGCTTTATGCGATGTCAATGTATAGATTTTCGGTAAATGGCTGTCAAATGTGCAGTAAAGTATTGACACCTGCTCCTGTTTGTAATATGGAGGTGTCTTTTATTTACATAGTGTTCAGCTATGTATTATGTGGTTGTATCTGGTATAGGTGTAAGTATGAATGGTAAGTGACAGAGGCCAGTCTAATTATTTGTTTTTCTTTGAAATGTGCTGCCTAAGTATGGTGTGGATCTATAAAACTCAATGGCAATGTCAAAGACCAAAATGTGTGTGTTGTCTAAATAATTTATATGTACCTTCTATCTATTTGAACAAAATTGAGCTTGAATATGTTCATTGCATCACATATCTTGGGGTATTGTTAAATGATGAAAGTAATGATGAGAGGATGATCTAGTCCACCATAAGAAGTATTTGTATGCCAAGGGTAATTTATTAATTGCGAAATTTAAGATTGTTCAGATGAGGTTAAACAAGTATTGTTTGAAACATTTTTTGTGATGTGTATGGTGGACATCTCTGCTCTAAGTATTCATCTGAAGGCATGAACAAATTAAATGTAGCTTTTTAATGATATATACAGAAAATTGTTTAAAATCAAAAATGAGGTACAAGCATATCATGCATATAACATAACATTGATTTTTGAAAGCTGTTTTAAAGGAAGGCTTTGTTATCGCTTCCAAACCTAAATTTGAAAGGAAAATGAGCTGATTCAGGCATATTATTGAAATACAACACTATACATAATTCTTAATAAGGTGCCTATTTTAAATAATTAAGGTACCATTAAAGAAAGCAGGTTGAAATGAAGGATTTTAGCCAGTGACACCTGATTCTAGACCTCCATCTCATTTCTAAGTTTAGCACTGAAGCACAATTTTATTGCTTGAGGTTCTCAAGTCTCTTCATAAACTGGAATACTAGGTTTCTTATCACAACAGAACAACTTTTTACATAATTATGAGCAAACATGTCAGCTTTGCATTACAATTTTTAAAGTTGATATTTATTGCTTCATCTATTATCATTTATTACTTTCATTTGACCAGTTTTAACTGATTGATGTACACAAAATAACACAAATAACACAAATTGTAGTTTGACAATAGTATGTTAACTATTTTTTGGTAGAGCAGATTAAGAATAAACTACATAAAAACAGTTTCTACATGTTCTCAAAAAATTAATTACTGATATTCAAGAACAGTTTATTCAACCAAATGGTTAAAACTTTAATTTAAATTTCAACAAAAGAGAAGGATAATAGCTATGGAGTTTCATATGACAACTGAAAAAGTTATGATTCATTTGATTAATTTTTGGTTTGTAGATTTATATATCCACAAAGGCAATTGAAGGACTTCAATACCTTCATCAGGACCATCATGAAAAAAATTGGGGCATATGGACTAAAAGAAGACATCTTTTGTTTTTGATTAAAAAGATGTAAATGTGATGAAAATTTTGGAATACATTCATTAGAAATCTATGTAAACAAACCTAAGAGATTCCAAAACAATAAGCAAGTCCCTGTTGGATAAACCTAATCTCAATTTTGCAAGTTAAAACGGCCCCATTCTCCTTATAAACCGTGCAAAGTGCACTCAGATATAAAAAGTAAAACATCTGAGTAAACACCGATCTTCTTTCGCCAAGTTGGAATTCGAACTTAGAGTCAACAAGATGTTCGAGAGGTGACAAAAATTTGGCCAGTTTAGTTTTTAGAACCCCATTCATTTTTAACAAAGTTGTTTCCATCTGAGACTATCACAAACATGTAACCTTGAATTTTTTCTTGCGAGAAGATATTTTGGTGACACATACGATTTTTGCATATTATTGGGAAACTAAAGTTGATGTACAATGTACAAGTAACTCTTGATCAGGTTGAAGTTTGGCTCGATATAGATGGTTTAAAAGAACTATGCCTTCTTGAAATGATGGAACTTCTCTGAATGATGTTGAAGGCTATCTATCTTCAATGGTGTTTTTGGTTGGGAAAGAACTCCATGTGCAAAAAGGCACATAGTCCAGGATGATCAGGATCAACAATTTGGTTTACCTGCAAATTTTCATGCAGGTACAGGCGTGTAGTATGATCAATGAAAATGCATATACAAGTTCAAAAAGTAAAAGAAAAATATTTTAGGCTATGATAAAACATTTAGATTAAATTAAAAATACACCTGCAAACACTAACTGGTAAATTGGGATATTTTGTCTATTGCCCATGTCTAACAACAAGGAATTATATTAAGACTACTTTTTATATATTGATCTGTTGCAAAACTGATTATTGCAGTTAAAATGGACCAGTGTTACCTGTAAAATGACATAACAACAAAACTGCTATAGCTTCCCATCTTTTGCTTAATATTTTTTAATCCTCGGGATGGCATTTCTTTAAAATCAAATATTTTATGCATTTATCCATTTCAATGTGATACATTTTTTAACACAAACGTAATTTGTATGTTTAACTCAAAGGCATATCACCTTGAGTGACATTATAAAGCGAGGCATGTTGATTTTACAGAAAATGTCATAAAAATGGTACTAAAAATTATTTTTGTAAATTGATTCATGGATTTTTTTTTACATGGATTGATGGACTAACTTTGAGATATAAATCTGTTTAAACTGACTGTCTTAATATTTTTAGGCAATTTCGATGTCCATCGTGTGAGACTTTTTTCGGTCACTAGGTGGCAGCACGTGATACATGCAGAAGGAAGTCTCAGACGATGAACATCGAAAATGTTCGAAAATATCACGACAGTGAGTTTAAATAGATTTATTTCAAATTAATCAATCAATATATATAAAAATAGATCAGAAATATTCAATATTGTATGCAACATGTGTACCGGCACATCAAACCATTGTTAAGTCTTTTTTCTATTTCATTGAAAAATGAAGCGCTGATAATCTAGGTTTCAGTAGATATTGTTAAATATACTCCTCACAATTAACATAATGCAACCTAAGATGAATCTAATCTAATTATATTGAATCACTGTTAGTGCCTACTTTCATACTAGCTTTACATGTAAGATTTATTTTTAACTTGTGTTTTGACAGACAATTTGCTTCACATAATAAGATTTTTTAATATTTTTGGATATTTTATCTTTATTTTTTATTTTATTCAAAGCTATGTATGTAAATACAGTGAACTAAAATAAAAGTATTGCGTCATTGTTCACATTCATTCATATTCAAATATGTTTGCTAAAATATTAATAAAATCTTGATTAACAACTAACAAAATACAGCAACTTTAACCCATTCATATCGGCATACGGAAAACGCCAACACATAGTAAAAACACTCGTGAAAAAATGCCAAGTAGAAATGTTTAGGTCTGATTTATCAGCTATTGGAGAACTTATATATAGATAGTAGTGTGAAACGATTTCTTAATCGAAATCATCGCTCACGGTGATGATCCTGTGTATTCTTTCAGAATCGATTGATCGCATCTATCGTATTTTCTTATTTTCAATAACCTGAATCTAGTATCTTTTAATCTTTTACTAGGATTTCTGTCGACCACATGCAATAAGATGATCTATATAATGCTATCTTTTACTTTCGTTTTTGCTGCGAATGTGCCAGCGAGACATTTGAACTACTGGAGCATGCGCTTTGGCACGGAAACATGCTTGTGTATAATTTTTCACATAAAAAAAAATAAGTAAGTTATTTCTATTTTGTGGTAAGCTGTTGATTCATTTGGAATAACGTTATTTTAATAGATTATACACCTATATTTGAGAATCTCAACAAAGTTTCAATTGATTTGATACCCAGAAAAATACGTGCACACTTAGACTGGTCAATAGATCAATGAAGTGATCGGAGTTTCTTTCAAAAACCACATAAATGATAGGATGATGAAAACGATGCCAAAATAATTTTTTGGCCAAAAATATTTTTTACTTGCTAAATTGTAGGATCAATTATCTTTAATTATAATCAAGTTTTAGTGGGGAAAACATCTTCAAACTTGATTTCTTCGTTTTTTAGACGATTCCCCATCACTATAGTAATAGGTCTTTCTTCAGAAAAATTGACCTGTGTATTCAGAAATGCATCTAGTTTCTTATTTTCACCATCTTGTAATTCTTATGTGGTAGAATGTCTTCCTAACCTTTGTCGCCGGCGCTGTCGATTCATTTGACAAGTCGGACGTGCCACTACAAGTTTACTTGGTCCAAAATTTTTACTTGGTGTATAAGTGTTAGTAAAAACATCTTCAAACTTGTTCTTCGCTTCTTGTATGAGCTGTCAAATTTATCATGTGGTAATAGCCTTTATCATGCCTGTAATACCACTACTACTTGAAAAAGATACAATAGCTTTTATGAAAAAAGATTTGCATTTGTAGCCACCACGCCGCGATCGATAGAGGCTGAATGCTGATGTCCTTATTTGGAGTAATGAATATTAAGTGGGTTTTTTCCTAATGGCGTCATAGAAAAATATATCAGCCTCATTTTCAATGAAAAGAAAAAAGATTCCCCTTCAAGATGGTTTAGAACTTGTTTGGGTAATTTTGTCGAAATTAGAGTATTTTGAGCTTGAATTCGCAGTGTAAATCACGTGTTTCTTGTGCAGATACATATATATTCTTACAAATGATGCGTTAATATTATGAAAACCCTGCTTCACTTCCACAAAATTTACATTGAAATGTAAAAGGTAAGCCCATTTTTTGTTGTCACTAGTCTAAATCCCGCAGCATGACCCCTCTGTTTATATGTGAAAAAGCGGCGATAATCCGGGGGACTTTTCAGTGCAAAATCGTGCGTAAAAATGTCCCTCAAGGGACATCCGATCGAATGGGTTAAGTATAGAAATATCACGTCAAAAACGGCCACTTTCCCGTGCATTTATATGGTAACGTGTCAATGCTAATCACCTCATGGGGGTGAAATCACGCGACTTATGACACGGGGGTTTCGTTGAGAATATGGGTATGGTGGGGACGGTACCTTTTTTCTGTAGCTCTGCCTTCTTTAAGCTCCTCAGATCCTTGTCTTTCTCCCGCACTTTGCGCGAGTGAACTTCGTGCGTTGTTTTCTTTTCAAGGTTCACGTGGCGCAGGTTCAAATCCAGCGTCGCCCTGGCAACGAGAGAAAATACGTTTGCAAGCTCGTTAACTTTGTAAATGTGTAAACGCGCTGGATGCAGACAATTTACAACCTGTTTCCACGTAGGTTTCCAAAAAAAATTTACAATGGGTGGTAAATAAGTTGAAATAGATTGTTTCAATTTTTTTTACACATTTATTTTAAGCAAAATTACAAAACAATATCAGAAACAATACTAAACCAGTGCCAACAAGTACATGTTGATGTTATATTTGATCCATATTTATCTATATAGCATTTTCCCCATTAAGGCCTCAACAAATCTAATCTATCATTCAAAGGACTAGTACCTTTAAAAAGACACTAGTCCTCCCAAAAGTTACTTGTCCTGACGTATTTTGTCTCAAGCAGCTACTGGGTATGCAGGAAAAGAGTGAATTCAGCAGAGTCCTCCCCAATTTCTACTGGACTGGAGGGGGAGCAAACTAGTGACTAAATGGGCGATGTAGAATAAATCGGGTGGTTGGTCACCTGTCTCCCATGAGCACTGCCTCCCTCTCCTTCGCGTACTCGTAATCCTTCATCAGGATCTGGTATTCCGTCTCGCGCTCCGACAGCTTGTCGCCCATAATGTCCACCTGCAAGTCACAATGCACCCAGGTCATATTGAGTCACAATGCGCACATGTAATAATGCAACAGCAGTCACAATTAAAACAACAAATTATGAAGTCCAAAAGGTACTAAATTTTATTGAAATCACGAATGTTCGCATCTTCAATGCTTTATCAAGTGAAAAATGTTATTTTATTGGAACGTTATACGTGTATATATATGTAAAATTTAGCATGCTGAGGTGCGATTAACACTGACTTTGTTCGGGTAAATCATGTCAGCATGCTAAATCTTTGATTGACATTTCAATCTCGTGGTCAAATCAGCATTGCCTGTTATAGACCGTATCATCTGTGTGTCACTAGTCGGTGATATAATCGCGATTAGATCGTTGGGGAAGTGGTGACCGATGATCGAATCTAGTTTAAAATAATCATTATAATCGCAGAATTCATATCTACCATTCTCTCAACCATGAATATGAATTTCATACTAGTACTACATTTAACCAAATATTTTCCACCGGAAGTTTGCCATTACTATGAAAAGCGTCTCGGAGTTAGTTTACAAAAAGACTGCAATGCTGTGGCGGCGCCACAAGGCGTAAAAACACTAAAAAAAATGGCGGCCTATTTGATTGTTGCTGGAGTAGATTTCTCGGTGATATTTCAATAATTTCATATGTATATAAGTCATAATCGATCTGATTCAATCATCAGCCAGCAGATATAAAGCGATGTCGATGGCCGATGATAGTAGCGGGAGTCCGACCACTAGTGTGTACTGTGTATTTTCCACCACCCACCTCCTTATCGACATCAAACTTCTCGTCGTCCAGGCGTCCCCTCTCCCAGCCAGGCCCTCCACCTGGCTGGTCAGATCCACCAGCTCGCGGTTTATGTCCTTCATCTTCTTCTCTATCTCACTGAAATAACATACGCAGAACCATCAACATCTCAAACCACCTGTTAATCTCATTACAGCACACAAAACTCGCCACCATCTGTATTTTATTTTTGTATTACATGAAAAACTCGTCACTAACTTTTTCTTCTTTTTTTACAATTACATGAGAAAAACTTGTCACTATCTGTAAGTCATGTAATCGTCATATAAATTTTGATGGGACTAAATGAAAGATGAACATGATATGGATGATACTTGATGCAATAATATCAACATCAGTATATTAGTGTTTCACTGTTATCAAAACATGTTCTTGTCACTAACTGTATTCAAAACATGCAAACTCGTCTCAACAGCATTACATGAAAAACTTGTCACCAACTTATTACAATATGAAAACTTGTCACCATCTGTATGTCAGTGTAACCATAATATATATTTTGGTTGATCTAAATGAAAGATAAACATGGTATGGATTCTATTTGATGCAATAATATCAAATCGAAATTTTCGTGTTTCACTGTTAACAAAACACCTTCTTTTCAAAATCACATTTGATTTGCAACAAAGAGTGTATTCTGTTTAATATGACTTCTTTTTCCGCTGTCAAAATCCATAGCTTATATTCTCGCCTATAACCCAGTGAATAGCACCAACTGTACGTACTTCTTCTGCCTCCAGAACTTGTCTGCCTCCTTGGAGATCTGTCCAGGCACAGAGTTCACCATCACCAGCTGGGCCTACAACATCAGGGGTATATGCATGTCCGATGTATAATATACATGGCATCTTC
>CM032663.1:4034516-4045178 GCA_019095985.1 Streblospio benedicti
ATGCTGTGATACAGGATGTCATGCAGGATGCATTGTGTCTCCTGAAGCACTTTCTTTACAGTATAAGTGAATCTCTTAGTTTGGGATGCCATTTTACACATGTAAAAAACGCATCCCAAAATTTAGATACTATATTGACACTATATTGACATAGCTGAAGACATTTGCTTCCATTTGACTATATCAACTCACGACCCACAAGGTAGTGAATTCGAGTCCCGTCTGAGTCAAATGGAAGCATATGTCTTCAGCTACGTCAATATAGTGGGTAGGAGCTTGCTTGCCATAGAAAAGAGAGTGAGAGGAGAATAAAATTCAATCCAAAAGCAAACTTGAGAAAAAACACATTAAAAAAAATATTGCTGACTGATTGTGTAAATAACGTGGTATTCTATATGACTCTAGTTGCTGATGACGCTGGTAAATGTACACTATTATGACTTGTTCTGTGTAGTTGATGAGGATGCTACAATACTATTTACCTTACATTCTAATGTGTTTTTCTGTCCCTAGTTGCGGAGGATGCATACCAGCACCAGCAGATGCTGTGGGACAAGGCCAAGTCCAACTACGACGCTCACCCCAAAGACGACGGCTCATTGCTCAACAAGCGGCAGGACCTCACGCGCGAGGTGGAGCAGACCAAGCGCGCACTCGCGCAGCAGGTCAGTACGTGCGGCGCGCACACACACACGCATCCACACGAGCATGTGCACAAAAGCACGCACACTCCATATGAAACTGCAAACTTCTGATGACAGACAGGGGCAGATCCAGACCAGGTTACACCAGGTTCTGGAACCTGGTAAAGACATTAAATTAGAGGAAAACAAGGCTGAAGTGTCACCACAATGCCCCATTTTCATTGTATTTTCAAAATTTGCCGGGGCTTGGGGGGGAAGGGCATGCCTTCTTAGCTCTTGGAAACCTACCAAACCTTCAGCTCTGGATCCGCCCCTGGCAGAAAAGTGAAAGCCTCTAGCACAGAGGTGTGATAATTCAAAAAAATAAACTAATTTTTTTCAAGGATTTTACCCAAATTGACCATGCTATTTCTTCTGTTTGCCCTTGTTCATCAAGGTGATATACTGTGTTTCAGAACTCCCTGACTGCGGTGGAGACTGTGAAAGTGGAGCAGTCTATAGCTGAGGAGGAACGGCTGCTGTACGAACAGAGTGACCTCCGCATAGAGGTCGTCGAACTCACACGACTCGCGGCCATCAAGGTAAGCTGGTTGGATGGGTGTATGTTGGGTTGTCTGGGTGTCTGTATGAAAACAGTGGATAAACAATGTGCCTATGGCGCAATGGCGCAGCCCAGAATTACCCCAGTGGGTGGGCTAGTTCGTCTGAATGTGTGAGTGTCTGTGTCACTGTCAGTGTGTCTGTCTGTACGCTGTTGCAGGAATATTTCTCCGTTCTCTCCCCCAGAATGACAGCTTTGCGAGCAGAAGGCGAGAGACTTCATGCGCGCCGAGATGCGTTATCACCGCGCGGTGCAGGACCTAAAAACCAAACAGCTCCAGATCCACGACCACAACAAAAAGTTCAACGAGATGCAGAACAAGTACGCTGCTTACTTCTTGTTGTTCGATAACTCTCTTCAATTTGAATTTTTTTGTTCTTGAAAAATTACCTGGTTTGACGTTTAAATTTAATAGTGACAGTTGTCTCTGCAGTGATAGAACACTGATAAAACCGTTATTCATCCAGTTGGGACCTGTAACAGTAGAACATGAAAAATAAAAGTAGAGCCTCTCTGTTAAGACAACAGCTGAAACCAGTGTTTTAGCAGTAGAAATGCTCTCTTGTATTGTTTTTAATATTATTGCTGACTATGAACCAGTGGTCATGCTTTAATGGTTCATGTAGTTTCTAAACAGTAGTTCTATTAACTCACAACTCCATTTTCCATGTTAAAACCCCCGGAGGATGTAAATAAAACAAAAATATATTCAATTTATTGAGTGACCAAAAAACCCATTTCTTGGTGTCAAAAACATATTATTTGACACCAAAATAAGGTTTCTATTTTGATTATTAAAATAGATATGATACTTTTATGAATATAGTATAGCGAGATTGCAGCCATATTGGTTTTTCCATTTTTATGAAAAATCCTCAAGGGGGGCAGAATATCATTATAGGGGTTCTAACCATGAATAATAAGCAGATTTTTTTATCATACTGTAAGCACTTCCAGGTTCACATATAATTTATTGGTTTATCTGCCTGTAAAAAAAAAACTGTCATCTCTATAAAAATTCTAACATCAATCACGTTTGCGTTGGCAGACTGAAGGAGTTTGCGAAGCTTTACGACATCATCAAGAACGAGCGGAACAAGTGCGTGAACCTGATCCAGACGTCCACGCAGAAAGCCGCAGAGATGCGCGAGAAAATCAAAATCCTGCAGAACGAGATCGAGATCCTGAGGACCGCGGTCGCGCAGAAAGACAGGTCAGTCCAGGGGTCACGGGGTCACGAGACAGGTCAGTCCAGGGGTCACAAAATGTGACCCAAGACTAGATACTAACATTTTGTTCACATGGTAAAAGTTTGAAACGCATCGCATTATTGGCTGCTTCGTTTTATTTTATTTGTGATCATCAGCATGTTACAAACCGTAGTCAGATCCAGGGGGCACAAGCTGCGCCCCCACCCCTCCCCCTTTTCACACCATATTACCTTATTTTCAAGGGTTTTTGGCATGTTCGCTATCGATTGCGTGTACAATACCCATGAGATCCCTTATTCATGTGCAGCCCATTTTCTGAAAAACTGGATCTGCCTATAGATGCAAAACAGTTGCAAAAACAGAGCGTCAACATTGTGACTTCTGCAATGTTGACTTGTTTGTTTATAAAGCTCACGTCTTTACCAACACATTACTGACAGTCAAAAGCAGCGTTTAGAACCAGACAAGGATCGTGTTCTGCCATCTTAACTTGTTTAATATACTCAGTGCGTGTATAACTCTCACATTTTAATATCTCCCCGTCACAGACAGCTGCAGAAGTGTAACAAGGATGCTGCCAATGACCTGGTGTAGATAGATGTAAAGTCGCTAGAGCACGACAACAAATGTGAATTGCGACTGTAAATAACCACACATATACATTCACATTACTCGCTAGACAGCTGCAGAAGCAGCACCTGAAACACATATATAAATTCTGAAGTATTCGTTCTAGACTAATGGTTTATACCTTTTATTTAAATTTTTTTGGACATGGAATCCATTTCCGTGGTTAATTTTTAAGTTCTAACTGAATATCACAGAGTCGCAGCAAACCAACAACATCGTGATTTCTGCCAGATTGACTTGAATGTGTATAATTCTCACGTCTTTGTAACCTCCGACACCTTACTTCTGTGGCAAATAGATAGGGAGCTGGGCTCGATTCATGACGAAGGTTGTGGGTTCGATTCCCAGTGGGGTGTGGTGGTGGGGGTTTGAGAAAACTCATACCTAATTAGTTGCACACTGCTCCGTGGTACCTAAAGAGTTGATAAAGATATAGTGTGACAAGGATGCTGCCAATGAACTGGTGTATATAAAGTCGTCTGATCCTGCATTACAACAAACAGTGAATTATCCTTAATCCAGTTTATTCACATTTACTGCATGTGGTCTCATGTTAGTATGTATAGTCTTTACATGCACTAAACAAACAAGTCCTAAAGTTTAAAGAAAAATTATTATCTAATGAAAGACCTGGATCAAGGCAACAGCCTGATTTTCAGGTTGAAAACAGGCTGTTGCGTGATCATGGATTAGATAATAAAAAAATTTAACTTTTAGGACTTGCGAGCAGTGCAGAGAATATACATATTAATATGAAACTGTTAATTGCGACATCAACCACATATACATTCATATTTGGTGCAGCTGCAGAAGCAGCGCCTGAAGCCGCCGTGCAGCATCGAACGTGATGAAAGACACGTGCACACACACACACACGCAGGCGCACATGGAGGAGATGAGAGAGAAGGATAATCGGAATGTGTGTCTCTGTAATAGACTGTCACAACCAGGCAAACGCCATGGTGCAGCTGAGGAAGAGTTTAATTTTAGAGAAAAATTCCTTTACTAGTGGGTATGGGTTACGATAACGGATGAATAGTGGCACCCACACACACATGATGTCTCAATGCTGTGTATATTGTTTGTGTTCATCATCCACATTGTGATCAGTGGATGATGGCGGCGGCTGCATCAGGGTCCTTCATCAGGTATAAATTTAATATATCTTGCAAATGTACTTTGTGTCTCTATTTAATTTGTACTTTGAACAAAAAAAGCTGCAGATTCTCACTTGTTTTTTAACATCGCATGTACATGTATATTGTTTGTTTCCTCAAGCTGCATTGTGATTTTGGATCCCACAAGTATGTCAGGGTTTTCATCGTAGACGTTGTCTTTATCTCACATTGTACATTGTTTTGTATCCCAGACAATTGAGTTGTGTTTGCAGCGGTATCCAGCTGATCGTGTGTAATGAGTGAAGTGTGCATCTTCTTAATGAGAAAGTTAACATCCAGGGGTGGTAAAAAAACCAACTCCTTATTCATCTGAATCATTTTGAATCATTCTTGAATCCTTGTACATAGTAGTATTGAGTACTACACATTTTTCCATGCATAAATTTGTCATTGCTGCTGAGTATGTGTGTAATATCAAAATACATCCAAGAAAAAAAAGGAATCATTGACTCGAATTTTTTATGCTTAAATCACTATATTCATGGGAATCTGACTGCATTAGTATCCCCGCCCGTGAACCATGTTCATTTATCGAGCCCTCATTCCCCCCACAGACCAGATGATCCGTAACGGGGATGTGGAGATGCAGTCAGTTCTGGGAGGAAAAGATCCGCTTCCTCAAGATGCAGCTTCCTGGAGGAGCTTTTGTAAATTCGGGATCTATCACTGCATGCTCATCCAACAAACAGAACCCTCGATTACCGAGCTCGACCACACTGCAGATACAGGTATTGGAGATGCAGTCTTATTAGGAATAGGAATCCTTGAAGTTTAATGCAGATTAAGTAGATACAAATCTTGATCTCTTTATGGGCTTGCCCATATTGTAGACTATAACAAAATTTCGGTAACTTCCGATACAGTTACCCCATAAAATTTTTTTTTGAGGAAATTTGTTTTTTGGGCCAGGGCACATGACCTCTTATTAGGATGAATACGGTTCTGGGTTTTTGTGTCTTTTAGGGACCAGGAGGCTAAATGATCTGCAGCTGTGAAGGCCATGACCGCATGCTAGAATTGGTCAAATTGTGAGGCTCTAACAGTCCATATACAGTATGTTATTGAGGGATACTGTTTTTTTTTTTTGTCTATAGCTGTCGGTTTAATGAGGTTGTTATCAGTGCCCTATATAGGAAGTCAATGATGGATAATGTTATGAACAGGAAGACTGTGAGTACCAGGATTATTGATTTTCAAATTTTTGGTCCCTTTATAGAGGTGGTCGCAATATGTTCACTGTACTTAGTCCATTATCTGTTATTAGGACTTGCCCTATAGTAATGTTACTGATGGATGCTGTTGTTTTGTTCCAGCTGTCGCAGTGCCAGGACCGCATGCTGGAGATGGAGAAGCAGCTGGAGAACCGGCTAAGCGCCAACCGCTGTGTCCGCTTACATTGTATATTTCTGGGGCCTCACGCCGCCGAGATGCACACAAAGCTAGAGGAGGCTAAGTTCTGTTATCTGTTTAACATAGTTTAACATGCTGCTTTTCAACATTTGTGTCATGAATTTGGTCTATTTCATCTGAGTATCAGATGTCAAGCAAATTGACCTCTGAAATGTTTCACCTGAGCGTGGATTGACATAATTTATCTGACCTGTTTAAACACTGCAACCTGATTGGTTGAACCCGCCACACCCACCTGATACTTAGCTGTGATTGGTCGCTTGACCTCATTTATATTCATCACCGGCCAGTGATGATTATAGATTAACAGCCTGTGATTGGTCAGAATTTTTAATGAGAAATAGTGTGTCAGAGGTGTCAGGACATCTGATACTCAGAGTGAATTTCACATGCTGCTTATTTGTTTTTGAATTGTACAAAGTATTTTGCCCACGATGAATTTAGTAAGGTTATTCAGTGCCCCAGATAAGTATTTGTCCACTCGTCACAGACTAGTATTGAACCAACAGGACATGTAAGAACATAACACAGGTCCTCCAGGCGACCAACTTTTGTCAAGCCATAATGGTGTAGAACATGTAGTTTTTGGAGGACTAGTATTTTTTTTGACATACTTTTTTACTAGTCCTAGACTAGTAAGTTTTATCAGTTATCTGCTGCACTGTTATTTAACAAAATCTTTAAGTGTCTGTCTGGCAATATTTTCCAAAAGCACTTACTAAATGATAATTTCAAAAAAATATAAAATAACATTGAAATAAACCCGACACATGCTCTTTCCCAACTAATGCCCTCTGACCTTTGACCTGTACCTAACTGTGCCCTCTGACCTTTGACCTCTACCTAACCGTGCCCCTCTGACCTTTGACCTGTACCTAACCATGCCATCTGACCTTTGACCTGTACCTGCCCTCTGACCTTTTGACCTGTACCTCACCGTGCCCTCTGACCTTTGCCCCGCTGTAGCTGGAGATGCGTCTGGCTGAGAAGGAGGAGCAGATGCTGGAGAAGGACCTGATCCTGGAGCAGGTGATGCGGCTGTCGGACCGGGTCAAGAAGAAAGTAGACGCCGGCAAGGACGACACCCCTCAGCCTCGCTAAAACAGTGAGTACTACGGTCAACTCACCATAACCGTGAGTACTCACTAAACTTCCCGAAAACAATTGCTCAACTCACCAAAACTGTGAGTAGTCGCTCAACTCATAAAACCATGAGTACTCGTTAAAACCGTGAGCAACTCTACTCACTAAAACCGTAAGTTTGTAATCTATCTTGCAAAAAACGTGAGTACTCACTAAAAACCATTGATTTCAGGGCATGTGCCCCAAGAAATATTGAATTTTGACCCCTTTTTTCATAGCTTCTAAACCTATTTAACCATCAGTTAGTTCAGCTCACATAAGCCATGAGTACTCGCTCAACTCTTTAAAACCGTCAGTTTGATTCTAACTTGCAAAAATCATGAGTTTTAAAAAGAATGCTAGCTGCATGCTAAAATAATTGCCTTCATCTCACAAAAACCAGGAGTACAACAAAGTTACTAATCTTGGTGAAACAGTGAGTTTGTAAACAAGAGTTCATGCTACTCAAAGGTCTCATTCCACAGATCCTCAAAAGAAATTGTGGTCTGCATTCCACTGAACGACTATGTTTATACCTTGTTTTCGTATAGCTAGGAATCAAAAATAAATAGACAAAACAAATTAAACACGTGGCTGTTTTTATATGCATGAACCTTTTTCGCTGTCTCAATAAAATATTTCAGTATGATTTTTTACCCACGTGGTGCCATTTTCAATCAACTGAGTTTGGATGCTACAGCGTGGCAGAAAAGAAATGATAAAGAGGATACTGCTTTCTACAGACCCCAGAATGCAATTGTTTGTAGCCACCTGCTGGTTTTAGACAGGGAACTACGTTATGATTAAATATTTCTATTAGAAAATAAATGTATGATTTCGCTGACACGCGATACGTTATGATTCCACTGACATGGGTGCATTGTGTTTGCAGGTGAGCGAGATGCAGACTGAGATCAAGAAGGCGGCCAGCGGCGTAAGATGATGGCGATGGTGTCCGAGCTTTCCATGAACCAGGCGGCCGCTCTCAAACCACAGCAGGAGGTACGAAGTCACACACACATACGCACATGCACGTGCACAGACACTCATATATTATACACGCGAACATGCATGCACACACATGCACATGCATTACACTCAAACATACGCAGTTGCACACGCGTAGATCTATGCGCACACATGCGCTCGCAGAAACTGACATGCACAGAACCAGAAACATAACTTTTGACGATAGCACACATGTACACACACACACAAGGCAAACACCCCTCAAGATATACACATAAAAATACACAGATTGTCAAACTAGGAATTTATGAATGCACACACCACATTTATAGGATCCTCTATACACTGTGAAAGGGCAACCTAGAAATTGTGATTCCTATGGAGTTACACAGAGAATACCATGTGAATGCAAATATATCGACGACAAATGTAAACGTGCAAACGCATATCTTATCCGCCGCATGCTCTGTGTGTCGTTGTCCAGGTGAAGGGACTCGGACCTGGAGCAGTGCATGATTTTTTCATTTCATTGCAAAACAAACTAAAGATCTCAAAGACTGGTTTTAAAATAAAATAATGAAAATATTTTTTGTTCATGTTTGATAAAAAGATGGCAGCAGAGAACTAGAAAATAATAATAAAATCATGAGACAGTACGCTGCATACCAAATTCATTCAATTCTACAACATAAAATGGCAGTTCTGCTCTTATATAAAGTATTCTAGTCACTTGGTAGACAGCAGCATATGGATTCATGTTTTTCTCTTTCATTTTTCTTGCTGTTAACTATTCTAAATGATAAAAAACTTTTCCTTTATATATCTTTATTACATGGCAAGGTCTCCCAACTCCTCAAATACAAAATGTCATGGGGGTGGTGGCCAAAAGTAGGTAACAGCGGTTTCCATAATTATATATTAATAAACACAGAAACTGCATCCTAACATTGATGGGTGCTAGTGTTGATTTGAAAAGCCTTGTATATTGGTTGCAGTACACCAGAAATACATAAATAGCAGTTCTACTCTTACATGTCATCCTTCCGTGGCCGATGGATAGGGAGTTGGACTTGTGACCAGAAGGTCGAGCATGAATAGCAGGTCTGCGCTATAGTAGTCTATGTGCTGTATCCCCGGGGACTTGAGAAAGATATAATTATTCAAGGATGCCAATGACCTGGTGTATTAATGTAAAAGTCGAAGAGCACGATAACAGTGAATTGCGACTATAAATAACACATTTTACATTTACCATGTGTGTTGTATTCCAGGTGAAGGAGAAGGAGTCTGACTGGAGCAGTGTTACATCGTCTGAGGCGGTCGGACGAGATCGAGCGGCGTGGCAGCGGATGGGTTTGTGACGAGGCAAGCACGCTATTATAGACCAGAACATGGCGCATGGTGGGTGGGTTGCAGGGTTATACATAGTTATATTTTATACACGGATATATTTTCACCTTTTATTCCTATGTTCTCTATCATATATCATATGTATGCATGGTTGTATTAGGGCCACGAATAGGAGAAAAATCATACTTGTCCATAGGACGGGTTTCTAAAAAATATACCCAGTCCTAACTAAAGGTTTCTGGCGTCCAAATCAACAAAAACCATGTATATACCGTATAATCGGCGCATTAAAGGCGCACAGGTCTAACATAGGGAGGGCGCCCTGTGTTCGTATTAAGGTTTAGGGCCTATAACAGAGACTAGAGCATGTTTCAAGACAGAAATTACATTTTTTTTAAATCTAAAAATCGCCCGAGGAAGATGCGTGACGATTTATATGACAGTATTTATTTTCCTCACGCAACAGGTCATTAGCTCGAAAACAGCCCGACTCGAGGTATTATGTTTGTGCATGCTCAGCACGGTAGTCTTGTTTAGCGAGACTACGGGGACATTTGAATTTCTGAGCATGTGCGCACTTAAGAGTGTCATGTGCAATTTATTCTTCCTAAATAAGTAAGTTATTTTGATTTTCCGACGAGCATTGTGAATAGATTATTGGTTTTATGCTACTAATGAATTACATATTTATTTGAGAACCACAATTGACAAATACCACGGCAAGGTGTTTGACACAAAGAAATGCATCAAAATGCATACAGCTGGTCTGATATTGAATGCCGATGTTTACCATGCGAGTTTGTTGTGTCTGTCGTTATACCGTATCTTTGACATATACACCAAGGAAAGTTACTTTTGGTAAATAATATGTATTTGTGTGTTGGAGGTGGGGTGCGCTCCGTGATTGGTATTAAGGCTCATGGGCCTATATCAGAGATCAAACATAACCTTAAGGGAGACCCCCAAAATAGCGATTTTTTGGTTATAGGCACATGTGCCTTTATGCACGAGGATGCGGTATAGCTGAAACTTATGTCTGGGGTGACTGAGAATACTCGTCCATATGACAAGTAACTCAAAATTTTTACCCGTCCTGACAAGACAGATACCGTCTCAGACCATAGGGATTAGGTATGCTTATCTATGGCCCTGCTTGTATGAATGATTGCTCTACATTGTCAATGTATCTGATCGTAGACCAATAAGATTCTTGTATCTTGTATCTTGCAAGGAAATAGGTTGAAAATAAATAGTTACAAGACTATTTTAGGTAGAGGAAGCTGAGTTATAATAGATAAAGCTAAAATAAAAAAAAAGATGTAAAATGTGTAAAAGCAATGATTAAAATGTTTAAAAAGATAAACAAATAAAAAATATAATTTGAACTAAGTAATCAGATCATTTTATGATTTTTTCTATGCAGGAGCAGAACACAAAACTAAAATATTAAAAGAATAGTTTTAAAAATGTAAGTGATGATAAAATATAAAAAAAAATCAACAAATAAAAAATATAATTTGAAAACAAAACAAAATGAATTATGAAAG
>CM032663.1:4045278-4065403 GCA_019095985.1 Streblospio benedicti
AAAAGGCGGTTCATTTGGGGGTTTGACCGTATAGTTCATTGTGATGTATACAGTAGAACCTCCAATTAAGACCAACTTCTCTATTGAGACCACCTCTATAATAAGACCACTTTTCACAGTCTCAAATGTTCATAAACCTACCAAAATGAACCTCTCTATTGAGACCATGTAACACTGGTCCCAATTGTGGTCCTAATAGAGAGGCTCTACTGTACTGTTTCATCTAGTCATACTAGGTTATTCTTAACCAATTTGAATCTGATTGAAGAACGTGTTTTTTATCAGTAAGAACTCTAATTGAAGAGACGCTCATATTGACCCTCATGTAAGAAGCGAAATGTCTGCAAGCCAGGTAAAAAAATGGTTCTGAGAACAAAATAATTGATCATAATTGAAGAGAGTTATCGAACAACAAGAAGTAAGCAGCGTACTTGTTCTGCATCTCGTTGAACTTTTTGTTGTGGTCGTGGATCTGGAGCTGTTTGGTTTTTAGGTCCTGCACCGCGCGGTGATAACGCATCTCGGCGCGCATGAAGTCTCTCGCCTTCTGCTCGCGCTCGTCATTCTGGGGGGAGAGAATGGAGAGACGTCATGGAAACAGCGTAACACACAGACACACTGACAGTGACACAGACACTCACACATTCAGACGAACTAGCCCACCCACTGGGGTAATTCTGGGCTGCGCCATTGCGCCATAGGCACATTGTTTATCCACTGTTTTCATACAGACACCCAGACAACCCAACATACACCCATCCAACCAGCTTACCTTGATGGCCGGCGAGGCGGTGTGAGTTCGACACACTCTTATACGGGAGGGTCGCTCTGTTCGCACAGCAGCCGCTCCTCCTCAGCTATAGACTGCTCCACTTTCACCGTCTCCACCGCAGTCAGGAGTTCTGAAACACAGTATAACCCACCAGAGAGTTCTTGAAACAAGGGGCAAACAGAAGAAATAGCATGGCATGGTCAATTTGGGTAAAATCCTTGAAAAAATTAGTTTATTTTTGCGAATTATCACACCTCTGTGCTAGAGGTTTCCTTTTCTGCCAGGGCAGATCCAGAGCTGAAGGTTTGGTAGGTTTCCAAGAGCTGAGAAGGCCCTCCCCCCCCACCCCACCTCAAATTTTGAAAACATACAATGAAAATGGGGCATTGTGGTGACACTTCAGCCTTGTTTTCCTCTAATTTAATGTCTTTACCAGGTTCAGAACCTGGTGTAACCTGGTCTGATCTGCCCCTGTCTGTCATCAGAAGTTTGCAGTTTCATATGGAGTGTGCGTGCTTTTGTGCACATGCTCGTGTGGTGTGTGTGTGTGTGTGTGTGTGTGTGTGTGTACATGTGACCTGCATGCACTGCTCCACTTGGTCTGTCTCCACCGTGAGGTCCTGAGTGTGTGTTGAGTGTGTGTGTGTGTGCGGGGAGTTCTGAAACACAACAGCGTGTGTGTACAAGGGCAAACAGAAGAAATGACCTGCTGGTCAATTTTAGTAAAATCCTTGAAAAAATTAGTTTATTTTTGCTTGGTCTGCACCACTGCTAGAGGCTTTCATTAGAATTTTGAGCAGTGAGCCCGTCCTTTGGGGTGGTTGTCCAAGAGCTAAGAACGCCTCCCCCTCCTCCGGTGGCCTTTGTCCCAATTTAATGGTGCATTGCATCATCAGCAACTAGAGGCATAAATTTAATGTATTTATACAATCAGTCAATAATATTTTTTTTAAAATATGTCCAGTTTGCATTTGAATGAAATTGAGGGTATTCTCCTCTGTAGCATCCTCAGCAATGCTTGTGTCATATAGAGTACCAATGAAGACATATATAGTGTAAATCCATTTGACCTCATCCTGGCAAAAATCCAAATGATACTAATTTGTAATCGTGAGTTGATATAGTTTTTGGGGGTGGAAGCAAATGTCTTGTTTGAAGCTATGTGTCAATATAGTCAATATAGTAAAAAAGAAAAAACACTTTAAATAGATGAAATTATTGTTGCATTTGATTTTTGTTTTGAACAAATTATACATATACCAAATTTGGTCAGAAAAAAAGTATCCTGCATGACATCCTTATAAACAGCATGAAAAACGAATATTTTTTTAATGGATTGAGGCTACGGTTAAATAAATTTCAGACAGTGTGATTAATCACAGCATACTAGCATATAGGCGAAGTTGAATGTGGTCTCAGAAAAGACCTTTATAGCATGAATGTTTGAAATAAGACCTTCTGATTCATCCCGGAGGTCGTGATGCGTTTTTACATCTTCCAAAATAAATTTTATCCAATACTGACTTTGTTTCAAATACTTATGATGCATCTTTACACAGGATGCATTTTACATACAACAGTGGGGCCTGTATATAATGGTACCTTTTTTCTGTAGCTCGGCCTTCTTTAAGCTCCTCAGATCCTTGTCTTTCTCCCCCGACTTTGCGCCGAAAGTGAACTTCTCGTCGTTTTTTTCTCCAGGTTCACGTGGCGCAGGTTCAAGTCCAGCGTTGCCCCTGGCAATGAGGAAAATACGTTTGCAAGCTCATTAACTTTGTAAATGTGTAAATGGATGCAGACAATTTACAACCTGTTTTGGTATATGTTTCCCAAAATTTACAATGGGTGGTAAATACGAAATCAGATTGTTTTTTTGTTTAAACAATGATTTTAAGTATGCAAATTACAAAACAATATCAGAAACAATCATGAACCAGTGCCAACAAGATACATGTTGATGTTATTTTGATCCCTGTTTACAGCAATCTTCTGTTTCAAAATAGTTTCCCAGTTAAGGCCTCAATAGTTACTTTCAGCAGGACTAGTAACTTTTAAAAGACACTAGTCCTCCCCCAAAAGTTACAAAATCCTGACATTTTTGCTCAGCAGCTATCTACGTTTGCAGGACGTAGTGAATTCAGCAAGTCCTAGAAATTTTACATTCTGGAAAGCAAACTAGTGATAAATGGGCGACTGTAGAGCCGGGTGGTCACCTGTCTCCCATGAGCACTGCCTCCCTCTCCTTCGCGTACTCGTAATCCTTCATCAGGATCTGGTATTCCGTCTCGCGCTCCGGCAGCTTGTCACCCATAATGTCCACCTGCAAGTCACAATGCACCTGGTCAATATTGAGTCACAATGCGCACATGTAATAATGCAACAGCAGTCACAATTAAAACAACAAATTATGAAGTCCAAAAGGTACTAAATTTTATTGAAATCACGAATGTTCGCATCTTCAATGCTTTATCAAGTGAAAAATGTTATTTTATTGGAACGTTATACGTGTATATATATGTAAAATTTAGCATGCTGAGGTGCGATTAACACTGAACTTTGTTCATGTCAATTGCATGCTAAATAAATCCGATTGACACTCCAATCTGTGGTCAAATCAACATTGCCTGTTATAGAGTGTATCATCTAGAATGTACTAGTGGATAATCCAATTGCGATTAGACTCGTTAGGGAAGTGGTGACCAATGATTGAATCTAGTTCAAAATAATCATTATAATCGCAGAATTCATATCTACCATTCTCTACAAAAGACGAATATGAATTTCATACTAGTATTACATAATTTAACCTCCTTAGATTTCTCCATTACTATGAAAAAATCATCTCGATTGGTTTACCAAAGACTGCAATGCTGTAGGCGGCCGACCACTAGTGTGTACTGTGTATTTTCCAAAAAAATCCTTATCGACAGCCTATTTGATTGTTGCCTCCGGCCAGATTTCCACCTGGCTGATTTAATAATCTTCATCTTATGGGGAATCATCACTCACCACAGATATGAAATCAAAAGCAGATATAAACGAGCATCTCAAAACCCGCCACTAGTGTGTACTATGTATTTTCATGCCACCCACCTCCTTTTTCGACATCAAACATCTTTAGGACTTGTCACCCTGTAAGTCAGTGTAATCAGTCATATAAATTTGGCTGATGGGATCCAAAATGAAAGATGAATGTCCTTCATGATCTTTTCTATCTCACTAATAAACACAGTATAAAAGTCACCATCTCAAAACCATGTGTTTGTCAACTCAATACAACATGCAAAACTCGTCCACCATCTGTAAAACTTTTTTTTGTATTTGAAATGAAAACTTGTCACCATCTGTATGTCAGTGTAACCATAATATATATTTTGGTTGATCTAAATGAAAATAAACATTATATGGATTTTACTTTGATGCAAAATATCAACGCCAGAATTTTCACTGTTAACCAAAAACACCTTCTTTTTACAAAATCACATTTGATTTGCAACAAAATATTGTGTATTCTGTGTAATAATCTGACTTTTTTCTCTGTTGTCAAAACACCATAGCTTATATTCTCGCCTATAAGACAGTGAACAGCACAAACTGTACTGTATTTTTCTGCCTCCAGAACTTGTCTGCCTCCTTGGAGATCTGTCCAGGCACAGAGTTCACCATCACCAGCTGGGCCTACAACATCAGGGGTATATGCATGTCCGATGTATAATATACATGGCATCTTCATGGTATTAACCATCGGTTTAAGACCATCCAAGGGCACAAAAAGATTAAATTGAAATTTTCTCAAACTTTGGGGTGGGGTGTTACACGATACTGCAGTTACTACATAATTCTGAAGGATAATTAAGAAAAAGATGGGGGAGGGCTGTTACACGAGGGTGGGCACTTGGATGGTCGTATAGTCGTATACGGTACTTGCATGTTTGTGGTATGAGACATAAACTAAAAAACAGATTCTTTAGTCTTATTGTGACATGTGATCTAACCTCAAAGAATATTGTAACCTGGTAGGGGAGAATATCATGGGGTCTAACTACAGAAAATATCATTACCCTGGGGAGAATATCTACTAGCTGAGGCACCAGTCTCATGTTGAACTTTACTTTCAATAATGTGGTTTCAAACACTTTATTTCTAACCATAAGAGTTGAATGTTGAATGCCTAGGCCCATATAATAAATGCATTATATTCTGTTACAATTTCTATGATTTTGATTGTAAAATGTTAAAAATCATGTTAAGAAACCATTGTACCTTACCAGAGCATATTTACATACACTACTAGTATATGGTAAGTATTTGGGCTTTGTTATATTAAAATAGCGTAAAAACAACCCTCTATTTATTAACAATTGACATATAGGGACTTACTACGAGTATCACCGCTTTATTGACAATGCAATTGTTTTCATTTTTTGTATCACCACAAGAGAATTAACAGTGGATGTTGCTTTTGATTTTACATTCAAAGATCTAGATATTTGTTCAGACAGTAATAATAACAAATCTTGTATCAAAATTACCTTAGTATATAGGAATTAATGCTCTAAGTTCTACAGTTTTATGGACATTTACTGTACCTGAATCAGGGCATTCCCAGTTACATTCATCCCAGAGTAACCACTTACTACTTTTCACTTGCTTATCTAGCTTATCTACCTACCCTCACGCTATATAAAAAAAAGAAAAAAAAATGTGAAAAAAAAAATTTTAGAAAAGTAAAATAACAAAAGTAGAGAAAATTCTGATAACAGAAGTTAAAAAATTAAAAACATGAAATAAATTCTATAATTTACAGAAAAAAAGGAAAAACAAAAAACAATTTTTGCTCTTTTAAAAGAATGAAAAATGAATGAAAGGAGACAGCGAACAGAAAATGTTGAGCCCTGAATCGGGCCTTTAGCACAGTCACTTGAAACCAATTTTATAAGGGCTTTTACCATGAGTTACCTAGTACTATTTGAGTCGGTGTGAGCATCATTACCTTGTACTTCTCGACCTCCTCCTGCAGACTTTCGTATTGGTCCTTGGCTTTGCTGATCACTCGCGTGTTCTCCTCAAGGTCTTCCTTCAGCACCTAAAACACAGAGTGGTCAGTGGTGGTCTCTGGCGGTCAGTTAATGGTCAGTGAGTGGTCAGTGGGCGGTAAGTGAGTGGTCAGTAAGCAAAAGGTTATGGAGGGGTTTTGCTGAATAGCATACACTGTTATGGTAACATTGTTACTACGTGGGCAGTGACAAGCCAATGAGTGGTCAGTCTTCATTTAAAATCATTCAGGACTTGCAACCTCAAACGCTATTGATTATGGACTAATGTCACTCATCAGCCAGTTGAAACAAAAATGTCTCCAAAATCTTTACCGTATGAGCACAAAATATAAATCAATGCAGCGTTATATGTGAATGTCTAACATACTGAATACTTTATTAACTACACATGTTTCAGCCAGCGTCTCACCTTAGCATCGAGCGCTCTCTGCGCGATCTCTTTCTTCATCTCCTGACAGTTCAGCTTCAACTCCTCAATCTTCTTCTCAACCTCCTGCAAACAAACAAATCGTAAATTTCATTTGTACACGCCCTCCTATATTATTTATCAATTTGAGATGTGTCCTGGCTGCCCAATCTACATCTCAATCGTCCTCTCCAAGCTTTTCTGTCATTTAGCTCTATTTAATCCGTTCTCATACATGCTAAGTCTTTCTCTCTAACTCTGTCCCAGGTCCGCCTTGGTCTTCCCTTGCCTTTCTCTCCCTGTATCTCCAGTGTTCTTACTTTATTGATCAACTTGGAGCTGCTCTCTACATGACCCAGCCATCTCAGTAAGCCTATTTGGAAAGCACGTTATCGATGTCAGCTCGAAATGTAACAAAACCTCACCCCCTGTTTTGGCATGCGGTCACTAGCCGTCACTGACCCCTGTTTGAGCGGTCACTAGCGGTCACTAGGGGTCACTCACCCGTTTGGATGGTCACTAGCGGTCACTCACCCCTGTTTGAGTGGTCACTAGCGGTCACTCACCCCTGTTTGAGCGGTCACTAGCGGTCACTCATCCCCTGTTTGAGCAGTCACTAGAGGTCACTCACCCCCTGTTTGAGCGGTCACTAGAGGTCACTAGTGGTCACTCACACCCCTGTTTGGGCGGTCACTAGCGGTCACTCACCCCCTGTTTGGGCGGTCACTAGCGGTCACTCACCCCCTGTTTGGGCATGCGGTCGTACTCTTTCTGCACGAGCACGCGCTCCTCCCTCAGACCCTCTAGCTTGTACTCGAGCTGGTATTGTCGCTCCTCCGTCTGAACCAGGTCGTTACTGTACTTCAGGAACTACAAATATAGGACATGGGAGAGATTGGTCAGCATGGATATAATGTGAATGTAAATGTGATGGTTTTTAGTCGTGATCCAAGTTTTGCTCTCACGACTTTACAAAGTGTCTAATAATAATGTATCAAAATATGTTTTCAGGTATAGAGGATCTAAAGGTGTTATGAAAAAATTTCACTTCAGGTGTCGGCCATCTTGGATTTTCAAAATGGCCGCTTCGTTTGACACTTTCAACACTTTTTATTTCCTGCTTCGTATGAAACGTACGTGTGGTATTTGAGCAAGTTGCTAAATATTCTTAGGCATTCTTATGAAACCAAAAGGAGTGTCCGAAAATATGAAGATAGTAAGTTTAAATGGATTTATCTCAAAATTAATCAATCAATCTATATAAAGAAGAAATCCCCTGCGTACCTGTGTGCGTAGGCGTGCGACCTCAGACTGTTCACTCGGTCCACCAGCTGCCTCCTCAGGGAAGTTGTCGCCTTTCTCAAGCTCAAGCTGAAACCAAGTAACGATGATTGTTTAGTCTGTCAGTCAATGTTTTCCACCATATATCAACACATTGGTATAAGATGAGATAAAATAATTTTATTTCAGATGTATAACATACATCCATATGAAACATAATTGTATATATTACTTGTTTTTATTACTATTACTATTTTCATTACACTATATTGTATTTCTTAAACTCCTCAGGGAGTGTACGTTTTTTTTTGTGTTGTCTCTGTGTTTGTCTGCATGTCTATATCTGTGTGTGTATGCATGTGTCTGTGTGTATGTGTGTGTGTGTGCATGTGCATTTTGTCGTCCTACAGTCTGTCTGACTGTGCATGTATGTGTTGTCTGTGTGTGTGTGTGGGGGTCTGTGTGTGTCTCTGTATTTCTGTGTGTGCGTGTGCATGTTGCTGTCGTCCTACCTTCTGTCTCTCGAGCTCGGCACTGTATTCCTTCGCCTCCTCCAACAGAGTGCGCTCGTGTTCTCGCGTCCTGGAAACAGAGAGTTGATAGACGATACACATCACAAAGCAGTCTCCCAGTTAAAGCCTTTATAGTGACTCTTCAGCAGGGATAGTAACTTTAAAACGTACTAGCCCTCCCCAAAAGTTACTCGTCCTAACATGTTTCGGCTCAGCAGCTACTCGTATGCAGGACAAGTGAATTGAGTTCAGCATGAGTACCCAAATTGGATGAGTGTACTAGTGACCAAATGGGAGAATGCAGTGTTAAAAGGTTTTCTTGTTGCATTTTGTTACTAAACGTTTCAAATTCGATGGCAACAGAGTTTATAAAATATGATAAAGACCAGACAAATCTCCAGTACTGTGAACGATAGAAACCATTGAACCTCAAATGGCAGGTAAGTCTTTGATACCTACTATTGCAGACTAGTAGAAAGCCAACAATAAGCTCAAATTGACCAAAATGGATGTCTCGTTTACCCGAATGCAGTCAGGGTATTATTGAAAAATGACGATGGCAGAGTCATTTATGACAAAGCGATGATAATGCAGTTTCAAGAATACCACTCTGGTGAATCAAACAAACAATAGGAGCACTTATGTACTATTTCAGCCACTAAAGTGTTAAGATATTGCTAGCTTTAAAGCAGACACAGGTTAACCGGAGACATCACCTGGCAAAGACAAGGAAGAGGTTCCGCATGAATCGCTGCTGTCGCGACGTCATGGTTCACTCGCTCTGGCGGACTTGTCAGTAAAATCAGACCGCACAGTCACGGATAAAGTCGAAAAGTTGAGCGAAATGTATTTTCTGTTGCATTGAGTATGAACTAAGTTTTATGCTTTTGAAAATCAGTGATTTTATTCCAGATTTTATGCACCTCTTCACTAAAACCTTCACAAAACCTGATGTTTAAACTTGAAGTTACAAGCTAAACAGTAAACAAAATATCCAGTTTGCTCAGTTTCACGCCAAAAAAACAATGTTGATTTTTATACGATCCTTATATGAAATAGATATCCATCACATTGCTACATTGTATCCTAGAAGGACATCTATTACATCTATCCAAAATCATACTTGAACTACACCATTTTAACAACATTGTAACTCCTAATGCATCAAGAACAGCACAATTCCATCAGCAGCAGTAGCGCTGACTGACGGTTTCCTACCAATCATGGACTCCACAGCTAATGCATTATAGAGCGACCATCTGGTCACTTTCAGCTGACCACCATCTCATGCCAACCACAAATGTAAGAAAGTGGCACAAGGACTGCTTGTCAAAAATCAATACACAAATCAATACACAATAATTTATTCATTGTTACAGATTATTGTATAGACAATTAGACATATATATAGTGATTTGTTTTGATTTAACCCCAACAGTATGCAATGGAATTTCAATTGTGTATAAGATGTAATGTAATGACTCACCCAAATTATAACTGTAAAGCATTCATATCTATTGAAGGTGCAGGACCTAACAATGCTGACTTTCCTCAACACCCACCCTCTCCCATCCCCATCAAACTCTCAACTGAACGTCACAATTCATGGACAGACACAAACAGATCCAGGAGGCTTGCACCCTCCCCTTTTGCCAATAAAATATTGTTTTCAATACATATCTGCTATCCATTACAATCAATCAACCAATCAAATTCTGAGTGTATTTGAGCAGGCCCTAATTATTCCTCACTTAGAGGGTGTGGCCTGGCTGCCCAGTCTACATCTCAACCGTCTTCTCCAAGCCTTTCGGTCACCAGTATCTATCAGACCCATGCCCAAATGTGCCAGATCTTTCTACACAACCACATCTCAAGTCAGTTCTGGTGTTCCCTCTTCTTTCCTTCCTTCTATTTCATGTTTTCTTATTTTGTTGATCTCGCCAGAGCTACACTCAACATGACCTAACAGTCTCCCTTTCAGTAGTATGAAAACCCGACATCCCTTACGTACAACAAACCCCCACTTCCAGAAACCCGGCTTTGCTAGTGCAATCACCATCATAAACAGCAAACAATATAAACACCAACATTACAACATCAATATCGCTCATTAAACATTCATAAACCCACAATCTCACGGTTCACTGCAGCACAATACCACACCCAATCACAAAAACAAACGCAAATCGCCTATGAATCAATACCGCAGCCTCCCATTATCAATAATTACTCAATCAATATCCCCACCGTGTCATCACTCATTGAGTGACGATTACGCGCATCGCTGAGCGTGGCGGCTGCCATTACTCAGCTCAGTGAAGCATGACGGAGCCCTCTTTAGGCTCATTACTCAATGAGCACGACATGGAGAGGTAAGATTCAGACTCCATCACTGTACAGTTACATCTCTATACATGGACCTCACCATTTTCATGCATGAGTTTCATATTTAAAACTAAGGCTCTTTATGCGACAATGATTTGGCCAGAGACACAAAAGTAGATGTAAATGTGGTGGTTTATAGTCGTGATCCGAGTTTAGCTCTCACGACTTTAGATTTTACACCAGGTCATTGGCACACTTGTTGATCAATTGATCATTTCTCACCTATACTTGCACCAGCAGCACAGCACATTCAGCGCACAATGCTAATCTCTCACACAATCACTCACTCTTTCAACCCAAAGACCTGTACCTAATTAGCATGCAAGTGCCACGGAGCAGTGTGCAACTATTTAGGTCTGAGTTTGCTCAACACCAACCACTAGACCTAACAAGGGGAATCGAACCCACGACCTTCTGGTCACGAGTCCAACTCCCTATCCACTTAAGGGAAGGACACCATAGGGACACGTGCATTCTCACTGATCTAACATATGTTTATATTTTTAAACATCATAATAAGTTCAAATTACTTGTTGAGCTTTCAGCAATTGCTCTTGCCTTGTTCACAACACCGTCAAAAGTGACGACCTGACATTCCTTATTGTGAACAAGGCAAGAGCAACCAAAATGAATAAGTAATTTGAACTTATTATCCTGTTTAAAATATAAACATATGTCTATCAGATCCAGGATGAATGAACTTCCATCATACTTTCACTGACCTGTTGAGCGCCTGGTGGAGTTCCGTGTACTTGGCTTTGAGAAGCGCCACTTTGGTGCCCGTCAGTTTGCCAGCGCGGAACAGCTGGAAAAATAACACACAATACTAAGTCAATATGGCACAGTACTGGTATTTTTTTTTGACACATTAGGTATTTGTTAACATTTAGATCTAAATAGCAATTATGAATCATGATCAAGTGGTCATGTATAATTGTTACAGCAGTGTATCCAGATTTTTGAAATTTTTGATGTATCTCGGCAGTGTTAAATTTCACATGTATATTGAGTTTGTTGGATATTGGGGGTGATGTTAAAGAAAATCAGTGTTATAAAAGTCCATTAAAGGCTGATAAAAATTCATAGTTTAGTACATTTTGGCAGTGAAAGTTATTCATAATTTTCAATGTATTTGAAGACTGCATAATAAGGGGTCCTTCATGGCGTCCTAAAATTCCCATGTCTATGAGTCCATTTTTAAGAATTTCAAAAGTTCCTATGTCTCTTTTGATATAATATCCGTAATAAGGAAATGGGAGCCTGCATCAATAGATAAGGATTTTTCAATGTAAAAGTGGTTCAAATAACACAGACGTATCACTTTCTAACCCATGTAGGGCCCTATAAGAAGATCAAAATGTTTCTGAAAAAAATCAATCAATTATTGTAATGGAGGCCGCCATCTTGGACGCCATCTTGAATTTTGTATTGTTCCACTAATCATCCTATTTTGGTAAACTTTTGATTTGTTATAGAGTAAGTGATAAGCTAAGGGAGATGTATGGTAATAACATTGAATACGGTAGACCACTACAAGAAGATTATAACGTTCTTGAAAAAAAACAAATCGCCCTCACCTCGTCGAGACAGTGGAACGCTGGGCTGGCGGAGACCTCCACCTGTCCCTCCTCCTGCAGCACGACCCGCGGGGGGATGGCAGCGAGCGGCGCCGGCGCCTCCCCGTCAGCATCCTCCACCGGCGGCGCCGGCGCCATGGCCACGGCAGGGACCTCGGTCTCTTCCTCCCCCTCGGCACCAGACTCGGCAGCCGACACGGCACCAACAGGGTCCTCCTCCCCTCGCTCACTCATAGTACCTGCGCGGCGGAGACAGCGCGGTTAGATAATAATAATAATATAGAGGTATTTATAGAGCCAATATCCATACACTCATTGACACTTTACAACAAAAGATACACAATAATTACCGTAAAATTGAAACAGTAACATTAAGAATACAAATATCAAGAAAATCTTTAAAATTACACAGTGCATTAAGTTACATTATCAAATAAATTTTAAACAAATGAGTTTTTAAAAGCCTCTTTAAAGTATCTAAATCAGTGCAATCTCTAAGAGCTGATGGTAAACCATTCCATAAACGTGGAGCAACATTAACGAAATTTCTATCACCATAGGTGATGGTGTTAGCCCTAGGTGTTATTAAAAGAAGACCCTCATTTGACCTTAAAGAGTAACGGTCATTTGATTTCACAGAAATCAAATCACATATAGATTCTAGATATAGTGGGATCGGGTTGTTTCACTCGATCAGGGTGAGGATTAGATGGGAAAGTGCTACTCATCAGCAGGACGAGTAGCACTTAAATATCAACTCGTCCTGCACAAAAATGTACTCGTCCTCCTTGCACAAAGCTCTATATTTGCATGTCAAAGTGACAAGAATTGCTACTCGTCAAAAGGACAAGTTGCTAAACATTCTACTCGTCCGACATCAGTTTTTATTGGTTAATACGAGCCGACGAGTGGCTAATACTGACCCTGATTTGTTGTTTTACTCGATCATATTCACAACACCAGTGATTAATCTAAACACGGCGAGTGCCGAGTCCACGACTCTTTATTTTTCAATAGGAGAATGCAAAGAATTAGAAATTGTGCATCACACGACGGAGCCAATAAATAGTTTGTTATGGCTGTGTATGCTAGGAATTATTGTATTGGTTCTCGGATGCATTGTTTCAAAATATGCAAGTTCTTAGTGACTCATTGTTGCCAGTTTCTAGATTACTAGTAATCAATGGAAAACAAGATAAATCATTGTTTGCCAACTTCAATTTTTAATTAAAACATTAAAATTGTACACATTTGTGACAGGTTTCTCTATCTAGTATTGCCGTTGTCTCTCATTCATGCCAGCAAGCACAAATAAAGTAAGAAAAGTATGAAAAGCATATATAATTACAGTTTTACATTGTACATTCATTTGAAATTGAATACACACTGGGTACAGCCTTGAGCTTATTCATGTTGGTAAAAATCACAAACTTGCAATGCTTAACACTATACAAAAAAAACACGAGAACATTATAAACAAACTTCTTAAAAGACGATTTACATATGTCTGCTTATCTACAACGCACGACAAACACATACATTGTGTACTGCTATACTCCGTCAACCCCTCAGAGCTTGATCCCGACATGTTTCCTGCTATCACTTTACCTCAAGTTCATGACCTTCCAAAGAAAACAACATCTATTGCAAAATACATGTAATATACTTGTGCAAAATACTGATAAATAGTGATCACATCAAATCCAATTTAAGACAGCTTATTTCATATTAAACACATATTTACTTTGTTATCTTTGATATTAATCCACGTTAACAGCTGCTTCACTTTCAATATCATTAAAACCTAAATTCAGAACTGTCCTTTGAAAGGTTTGAGCATTTGAGAACGGCACTTATAGTCTATGATTGGTATATTATAGCCATTAGCAGCGATCTCATGCGAACTGTTGTGAATTCCGTTGGGACGGATACCAAGTTGTGATGGCGTCAATAATTGATCATGAGGTTTCTATCTGCTGTCTGCAACCACGATTAATGAGCAAGAAATCGGGTGCAGGGCAGTATATAGGGTTAGCAATATGAAGTGATTTTTTTATTAAAATCTTAAAATTAACCAATTTATTATTCTCTGTGTGCTTATAGATGTGTATGATTAATCTTTATTAACTGATCATCAATGATGAACATATATTAAAGCAAATAAACTACATTCGCACATGCATAGTTCCAATTCTGAAGGCACCCAACGAGGCTTGAGTATTAACTTTTTTTTTTTTTTTTTTTTTTTTTTAACTCAAACTTGCTTTTTATATATGAACTTTTAATCGCATATTCAGACTGCGCAAGATGTAGTAGTGTTTTTGCTTGAATCACATTTTTAATCAGCAAATCATTGAAATGTGAATGTTGAATATTATCTACTATATATATTGTCTATGACTGTAGACTGAATGAAATTTTATATGAATACTGATGTGTAACTTAATGTGCCTGCCTTGATAACTAAAAACTCTCATTTCATTTAAACAGTATAAAGTTAGAGTTCTAATTAATCTATTCAAAACAGTATTAAAAATATATTTCAATTACTTCTTAATGCTTCAGCATTATAATCTGCTTCATGGTCTATAGACACCCCCTTTTGGCAAAGAGCTGATTGTTGCTACAGCATTGCCAAACTCATAAAAAATGTACAAGATAATGTCACTTGTGATAGATGTAATGACAGCGCGGCTTGTAAGATACATAAAACAGATCAGAACACGCAAATCTTGATTTATTGCTTGCCGTTTTATTTTTCTTATTAGTAAGCCTTTGATGGTTTTCATGTTTTTAAGTCTTTGGTTTGCTTTCAAAACACTACAAAATTACATGCCACGTGCAATTGTCCATCTCTTAAACCCTCCAAAAAGGCCATATTGTACATCAGGTTTCAAAGTTCCAAGTTTATGTAGTTAGCCATCTAAATAGTACGGTAGAGTAAAGAGACGAGAGTTGGAAAGATAGTTACATAAAGTTAGAGAAAGAGTGACAGTTAGAGACATAGAGACGGGGAAGACTGGAGATGGTGAAAGAGTGATAAAGCAGGTGAGAGGAGAAAAAGATAGTCCATAAGAGTAAACGCAACATGCAACTTTCCCGTGATTTGGCGAAACTATGATCCCTCTGTTCACCAAAGCCATGTTCCCTCTGATTCTCATGATTATAAGAACCAGAATCAATCACCTACTTCGATCAATGGATAATCGACCACAAATGAGAACTTGTCACGCAATCTTTCTGACAGAAACTTTACAATAAATTGTCAAATTTACTACAAAGTATAGCATACTTCTCAATCAAACGTTAATCATTTCATTATAGAACGTATATTAATGCCCATAGTATAATACAAGCATTACCTTGATAGTTGACAATAAGGTAATTAACTAAATAAGAGTAAAAAATTAATCAAATTATGCATTGGATCGGAGCCAAAATGGCGGTGTAAACAATGTTGTCAAGACAACAAGAAATTAAATATTAATATGACTACTAATAAGAATTACGAATGATATATTGGATATGATAAAATAGTTACCAGTGTAAAAATATTCTGAAATTAGGAAATGCTTTGCAACTTTTTATCAAATAGATAGTTATAACCTTATACGAATAGTGGCTAGAAACATTGACCGTGTAGTAGGCAATATTTGGACTTACTTTTACCGCGAAATATTAATAGTTAAAGCTGATGAATGATATATGCAGAATTATTGTTTGCGCATTTATTTTTATTTCTAAATTACTATATTATGTTTTAAACTTATATTTTCATACATTTTAAGATGACTAGAAAGTATTTTTTGCAGTCATAGCAGAAAAATATTTCTTTTGCAAATTTATATATTGTTTAAATATATTTTTTAAGTATTTTAAGTTTATTTTGCATTAATGAATGCATAGTAAAGTATCATTCAGTTTAAAATGTAAAAACATAGTACATGTATATAGTTAAAACATAGTCATTAAAAAAAACACTATTACCAATTTACGTAGAGATTATAGTTAAACTCAAAAATATAAACATTTTATTTTGGAATGTTCTTTTATGCTGTGTGATTGAATATGTTTACAATTGTTTAATTTTGAATTTTGTTTTTTTTTTAAATTTTTTTATTAACGTTTTCAAACCATGTAAGTTCTTTGTCAAAAACTAAAATAGAAATACAATTGATAACTATTATGTATTCTTTGTACTGTATTTGCACTGTTTTATATTGTATTTCTATTTTAGTTTTTGACAAGGAACCCACATGGTTTGAAAGCGTTAATAAAAATTAAAAAAAAAAAAAATTAAACAATTGTGAACATATTCACACAGCATAAAAGACCGTTCCAAAACAAAATGAGACCAAGTGCTGTGTACCAAATACATAGGATTTTTAGTAAAAATATAAATTGCTAGTTTCTTTAATAAAGTTTTTCCAGTACAATTATTTCCAAAGTAATTAAAGGAGGTTGTGCCTTGTTCCTGGAAGTCACCACTCTAATTAATATGTGAAACTAAACTGTTGCAAACACTCATCATATTTATAATCAGGTGTTCGACCCACTTACATTTTAGTAGAGTACAAGATTTCTCATCTTGCGTATGTATTACAAGGTAAATATTATAGTAAACCGAAAGTCCATTTTTATTTCTGGCACCTGGGGATGATTGACTCTTTTTTTTTTTTAATATCATTACGAATCTACCGGTACTTGACATGAAAATATGAAATGAAATTAAACACAAGTGCCATTACAGTATGAAATATTGTTTATTCTAGAAAGTCATCAAGTAATACAAAAATATGAAGCACACATTCACTCAAACTTATATATACACTGACTATTTCCAAAATATTTGAATGTAAAAGTTCTCAAGTATAACTATTTTGAGTAATTCACAAAAATTTCAACCCGATATAGGAGGCATTTGCTGAACAGTGGCTCAGAACAATTGACATTTCCAAGGCAGATCAAATATACAAAGAAATGTTATCAAAGGATTAAACAAAGCGAATGCATTACTTTACTACTGATTCATCCATATTTCCTGTTTTAAGATAAAGAACCAAATGTGCAGACATAGCTATCTAACATTCATAACGAACAAAAGTTGAGTGTTAAAAACAACTTGCATTACCCTTGATGTCCATAAACATGACACATTCACTCAAATGGCCTAAAATATTGGTATTCTAAAAATCACAGTACAGTTCATTAATCTCAGAATTGTAAGAAATTCTGTCCCCATCTTGTGACCAAATGATGCCTTGGTATTCAAAAGTGCCGAATACTCAGCATAATCGCAATTGAAAAACAAAAGATGAAATTAAAGTTCTATAGTGTAGGTTGAGATAAATATTTGTACACACACTACACACACTTAAATCTGCCACATATAAGTTGTGGTTGAAACAAACACTCAAAATTGCAACATAAGTTTTGTAAAATAAGTGAATAATACAGAATGGCATATTACAATTACGAGCAAACTAAAAGTAGTCTAATCTAACGCTAAATTAACAAAGGGTTGCAAAATTAAACATCATCATTTATATTCCTACAAATTAATTGGTAACACTTAGGAAGACCAACAAATAGATTTGTTTACGATAGAGTACCCAAAATCTAATTCTCACTACTTAACATTGCATAAGCATTTTGCATAACATGAACATTGAAAGATCGAAAATCTTTCCAAAAATTGTTACTTGTTCAGCAATCATGAAATTGAGTATGAGATAGAAAAAATTACTATAAAAACTTTACTATGAGATATGAAATCATAAGTGCAAAGATAAAAAACAAACTTTTACAATTCCAAAAGGCAAAAGATTTACCAAAAACACAACAAACTTTGTTAACAAGGCACAAAAAGTTATAACATAGATACAGATGTAAATTTTAACATGACAATCCACTCAGTGGGTTCCTGGTAAAACAGTATTTATATATTAACTAGAAAAAATGTATCAATCTATTTTTGATTAAAGTTTTGAGCACAGTAATTACCTTATTTTGTCATACAGTAACACTTCTTTAAAAAAAAACCTACAACCTGTTCCAATGGTCTCGATGCTCTCTCAGATTCTACATTCAAGTACTACCTATAGTTTATACAATTAGTCCATTCAACTTACAGCAAATTAAACCATGTATTCAAAAGTATATTGTAAAAATGTGGGACTACATAACCAGTTGACACTATTAGAATAAAAATGAACTCTTAACAAAACCGCTAAATTCACAGTGTCAAAAATCAAAAATGGTTTTGGAACAGATCAAAAATTAACAACAATAAAGCTGCATATTTATGGTACCTATAATCCATAAATGAAACAAAATCTTTCAGATGATTATGTCTTCTGGATCACCAATATTTGTCACTATTCTATGATTCCTCACATAAATAAACATAGCAGCGGCTTTGAATGAATGATTCAAAAGCAATATTTAAATTTCAAATTTTAAAATTGATTACATTTCTCATATCATGTAAAAAAACATGCTTCTGTTTCTGAATTTCAAACACTTTTAAAAAGTGAGTGCCAATATCTGTATATTTTGTCTTGATTCTATATTATCTTTTTTAATTACACAAGCTTATTACGTAAGAACTACTACCTTAGTGTCATTAATAAATAAAGTGAGAGAAAATCACTGATGATATGAAGACAGAGTTTTCGTTCATGAAAATTGTCCACATTGGTTTGGGGTACTATTGGAGATTGCCTAAGCTAGTTCCGGGGCCTACGTTCTCAACTTGAGGCTGCCTCCAGACGACGGTTTGTGGTCAGTGAAAAAGTTGCGGATCATTAGCACCTGAAAATAAAAATAATAAATAATCATCCAGACACATGAAGACATATTATTTTTACTATACTAATGATGGTTTATATTTTGCTTTATATCATAGATGTAATAAATTGGCATCCTGTAAGATTCTGTATACAACATATTTGAAAATAGCAGCCGTCATTATTTACAATCTACTTTTAGATTTAATCTCTGAGAGGGAAATTCATTCAATCATCATCAAATATGCATATATCAAGGATCTTAAGTATTTATTCATAGCCACATTGATAAAAAAAAAAAAAAATCATAGATTATGATAACTACACATGGATTCCAAAGAATTTTACCGAATAAATATTTATATGGCAATATTGAGTCATAATCAAAACAATATAAACATTAATGTTAATTCAATTTTATAAGGTTACAATTCGTCTTAGGACATAGACATTCACACAATGCGATACAAAAACAATCGACAACACGACAATCATAAATTGAAGATCAATGAAAAAGTATTGATTATAGATTTCACAGGTAAATCAAAGGCTATTAACATTCACTCTTATTTTCATGGACCTCTTCTCTTCACAAAAAACAAATGATATTGATCGCAAATACAATCACTACAATGCAACAACTATGGAATTCATAAAAATGCCAATGATTTGTAACTTAAAAAAAGCAGTATTAGTGTATTCAGGCTAACTTTAGGGTCCTCTCAACAAAGAGATTTCAATTTTGATTGTTTTATTTTTTTCTCTTTTCAGTGAGTATGTTCAATGTCAGCACATATATATTTTGCCAGCCTGCATAACCGGGATACGGAGGAATCCCCACTTGGCCTTATCAACAGGACAGTCATGCCACGACTGCTATAAGCATTTTCTACATCGATGTGATTGATAACTGTTGATCAGTCGGCTTCAATATTCAATTCCCAATATCAACATACTAGTGGTTTAACTGGTTTTTGTTAAAAAATCCGCCCCAATGTCCTCAAATCAATTTTCTTATGCGTAAAACCACATATGTAACTGCATGTTTGAGGAAAGAGGACCAAGGTAGATAGCAACTTCTATTTTCTATCATTGGAAAATGGAAGCATATAAAGGACATCAATAAGCCCAGAAAAAAATCAACCCTCATTTACATGAGGCCGACTGCCATCAAAATCAGGCATATCAATATCTATGCGCCAACATTTTCTAAAATGCCCTCATATTGGTAGCCATTTTGAAAAAAAAAGTAGCTCGGGAGAGATCATTTTTTTCCATTAATTTTCATCGCCATATGATAATCTTCATATGCAACAAATATAAAAAAGAAAAATATAAGCTGAAAAA
>CM032663.1:4084315-4098913 GCA_019095985.1 Streblospio benedicti
CCACTGTTGAGAATCAATAAGCTTCGTTAATTGGTGTGCCCCATGTAGTGGAGAGGAACCCATCTGCACTTAAAATAATTCACTTAGTTTGAAAACAATAGCTAGTGTGATCCCTCCACACCCCACACACCCCTAATCTGCCTCTAGAGGCTCATGTGCAATCAACACATGGTCATTGAAGTTACATGATTGGTTTGAAATGTGAAAAAAGAAAAAAGAAAAAACAACAAATATGAAATGGGGCTTAAGTTATCAGAGGTTTGTGAATCAACAATAGGTGTATGATCATGCTTGCTGTGTCTATATATGACAAGGTGGCCAATCACACCGATACGACTGACTTTGTACAAATGAGTTAGATGCGCGCGCCAGCACATCGATATACATTACCAGATCGTCAAGTCACTAAAATGTACGTGTGACGACCTGCTGACACGTCGAGGTGATGGCATGCGCATCCATCTTAAAATCCACTAAGTTTGCTGGATTGAATGCTGAATAGTAATATTTTTTACAGGCTGCAGGGATTGTGGTGGAAATGATTAAGTCGAAAAAGATGGCCGGCCGCGCAGTCCTTCTAGCAGGGCCACCAGGAACTGGCAAGGTATGGAGCTTGTCACTGATGTCAAACATGATTAAAATAGACCCACAAGCCAGTCACTAGTTAGTTGTACAGGCCCTTGAATAGGAAAATAACTTAATTGTCTGTACGATAGGACAGTCTCGACATAGTCAGAGTCTCGTCATGTCAAAAAGTATGTCTGTCGAGATTGGCAACAGCATTATCCTGAAAAAAAAAAGATACCATCCTCACTAAGATTTACGAGTCCAAATCAACAAATTCAATTGAAATAATCATTTTACGCTTTACAAAGCATTGATAATGCAAAAATTTGTGGTTTAAAATAAAATTTCAGTACTTTTTTAAACTTATACTATATTCTGTTTTAAAATTCAATTGAAACTGATGTCACGGGATACGGTGACTGAGAATACTCATCCATAGGACAAGTAAATTTTGAAAAATTTACCCGTCCTGTTAACACAGATACCCGTCTCGGACTATAAGACAGGTACTTATCCGTGACCCTGATTGCATATCTGGAGAGCAAGAAAATGTCTTGTTTTAGTTCTAATTATCGGAACTCACTTAATACAGATTTTATTTTTTCTAAGATCTAGTGAATGAAAGACAACAGTATATAATTTACTTTTTTTTCATGTCAGAGCTGTCACCAGCAAATATTTTATTTATCTTATAGTATTTTTTTTCCTTCAAATATTTATAATGTTCAGAAAGTCGAAAAGCCCCACTACTGCTACATTCAAAGGTTTATTTGGCAACTGCTGCGGGTGGCCCAGTTTCTAGGGTGGCCCCAGATTTTGATGATGAATAAGCTATGCAATGATTGAGCCCTGATTACCCAATATCTCCTGCAGACTGCGATCGCGCTGGCCATAGCGCAGGAGCTGGGGTCCAAGGTTCCGTTCTGTCCCATGGTCGGCTCAGAGGTTTACTCGTCGGAGATCAAGAAGACAGAAGTCCTCATGGAGAATTTCAGGCGCGCAATCGGTAAGAGTCGAAGCAAACATTGCTTTTTAAAAATTTGGAATGTTTATCTGTCACTTGTTCAAGGCTTCAGCGACGGCCGAGTAATGGGAACTTTGTGTTTTTACAGTTAAATTTGAAGCATTTCCGTTGAACAGCAGCTTTTTATGAGCCATGATGTGGTTTAAGATTTAAGAGCTACCATGTGTTTATATTTTCAAATACACTAAAACCTCTATTAAGACTGCACCTTTGGGAACCAGTGTCTAGGTGGTATCTATAGTATACAGAGATTAATTCTGGTAACTTTATCAAGGTTTTGGGACCGTAAAAACTGGTCTTATTCAATACAGAGGTGGTCTCACCAGAGAGATGGTCTTATTTGGAGGTTCTACTGTATAAACAAATAGTAAAAGTTGATGACTGAAGGTTACGATGTTACACGACCACATCAAATTTAATTTTTCAATGTATATTTGCAGGTCTGCGTATCAAGGAAACAAAGGAAGTGTACGAAGGAGAGGTCACCGAACTGACACCAGTGGAGACTGAAAACCCCATGGGAGGTACGTAGGCTTTATAGTGCCCAAAACCTAGTGCTCTAAACAATTTCGTGCAACATTTTCTAGAATAATACTATGTCAGGTGGTTTTCTGAATTTTATTCTATTTTTAAACTTCTCTCTCTCTCTCTCTCTCACGTCTTTTTAGCAAGCATATTTCTACCAACGATAGATATAGCTGAAAATAGGTGAATATTTACTATGTTTTGTATACACAATTCACACTTCATTTACGAACATCATTTCCTTTTTTCTTACGAACTGCCTGGTTGTTAAAATCAATTTTTTTTTTTGCAAAAGTAATTAATGATACAGCAACCAAAAACAACAATCACCGTCCTTAGTAGTAACAAACAACAAACTGGCTGGTTGCTAGGGCATGATTGTTTCATACTTATTTAATAATATATATCAAAACACTTACAATTCTTTCTACCTGCTTTTTCTATCCAAAGAATCTAAATGTTTTTCAAAATACCTAAAGTTCTCAAGTTTTACAAGTTTCGACAATGAAATGTCCTCTTCAGAAACCAAATTATTTACAAACTATTTGACATATATATGGACAATTATAATAATAGATTAGCTTTGATTACATATTATGGAAATACAGTTAATTTTATACAGAAATTATATACTACTAGATACTAGATCTTTTGAAAACATTTAGGGCTGCAAAGCAGGTAGAAAGAATTGTCAGTGATTTGATATATATTAAATAAAACATGAGAGCACCTGCTGCAGCTCAAATATTAAAGCTAGCAAACACGGATGATTGTTTGTTACCGGGCACCGCTGCTAAGGCGTTGTTTGGTTGCCAGGCTACGGCAAGACAGTGAGGTTAATAATACCTTTTATTTAGCAACTAAGAAACAACCCTGTCCTTAGTTACAAACAGCAAACTGCCGTGTTCCAGTCGTTGCTGGACATTTGGTTGGTTGCAAGGCATTGTTCGTTGGCAGGGCATGATTGTCTGTTGCCAGGCACTGTTGCTAAGGCATTGTTTGTTGCGGGCAAGGTTGCTAAGGCGTTGTGTTCTGTTGCCAGGCTACGGCAAGACGGTGAGTCACGTGATCATCGGGCTGAAGACGGCGAAGGGCACGAAGCAGCTGAAGCTCGACCCGAGCATCTACGAGAGTCTGCAGAAGGAGAAGGTCGAGGTCGGGGACGTCATCTACATAGAGGCCAACTCCCCGCGCCGTTAAGTACCAGATGGCATACTCAAACACTGGGTGACACACTCAACGAAAGTGTCTGCTTCAATTTTATTATTAAATAAATTAGAGCATCTCACACCCATCCCGTATTATTTTTTGTTTAAACCATCATAGCACAGGTTTTAATGAACCAACAACAGCGTTTAAGTTGTCAAAAGGAAGCTACTTATTTGTATTTCGTAAGATAAACGCAATTTTTATGATGCATTTTGTTATGAAATAACGTGTGCACACACATCCCATAGGTGGCGATAATATGCGATTTGAACATGTTTATTTACATTATATCTTACTAAAAAAAATTCTCTACACTTTGGCACCGGGAAAACTATTGTGTTCAAAGTAGTAATATTATTAGGTACTTGTTTGGATGCTAAATATTTTTAAAAAAAAAACGTACGGGATGGGTGTGCACTGCTCTATAATATAACATTCTCGTGCAGTGTTCAATCTCCCAGATTGACACTCACCTAAAATAGTTGAAATCCAGACGTGACGTCATCAACTGTGATCGAGGTCGTTCCCAAATGAAATATTTGGAAAGCAAGTAATGTTTCAGAGTCGTGTCTGGTTTTGTTGAATTCAATGGGTCATAAAGCATTGTTGGAACTGACGAAATACAAATTTAGACAAGTTTTGTACCATATTATCACAAAAACAAAAGTTGATATGAGAACATTGTGTTTTAATCCATTCTAAGAATAAATATAAACACGCTGTTTCCCTCCCGTGTTTCAGCGTCAAGGTCGTTCCGACGTATTTGCGACCGAGTACGACCTTGAGGCGGAGGAATACGTTCCGCTGCCGAAGGGCGACGTGCACAAGAAGCGCGAGGTGATTCAGGACGTGACGCTCCACGACCTGGACATCGCAAATGCCCGGCCACAGGGAGGCCAGGACATCATCTCCATGATGGGACAGCTCATGAAGCCAAAGAAAACAGAAATCACAGGTAGGTGCACGTGCACTGATTTGCACATGAGTATTTGCTGATAGGAAGTCAGCCATTTTTTATTAGGTTTTGAACTACAAATCACGGGTCTCAGTGGACCAATCAAACTTTAACTTCTATAGTGACTTCTCGACTCACATGCGAGTAACCGCCCACCCTCTATTTTTAGAAAAAAATTCAATCTAACAGCACACGGCGCTTAGATTGGATGGTCGTATACGGTAATTAATGTTTCATTTGGATGTTAAAAAAGTAGAAAGTTTGCCCTTAATACAAAACAGCTGTATTTGTGTTTTATTTTGATACGGACATAAATTCTGCGTGTTTCAGACAAACTGCGGAAAGAAATCAACAAAGTGGTGAACAAATACATTGACCAGGGCATTGCGGAGCTCGTGCCAGGAGTCTTGTTCATTGATGAGGTAAACTCACGCACCTTCTGAACTGGTTGATAGTGATTAAGAATTGTAATATTGTAACGTTTTTAACTTTGAATAAAGTTCTATAATAGTAACAAAAAAAAAAACAAAAAAAAAACATCTGCTTGTTTACATGTTCTGTTTTAATTGTTGCTTGAGATGGGACACCCATAACTTAGTGCAGATTTAGATATATAGAAAATGTTACTCCATGAACTTGCTGTCAGCACATTACTTGACCTTGTATCCATTTCAACGTGGCTGCTGTGTGAACATAACTTCTAGTACAAACAAGAAATAGAAACAGCATATAGGAACCTAAAACTTAGTCATTTTGGCGAGACTTTCGTTCTTGTCACAAGAACTAACTCAGGCTGAATGATAATCCTTAGACTGTTACATGACCGCCATGGTGGTGGCAATCACATGACCACAGTGACAGGAAGACGGGGGGCAGGTCTTAGCTGGTATCGCAGTTCATCTCAGGATCTCCACATTTTTTCTGATTTTTCTACTTAATTCTAATTTCTCATGTGCCACAATCTTAGTGTTTTGGCCTGATGGTATGGGCCATGTCAGGATGTTCGTAGTTTCCATTCTGCGATAACGTCTAGTGTTATAATACTAAACATTCATTTTGTGATAAATCCTTTACACTTACTCTATTATAAGCCAAATATTTTCTCCTTGATCAAGAAGGCTTCATCACAAAATGAATGTTTAGTATTGTACAATAAGAAATCCAATGAATCTTATCAATAAACTTCTAGTGTTGCTGTTGCTGTTGTAGGTTCACATGCTGGACATCGAGTGTTTCACGTATCTGCACCGCGCCCTCGAGTCGACCATCGCACCCATCGTCATCTTTGCCACCAACAGGGGAAAGTGCACCATCAGGTACGCTGTCAAACCAGTGGCAAAACCCATAGCCAAAACCCATAGCACATAACATTTGTATTAGATTTAAAACAAAAGAAATGAAATACAAACGAGATATATGAAATGAAAGATGATTTCCTGAGTTTTGCTTTTGCATTTCATGGCAGATGCTGTTGTTTATTGTAGGTTTTTTTGGACAAAAAATCAGAACAAATATTCTGAAGAGAATAATAGACTGAAATCTGACCAGATCATTCGCACGTTATATTTTGCTGTGCGTCGTTGTTGTTGCTGAGTTGTTGAAGTGGATCTTTGAAACATTTATATTAGATTTAAAATATAGAATAGAAATGAAATACAAATGAGAAATATGAAATGAAAGATGATTTCCTGAGTTTTGCATTTCATGGCAGAGGCTGTTGTTTATTCTATTTTTTTTTACAAAAACCCAAATAAATCATATTCTGAAAAGAATGATTGACTGAAAACTCAGTTGTACAGTAGAGCCTCTCTATTAGGACCACCTTTGGGACCAGTGTTATGTGGTCTCAATAGAGATGTGGTATCTATATAGAGGTTCATTCTGGTAGCTTTATAAAGGTTTGGGACTTCGAAAAGTGGTCTTATTATAGACATGGTCTCAATTGGTACGTTTTATTTTGGTCTGTTGTTGCTGAGGTCATTGTGGTTGTTTACAAAACCCCAAAAGAAATATCAAATTCTGATAAGAATGATGGACTGAAAACTGACCCATTCATTTGCATTTATATTTTGGTGTACGTTGGTTTACTGAGGTTTGTTTTTGTTGAGGGGTCAGAGGACACTAGAATTTTCACGGCACGGAGGACATCCATACAAATGATCATCCGCAAATCCCCCCCAATCTGCTGGACCGCCTTTGTTTATTGTGGCCGAGACAAGAATTTTCAATTTGCCCTACTTTCATGGAGATAAGAAATTTCCATTTTATTGTTAGATCATTTAGGTCCCTTTTTTGAAAGTGTAAACATTTGGGGATTTGACTAGAATTTTATTTTTACATACAAAAGATCATGGTCTTTTTGTTATTTTAAATTAACATTGTCTTTTTTTATGGTTTTTGTAAAATGAATTAATTTGGAAAATTGAAATTGATTTGAAGAATGGTTTAAATTTTTATTAATTTTTACTTTGTTACTTGTTTTTACCACAGGGGGAAATATACCTATTTTGAGATGTGAGAATGGCTACTGATTCTTTTTGAAATGAGAATGGGGGTCCATTTCTTTTGAGAATTTAAAATTGTGCAATTGTGAAATGAGTATGGTTAGAAAATTAATGAGAATGGCCCTGGATTTTTGCTGAGATTTGAGGATGGGGTAGGTTCATGTTCTTGGTTGGTATGTCTTTTTCAGTCTGTAGACTTATTTTTTGAAATTTAAAATTGACTTTGAAAATAGTTTCATTTCATTTAACAATTTATTCTTGTTGCTTTCCCACATGTTTAACTCATGAAATTTGTTCTTAATGTCCTTGAAATATTTTGTTTATAATTTAAAATTTTTAACCCTTCAAGCCTATCCCAGTTTATTGAAATAAGTTTTACAGTTGTCTTTTATGCAATTTAATGCAATTACATATGCAATTAACATACATGCAGCAATTAAGTGATATTGTGTATTATTTTGCCACAGATCATCAAGATCCGCCGCTACGACCCGAGTCCATCACGATCGGGAGGATTCTCTCTCCAACCTCAGTGAGATCGGGTGAAAAACACTCAGGTAGGCAACACTCTATATGAATGCGTTTTTGGGGCAATAATTTACAGGACCCTTTTACACACCTTGTAAAAATTTATCCAGGTGATGTCCTGAAACAATACTTTTTTCATTAAAAATTTTAAACATCTTCGAATGTTACAATAGCATGTGAATGAGGTGTTAATCAATCCAAGCATTGCTGGGGGCATATATTTGTCAAAATTTTAACCATGATTTTCTGTGTCTACTAAATTCAAATTGAAGTCCATACATGGTGAAAAATCCTGTCTGGTTTGAATAGTCTAAATATAAAAAATTCTGAAGGTTTTATTAACAATGAGGTTCTTTTGTTTTTCAATTATTTTTTCCTTTTAACTTTAAAAATACATCAATTTGACAAAAAAAAATCCGTAGAAAGGCTAAAATCTTCCCCACCCTGAGGCTCAAATTTGTCACAAAACAATGGTAAATGGACCAAGCACTTGGTTCTTTCTTTTGGACTATGTTAATTATAGAGAAAAATGAATCTAAATGAATTTCAGAAAATATTAATTTATTTTAGTTTTTCAATTTTTAAACATCTTTGATCATCATTTTCAAATGGTCAAAATTATTCTTCTTTATAATAATCCAGCACTCAATATTTTAAACGAGGTTGCATTTGTGTTTAATATTAAATGTAGCGCTTTCATGTGTCAGGGTAGGAACTTTAATTCCTGAAAAAAACTTACACATTATTCTGCTGTTCTGCCAGGTTGATTGTATTTACTGATGTTTCTCTGTTGTTCTGCCAGGTATGCAGTGCAGCTGCTGACGCCGTCGTCCATTCTCTCCAAGATCAACGGCAAGGACACCATCAGTCGCGAAGAGATCGAGGAGATCAACGAAATCTTCTTCGACGCAAAGTCTTCGGCGAAAATTCTCGCCGAGCAAGACGATAAATACATGAAGTAGTGTGCCGGAGAGCGTAGCTGTTGTTGGTCACGTTCAAACTGCGTTATTTTACAGGTCTCAGTCCAGTTTTCTATTCATTGGTGAGCTGGTTTCAGTGTAGTTTTTAAACTTAGGAGCATAATCAACATTTGATGACTTGTGTTTTATTGGATATTGGAATAGGTTGAAACTTAAAAGTGGTTTTTAATAATATAATATAAAGGAACTGGGGTTTTGTAATAAAAAGAGGAAAAATTAAAAAAAGAAGCAGACTTCTTTTTTGAAAGTGTGTTTATGTGTTTCCTTTTTTGAGGAGCGAGATGTTCTCACGCCACCTGGTGGACTTGTAGGCAAATTATACGGGTGTGAACTTCGCGAATATTAGAACAAAATATAGAGATTTCTTTAGTTTTTTTTAAAAAAATGTTCAGAAGTGTACAATCTCCAAATGGTCAAAGTTTGAGTTCGTTTCTGTACAGTTGTTGACTACATGCTGTGGAGTTCTGACGTATGTAGGAACTATGTGTCCAGTATATGTAGTACTGTAGTAAATTAAATAGATCTTTGTCGAAATATCAAATATGTTGCTATCTTTTCTTTTCAAAAGAAAGCACAATACTGTTAATTTTAAGGTCATTAGACAAAATTTTCTGTTGGCAAATCGTTTGGAAAATTAATCTCTTGCTGCTGTCCGTGTTTGTCAAGTGTTACTTTGCAGAATATTATCACAAAAGTGTGAGTTGTTAATAAATGTTTGTTTTTTATGATATTTGAGTGTTTTTGTATGAGATTCCTCTACTGATAAATATCCTTTTTTGTTTCTTAAATCAGATTTGTACCAGCTATTTTATTATTCAAATAAACAGACATTTATTTCGCTAATATATTTTTTTTATTTTGACATCAAAATTTCATTCCATAGCTGTGATGTTAATAGAAAATTTTATATCATATTATGTATTTTGTAATAAAATATTTCATACAACTACGTCTTGTTCTTTTTAATTGATTATACATATTTTTTTTATTGAGAATTAAGTGTTTATGAATCACCATTATTAATCTAAATTCACCCACATACTAATTAATTTTCAATATGTATTTTTCATCAAAATCTTGATTTAGTTTATGTACAGTGGCTTTAGAAGAAAACTGTAGTAAAACCAACTTTTTCATGTTACTCCTCAGTCACATCCATTTAAAAAAGTTCAAGTGGATGAACTTAAGAAATTTTAATACCCAAGCAATAAACAAAGAAGGATTGTTTTTCTCAATACTTAAGTTTTTCAATATGAATCAGAAAAATAGAAGATGAAGCTGATTACGTTAGAATGACATTGAACATATTCACAATTCACTACTTTCACAATGAATTTATATAGTTTTAGTTTATGTTTGTAGTCTTTCACAATTCTTAAATAAACTTTCTAAAAGTTTACATCAGCATAATTTTGCAATTCATATCAAACCACCATCACATCAGTAATTGTAGCAGTTTATTGTAGTGGGATAATGTTAATTTCCACAAATATTAGGCTCCAAATAAGTTTTGAAATTCTAGTCTTAAATTAAAACAATTTTAGCGGTTGTCAATATAAATAAAGGGTCTGCAGCTGAATCTATATTTTGTAGTTTTGTTTTCTTCCGCTCGAGGGCGCCACGTTTGTTGATCTTTAAAAATGGCCGCATCGGATACAGTTTTGTTGAAATCCACCTTGGAAATCCAGAATAAGCCATATTCTGTGAAATTGACATCGTCGGAGATATATTGGGAAGTTGTCAGTTCTACGCGGGCATCTGGTGGACCCTATTCAGAGCCGCTTGTCAGTAAGTGAAGTGATATTTGGACCTGTTCATTTCAATGTTTTGGTTTTGAAAGCACCTGTCTTGACACCTGATAGTACTGAAATATATTAATATTTGAGATGTTACCACGCCCACTTAAATCTAACTTTCAAATCTAATCTTGTAAGGCATGTTTGATTGTTTGAAAATAGTTATTTATTGATATATATATGGATAAGGCAATGTCATTGGCTTTGGGCAGTGCCTTTATTCTCATTCCCGTTTTTAATCTGCACAACTAACAACTGTTTTTATCTATGATTTCTTCTTACCATCGGCCCCACCCCACTCTTACTAACACTACTTTCATTACTCTTTGTGCACAACACAACCACGTTGGGCGATAGAGTCATCAAACGTGATGTTTTCACTGTCACACCCACTCAGATAAGGTTTAGAGGGCCCTCCGCTGTGACTCGAAGTGGCCCCCTTTGACCCAAAGGAGCAATTTATGGATATACAGCATATATGGTTTCCTAGGGGTCTCTCTTTTTCCTCTCTGAGTCACATAAGACAGGTTCCACTGTATTTCCAAAGTGTTGACTGTGGTCAATAAATTTACTTAGCATTGCTTCTAAATGAGGTGTTTACTAGTCATGAGTTTGAGTGACATACTGCTGACATACTAGGTTAGTTATAATCTCAACCCATGTAACCTGGGTGTTACAGAGACAACGATTCGTCCGTTTAACCTTTTAACAGCTTGCTGCTTGGGTCAATGGCATCATTCTGGTCTTAAAACCTTGAGGTCATGAGTTCGAGTCCCACTTATAGTCACTTATAGTCAAATGGAAGCTTAGGGTTGTAAAACCAGTCTTCAGCTATGTCTGTGGTGGTAGAATTATGCTTGCTAAAACATGCGAGAGAGAGAAGCTTCAAAATAGATCCACAAGCACTGGGAAACATATGTATCAGATAATGGTTGGCTACTAATAATGTCTCGTAACTTGCAAATAACTCAGGAGAAGCAATCTAAGACAGATATATTTCCTTAGCTTTACTGATGCTGCCACCCAATTAGACATTTGATCTGGAGACGGCATTTGTGGCGTGCACAAAGTGACTCTCTTATCATCTTTCCTACAGCATGTATAAAGGTGCAGTAATTAGAAATTAGATCATAAATGGGCAAGAGCTCTGAGTTAGTTTGATAGTTTGCTATGAAACAACAGCTCTAAAAGTCGCCAAATCAGCTTTCAAGCCACATTTATTGTCATAGCTTTGTTTTTTTAACTCCCTAGGGAGCATACAGTCCAAGTCACAACTCAGCTACATTTTTAACTCAGAAATTCTGGTAATATCTGGTGTACATGACATCTAACTTCTGTTTAACATTGAAGCAAATTGCATTGTTATTTGCAATGAATTGGTGGATATTGAGAAACAAACACAATTTAACTTGTAGATAGATTTCTATTAGTGGTTTCATCATCATTGTCGCGACTCAACGACTGTTGATGATGATTATGATTATAATTTTGTTGTCACGGTACTAAACAATTATTGTTTTTTGCACCAAATTGTTTGCTGTGTAGCGAGACAATGTTGTTTGTTTGAGGTCGCGATGGTGTTTGTAAATGAAGTAAGCCTTTTGTTTGTGATCTGTAAAAATCATGCTATAATAAGTAACAGCATTTCACAATATTCTGATTCATTGCTTCAATATACTATGGTTTGAATCATTTGAAATTGTAGCACTATTGATAGTTTTATGGTCTACATACACACATCAGACTACATTTATTCAGGTTAAAAAAATACTGCCATTTTTGGATGATTTAAGGGATTGTTATTTGTTCAGCTGATGTTTGAAAACGTTTGCTTTTTCTCAATGAAGGCGTCAATCACGTTGATATTTGAATGATTCAAGTGCAATGAATTTAGATTAAATTTACTTCAAGTACAAGAATGTAATTTAGGTGACTTTAAGCTGCCTTCAAGTTCATAGACAACGTATTTCCATGTTGGCATATTGCTGTGTTGCATAAGTAATGACTTTGCCATATATGTATGTCAGGCGACATGGAGTTTTTCTACTACTAAATGCTATTTTGAGATATAGTGCGATATGATCTGTGAGCGTATGGACCCATATGATGACTGAGTGAGTGGGTGTATGAGCTGATGAGCACTCAGAATCATGTTACAGTGTCAATGTCATTGGCAGCTGATATAAAAGGGACAAAAAATCACATTAACAATCATCATTAATCAATCAGGCATCAATACAGCTGCATACAGAAAGAGCTATATTTGCTCTATTTTAGGCTTTTGTTCTGGGCAGATCTAGTGCTTCTAACTGAATTTTTCACAGTTATGTTTTGTTTAGCACTATACAACCTCCAATTATGGTTATCTCTATAAATTATAAGGTCATATTTTGCAGTCCTGAGCCTTTGTATTTAGTGACCACCGTGAACATTTATGAATAGGCTATAATTATGTTCATCCATATTCTGACGACTAAATGTGCTTGACATGGTCCTAATAGAGAGTTTCTACTATATTTGGTATATTGACAATTATATTTCTCAAACCAATTTCCAATAAAAGTCACTTTTTTATCAAAAGAGTATGAAAAAAAATGTCATCCACAAATTGATGTAAGTGAAATCAGCTCAATGAAATCACAAATGCAATAAACATTTGTTTGCATTCAAAAAGTCATAAACAAATGACAGGCATATTTTCCAATGCACAATGAAAAAAAAAACAGTTCCCAGCAAAGAATACATAAACCAGATTAAAAGTTTGAATAATAATGAAACATACAAAACATCTAACCCAATATGTCTATGAAAGGAAAGCTTAAAGTCATATGTGACTAAAATACACAAATGAACATGCCATGTAAAGTAAAGTGATGTGTCGATTTGACATGTACCAGACCATCGTGGCAGGTTTAATCAGTGAGTTAAGCAGACCGGGCTTGTTTTTTCATACTTTAAATTTCTTTCAACAAGTTCATTGTAACACTGATTTTTAAACTTGATATTACACAATTTTGCCTCTTGCTTATCAGACTGCTTCTTATATGTTTTGAAAAAGGTTGTCATTCTTATAAAAAAAGAATACAGAATATATTGGAAAACATACTCATGTTTTTACTTCAGTAGAGCCTTGTTATCTTGATATTACGTACATACATGTATCTTAAATGTTCTGTTATCATGAGGTTAGTTTAATTTCCCATCAACTACATTTTGAACATATATAACCTGGTCATCTCAAATGTTTGCTATCTCCAGTATTTAACTGTTCTCCTTACTCGTTCGATCGAGATGAAGAATTTCTACTGTATTTGTAAAGTGAAGTGTTATTGCAGAAAAAAACATCACATGTATGTTGAAACAGCTGAACCGTGTGATTGTTGTGTTTTACGCTCTTCAAAAAGCCGTCTGTACAATCTTGTAAATGTGGGTTTTTAAGTTCATTGACTGTAACAAAGTTTCAATGTATGTTTTATGTTAACAGACAATCTTTGCTTCAGTTTGGTCAAAGATACTCATTGTTTTCTTTTGCAACTTGTACACAATTGCTGCCAATTTGCATATTATTATCATTATTTCATGTTGTTTAAAAAAAATGTAAATAAGTAGTCTAAGAGCCAGGGGTAAATTATTTGTAGTTGTTGAACCAAGAATATTGAAATGAATGAAATTTGATACTGACTTGTCATCTTTATTTGTGATTCCTGAAGTCGTATCAGGGCAGAATTTGTGTAAGAAATGGGTTTTTGGGCCCTGGAACACTATACTTATGCAGGATAATAACCTACCTTTTGCACTCTTTACCCCCAATAAACATGCCTTATCTTTTAGACTAAAGAAATATATTGAATAGAAAACAATACAGACTGCTTAAATTCTATTACAGAATGTCTGAGGTTGTTAAAGATATTTCAAAATTTAAACGGAAAGTTTTATGCCAACTAAAGAATGTGCTAAAGAACACAGCCGAACTTGTTTTACGATATTTTAGGTGCAGCATAAATTTACTACACAAAGCGTTCTCTTGTTTTTGTTGCAGAATGTTGCTCTTGCTGTTGTCGTTGTCATTGTTGTTGTAAGTCGTGTTGTTAATTGTTCGTCACTAACATAAATAACCATCCAAATGCCCATGGGCTTTTAAGTGGCGTAAAACCTATAGATCGATGCTTGAAAGGGTTGGCCTTTGAAGCAATATGTATTTCTATTGCTACAGTAGAACCTCCAATTTAAAACCATCTCTATATTGAAACCCCATCTGTAAAAGGGCCATTTTTCATGGTCCCAATCGTTCATAACACAACCAAAATGAACCTCCTTATAAAGACCACCTCTCTATTAAGACCATTTGAGGTCAGTCCCATGGGTGGTCTGAATTTAGAGGTTCTATGGTATTTCTATGGTTCATAGGTTTGAAATAATCCTTTCTTCTTTTTCCATTTCATCGGGGATGGGGTGTTAGTAGATGGGTGGGTCTTTGCATGGGTATTTGGATGGCTCTAACACCTGGGTG
>CM032663.1:4099013-4113322 GCA_019095985.1 Streblospio benedicti
AACCTTATTGAACATTCAGTGATTCATTTTATTGCCATCGTATGACTAAAAACATTCATTGTCTACTTTGTATCGCTCTTTATTTTTCGTCCAATAGAATTCACCCAAACCAAATGTTCTAGACCAATGGGCTGCTGCGTAACATGGCAACAATTTTCATCATCCAATAGGAATTCGCGTAACTTTCCTCGTTTGTCGCAGGTTCGACGAACACCGTGATTTTTACACTTAACGGGAGCGGCGACGTTTTTACGTCTGCGCTCCACATCGCAATGGGTATGTTATGACTACAGCGGGGTGCATTGTGTACAAATATAATATAGTAGAATAATCTTGTTAATCTTAAAACAAAACAGTCAAACCGAAGGGTCACCTGTTAATGTCGTTTATTTGACAAACGCCAATTTGACTATATGCAGCCATTTTATACGTAATCTGGTAGATATAAATTTTCGAATACATGCTGGTTACAGAAAACAACTTTACAAAATATTGAGAATAGGTTTCAATAGGTTTTAGCATCTTATAAAAATAATCCGCAAACGACTTTTTAAAGCATATGTGGATGAGTTACACTGGCAGATCTAGGTTTTCAGAAAAAAAGGGGCGCAGTTAAGGGATCTCAGGAGTTTTGTACGTGCAATTGATAGCAAACATGCCAAAAACCCTATGATAATAGTGTATTTTCGTGCACACCCCCTGGATCTGCCTATGTGAGTATCAGTATGCAAACTTTGAATCAAAACTGATGCTTACTTTCAATGATAATGGCAGTTTTTAAGTGGCATTTTGGGGGAACTTTCGTGCGACTGTTTTGTTTAATTAGACCTATAAAAGCTGCGCTCACACGGTGGATAAATCAGGCAACTAGTCGGACCATCGATACGAGTGAATGTCCTCAATAAGGGTGGAGTGAACAAAGTAAAAACTGAATAACGGAAACTTTTCTCATGAGTTACCGATCAATAATATACATAAATTATGGAGTAAGCAATGGAAATCCTCTACAAAGGAAGGATTTGTGACTGCAAATTGGGTTCCGTTGTTGAGGACATTCACTGCTGGCAGACTAGAATTCTACATTAACCCTTTATTGGTCGAAAAGACACTTATGCCAACTATTGCAGCCTAGAATAAAGACTAAAAGAAGTTTGAATTGACCGTGATGGATGTCTATTTGATCCAGTTGCAGTGAGGGTCAAACTGATGTCCATTTTGGTCAGTTTGAGCATATTTTAGGCCAGTCGATAATCTAGATCCGAGTCCAGGACTAATTATTTTTCAATAGGGTGCAAAAACTTAGAAATTGTGCATCCTATGGGACCCATAAAATATTCATAGTTTGTTATGGTTATGTCTGCCATTGTATTGGCCCTAGGAATCATTGTTTCAAAATATGCGCGTCCTCATTGTTAGCAATTTCTAGATTAAACACTGCATTGGTTTCATTCTAGATTGCAATAATAGCACAATTTACGTGAGTTTTATTCTAGATTGCAATAGTAGAACCAGTTACGACTGTAGCCGTTTAAGGGTTAACATGACCTATAATCCATCATGTGAGTGCATCATGTAGAAATAGCAGCTGTTGACAGATACCGATTTCACCTCCACACACCGTATACGACCATCCAACCGCCCACGACTTTAACATTCATATTTATTTTCCAATGGGGGTGGGCGTTTACATGACATATAAGTCTTCTGCAGCGAAATAATGATACAGTGAAAATCCTGACCAGCGGAAGAGTGAACTGCGGAAAATCTGAATAGCTGAAGCTTTTCTCATACATTACCTATTGATATTGTAAGTAAATTATGGACTAAACAACGGAAACTCTCTACAATGGAAGGATTTCTGAAAGCGAATTGGATTCCCTTGTTGAGGATATTCATTGTACCGTATTCGTTCTAATAAGTGCACAGTGTGCTTACAAAACAAATTTCAGCAAAAAAACAAAAAAATGATAAGTGCACACCAACAATTTTTCGCGATTTGTGCATTTTTCTTACTTTGACCCCACAGAACATAACACAATGCGCCCGTATGGTTATGTGGTAATCCGAATACGGAATGATACCGGCGTGTCATAGTCTTACAATATGGCGCTGGTAAAAGAAGCAAGATTTGTATAATGTCTAATCTGCATTAACAGGGGTGTGAGCTTATTGGAGGGTGTGCGCTAATAAGATCGAATACGGTATTTCCATTTTCGTGTGTAGTGCGTGGAAATATCTGTCAAAACATTACAGCACTACATGATTCTGTAGGAGGCTCTACAAAAATGGCACGAACTGGATGTGATTGTTGGATGGTTGTATATGGAAATTGCTTTTTTATACTAGCCTTTTCAAGTATCGAGGTGGAATTTCTTCAATCGTATCTCTACTTTTCTTTGTGAATAATGAATATCCTGACCACTACTGATCAAACTTTCTCACATGCAAATTACAAAACGCTAATTCCTAAAATCAATGCATATAGCAGCTATAAATATGATATTGATTTTGTCTGCTTTTTCATTTCTAGTTGCAAACGTTTATTATAGAATAACCGCTTGTATGTTACATGGTGAAAATTGTTATTGGACTAGTAAATTCTGACAAGCACTTGTCCAACTGACTAGTTACATACACATACCATAGTTACAAATATTGAAAAAAACATTAAAGGTATCTTTATAAGACACATATTGATTAAACCTTCAATGATTTTGATTAAAAAGATACATTTTTTATACATTTTATACGTGGTGAAAATTGTTATTGGACCAATACATTCTGACAAGCACTTGACCAATGGAACTAGCATACATGTACCATAGCTGCAAATAATAAAATGAAACATTTATTAGACACATATTGATTAAAACGCCAATGATTTTGATTAAAAAGATACATATTTTATACATTTTATAGTGGATTTGGCATTCAGACGAGTAAACTTATATCTGCATATCCATAGGACGCGTAGATTCACGAAGAATCATGATATACATGTATGTACACATGTGCTACTAATACAACACTAACGCCTTGATATTAACAGTCACATAATACCTTAAACAACCGCGTAAAAACCCAGAAGATTTTAGATTTGACCTTTGTCAATTAGGTGTGTGTTTTCATCCAAACGAATGTTTGCATAGATCCTATATTAGGTAATTGTGCTGATTTTTCTAATGAAATAATTTTGGTGTGTCTCAAAGCGAGTATGGGTGATTACGCAGGTGTTTACGGTAATCAACTTTTCCCTTGTTTCTAGACGTTTAGCCTCTGATGTTAGAATTTCATGCTCCAATTTATAACTGGAACTTATCTGACCTCTTGTTTGCTGCTGCTGAAATATTTTCCTGGCAAACTTGCAGATTTGGTGGAAGGGATTGAAAATCTTATTATTAGGGTGAAAATTTAATAAAAAATGTCTAGTATGACAACAGGGTCGAAAATTTAACGTGATCCAAATGATAATCTTCTGTGTTAATTCAGGGACAATCGCAAATGAAAAGTTTTCCACTCCCCAAATCGCCATTTTGCCAGGAACGTTTTCTAACCTTTGACCTTTTGCCGTTGTACAATGCAGAGTATTTTCACGTTAACCTTTTTCCATCGGTATACAGGGCTGAACAACAGATTTTGACAACTGATGGCTCTCAACCAAAACGAACCTCTGTATGGAGACCACCTTTCTATTGAGACCACCTCTATAACAAGACCACTTTTCACGGTCCCAAACCTTCTTAAAGCTACCAAAATGAACCTCTATATAGAGACCACCTCTCTATACAGACCACCTCCATAATAAGACCACTTTTCACGGTCCCAAACCTTCATAAAGCAATCAAAAGGAACGTCTGTATAGAGACCACCTCTCAATCATACCCTGGTCCCGAAGGTGGTCCTAATAGAGAGGTTCTACTGACGACCTCGGTATGGGCGTGTCACGCGTGGGTTTCTGTTAACCTCCTCACTAACCACCCACGTTGGCTTTCTCCCGCAAGGTTCGACCAACACGGCTGTGACCTCCGTGAACGGATGTGACGACCCCGTCACAGCGGCACTCCACACCATCTGTGGTGAGGGGGGATGGCTGGGTGTTTGGATGGATGTCTGTCTGTGTGTCTGACTGGATGTATGATAGGCTGGGTGGCTGTGTGATTGAGTGGATGGTAGACTTGTTTGATGTGTGCACGGTTGGATGGTTGGGTGTTTGAGTGGATGTCTGATAGAATGGGTGCTTGGTTGTGTGCTAGTTAGGATAGTAGGGTGGGTGCTAGGCTGGATGACTGTGTCCTTGACTGGAAGTCTGATAGGCTGAATGACAGTGTTAGCATGGGTGGTTTGCTGCATGCTAGGTTGGATGGATGGGTGGCAGGTTGAATGGTTGGTTGCTGAACTGGGTGTCAGGCTGCATGACTGCGTGTTTGACTGAATGTCTGATAGGTTGGATGGATGGCTGTGTAAAGCTGTTGTCTGACTGTGTGTTAGGCTGTGCATGTGGCTGTGTGTGAGAGCAAGTGTTATGTTGCATGTCGTGCAAGAAAGTTTGACTGTAGCAGTGGCTGACTGTTTGGCTGTCTGTGTCAGTGTGACTGTTAGGGTGACTGTTGGGCTGACTGGGTGACTCAGGTTGAATGCCTGAGTTTCTGTTTGGAACCAACTAAATGGATTTTTGCTGTCACTATTTTTAGGCGTTCATTATTTTCATCTTGCATGAAATTTGTGTTTTTTATTAATATTTTGTAGTTCATGGTTTTGAAGTGTTGCCTCCTTTATTTTCTACATATTGATATCTAATATTCATGTTTGTGAAATGTTTTGTCATTTATTCATCGTGTCACTTTTGCAGCAAAATATTTTAATGTATTTTGATAATGATACTACTTTTGCATATGATGCTGCTTTTTTAAAATTATTATGCTGTAACGTGTCATATTTTAAATCATCTATATTATCAAAATTTGCATGGGATTGATGTCATCGTGTTTTTATTAATTTTATGATTCTGAAACTAATTAAAGTGTTGTTAATTAATATATAGATTCACTGCAGCAGGGTAAATCAAATTGTTTCAATTTTTGTCTATTTAAGAAATGAACATATTTTATAGTATTAAAATGAATTTGCAATAAATGTATTTTCCTCCATTTAATCAATATGAAAAACTAGATTAGTAAAAAGGAGCAAATCTATTAAAATAAACAACTTCTACAATAAACATTTTCACTTTACAATCTACCCAGCTTTATGCATACAAATAAGTTGCCTCGGCAACCGCAAATGGTTGCCATGCAGCTGGTTGCTATGTGTTACCGTGTGTTGCTAGGCGACAGCGTTGCCATGGACGTAGGCACGCTTCACCACGGCGACCAGTTCCTCAAGTATAACGTGTCGTTGCTGGGATACGGTTTCTATGGCGATGTGATTGCTGACAGCGAGAGCAACAGATGGATGGGACCGAAACGCTACGACTGGGAAGGTGATAGTGATCGTATATATATACAATGATATTGACCATCAAGATTTAGATCTCATTTTTTTTCTATCTTGTTTGTTGTTCAAATATCAAATTACAAATTACCTAGTTAGTGTGAAAAGGTACCTAAGAAGTGTGCGAAATATTATTCTGCTTAAAAAAAATTAATTTGTGATTTGATATTTGATATTTCAACAACTAACAAGATAGAAAATAAAGTAAAAAATGAGACCACATGTTGTTCACTACATGACAAGACTCTTACCATCAAGATTTAGATGTTGTTGGCACCTTCTGGTCTCTTAATCCTTGTGTTGTTATTTTGTGATTCATAATCTGTATTATATATGCAGTATTGAAAACAGTACTGTTTTGTAATTAAGTTTATTCATTTAGTATTATGTTCAAGGTCGAAAATATTTAATTAAAATGTGAATGAAATATTAAAAATGTTGGTTTTATCTTTTATAATAATATTTTTATACAATGATATTTTTACAGCGCAAATAGAAAAAAATTATTTGCGCTTGTAGGCCTCCTTAAACAAATGTTGCTTTGATTGAGATTTAAAATTGTAAGAGTCTTTGATTGTTTTATGGACACAGGAAGTTTTTTCCATACTTTAGGTGCTTCTATTTTAAAGGCTCTCTTACCATAAGACTTGGTTCTTGATTTAAATTCTTTAAGCAATAGGTTATTTGATGACCTCTCAACCCGGGTCAGGATTCGCCACTCGTCCGCTCGTATTGATGAGTAAAAACTTCTGGAGGACGAGTAACAAAAATTTTAGCAACTCGTCCTTTTGACGAGTAGCAATTCTGGTCAATTTGGCTTACAGGTATAGAGTTTGTGCAAGGAGGACGAGTACATTTTTTGCTGGACCAGACGATATTTGACAGTCACTCATCCTGCTGATGATTATTAATTTCCCACCTAATCCTGACCTTTCCCAATCCTACTGTAAAAGAAGAGGATCCCCCCCCCCCCATGGGGGGAGGGGTGTGGGTTGCAACCTGCTGAACAAGCGCTTTAGTCCACAGTTCCCGTTCTCGCTTCAGGTTTCAAGAAGTGGGCCTCGAACCGCGCCTACGAGGGTGAACTCTCCTACCGACCGAGTGGAGACCCGGAAAACCACCCGCGCGATGGCACCGTGTGTAAAGCAAGGTCAGTCAGGGGTCAAGGGTCAATGAGGTCAGGGGTCATTGAGGTCAGGGGGGGGACTGCTACTTGCAACTATAGTCTGTCTCTTTTTAGACCCCAATTTTGAGGCTACAAAATTATCTAAGATTTTTTTGGATCATGTGAAACCCACAAACACCCAGACATACATTTCAATAAAATGACATTTGACGATGGTTAGATGTTCAGTATTATGGTATGAACAGTCCATTTCTACTGACATATGACAATGATGATATTTTGTTTTGGCTAGAATCAAGTTTCTGATATTCACCAATTTTTAAGGCTCTAAAATTTTTTTTTAAAAACTTTTCATTTAAAATTACCCTAAATTTTAAAAAAACAGCAGAATTCCCATTTTGAATTGACCCCTCATATTTTGAACTCATATGTAAGTAATAGACTGTGAATGAACCATACCTGCCCAAAACAGCATCCTACATAGATGTGATATTAATATTATGATTTAAATTCATTATATATTTCAAGGTATTATTTTTGTGGCATATGTATTATTGTAGGTTCCTATAGCTAGCTTCTATTTCTTGTTTATATCATGAATGAAGGAACCCAGGATGCTAGAAATTTACATTATGGGAATAGATTTTGGGAAATATTCTTCGATTATATCACACATCTGATATTTCCACTTTTGGAGGGAAAGCAGGGGAGGTCAAGAAAAAAAAGAGAACAATGTTCCACTTTTGTGGAGCGTGACATAACATACTCATCCTAATAAGGTACATATTTGGTTTGTAGGTGCACAGTGTGTCAGTCCGACGATGTTACCACGGCAACGGCAGGAGGAACTGGGGACTCCACAGGTAACGCAAAATGTGACGCGAGAAAAATACTCGTTCCAACAGACAGTAAAGCAAAATGTGATGTTAGAAAAATACGTGTTCTTGCCAAAGACCATTAAAGACTGAAACAAGCCAATGTGCTGACAGCAAGTTCATGGTGTAACATTTTCTATCATATAACTAAAATATGGTAATAGATATCAAAATAAAAATCATGGGAATGAAACGCTATTTTTTTTGTCGGATTACATTGTAATTTTTTATTATTCCGATTGGTTTACTTGCACGAAAATGGCATTTTTTTAATCACGCTGGTGAGAGACAGAGTCAGAGATTTTGAACATTCCTAATTCGGGGAGTAGGCACCATGATTACATCATTAAATCTCCCCCGTTCTGAAGGGAGATTTTCTGTCCGGTATGTATGTCAGTCCGTCGAAAGTAAACAGGCTCATAACGCGAAGACTATTTGGGTAGAAGCAATTTTTTTTATTTTTCAAGACTTTCGGGCATGATAAGTCAATATGGAAAAAATGAAGAAATTTAAATTCACAGTTATTTTTTGAGTTCGAATTCAAAACCACCTTAAGCTATTGTAATCACTGAAACCAATATCCAGCCCCAAAGTTTATCATATTTTGCAGACGGTGGTGAGTGGAAGAAGATCCGGGGACGTTTTATCGCCGTCAACTCCTTCATCATCAGCTGTCGGTGTCACTTCGCACTCGAAGGTCGGTCAATAAAGGCTGTACATTGGTCTTCTAATGGTTGATAAAGGCTGCATATGGTCCTCTAATAGTTGATAAAGGCTGTATATGGTCCTCTAATGGTTGATAAAGGCTGGATATGGTCCTCTAATGATTGATAAAGGCTGTACATGGTCCTCTATACCCCAACCTTGCTAAGATCGTCCTATAGTTGACATTCTAATAAAAAGTGAACTTCATCTTCTATTTTATTTTCTGTAGGCCCTGCCCCGTGCTGCCACCTAGGGGATGGAAACACAGACATCGTTTCTACTGTGCATGAATGCTCGCTTATTATACAATTTTTTCGAAAATAGATCGACTATTTCCGCCATCTCTACCGATGCATGAAACCCAGCAAGGACCAGGTAATGGTCTAGTGGTCGAGGTAGTCGTCAAGCATAAACAAAAACTGCATGATAACAGTAATATGTGTGCTTGTGATAATGTGATTGAATATTGGTACCAGTACACCAGAGATACAAAATAGCATTTCTGCTCTTATGGATTGCTTATTACACCCAGTATTTGTAAAGACCTTTTGCGTTTCCGCCACAGAATACAGATGTTGAACCCTACCATACTAATTTTAATCATTCTGAGCACAGAAATGACTATTGAGGGGTTTTTGGCAAACCCTAGAATTGGATGGTTGTTTGGAACTGCTATTGTCACCAGACGAGTAATCCTCAATAATAGACTGATTTTCACTAAAGTGTTCAAACTCCCAGCAATGGATATGTGATCAAGCCCTATATAGACTTGAGAACAAAAATCCTCTTGTGTCAATACTTACCCCATGGGTCCATTAAAAAATTCAAAATCCTCCCTTCTGTGGGCCAAACATTTCCTAGAACAGTGCGCACCCATCCAATGTATTTTTTTGTTTAAACAGCTATTAATAAACCAATCATAGTGTTTGAGGTGTCACAATATTGCTACTTACATATATTTTCGTAAGATAAACACAATTTGTCTTATTCATTAAAAATATGATGGTGCATTTTGTTATGCACACCCCACGCATATATGGCGATAATATGCAATTTGAACAGGGGTTGCATCATGTATGTTTATGTTAGATCTTATTAGAAATTTTCTTTTTACACTGGCACTGGGCAAACAATTGTTTGAAATTTCATGGCAGTAATATTATTACGTGGTACTTGTTTTTTGATGCTTTTTTCGTAAATGGTGTGCACTAGTCTAGCTCTTTGTACTGTATTTTTCAGTTCCACCTGCCGTTTATCTCCAGTTCGAACTGTGTGTGCGGACACAGGAGTTCCGCTTCCTTATAAACCCGCCCCATTATTTGATACTACAATGTAGTTTGAATGCTTTTTTTTTGTAAATAAACCCACATAAGAATGATGTGTGCCGTTTTTTCAGTATTGTATTGTCTATTTTCAGTTCGACCTGCCGTTTATCTCCGTTGTGCGTGCGCGAGAGTTCCGCTTCCTTATAAACCCGCCCTAATATTTGTATTGAGTTTGCTCAACACCCACTACCAGACCCGACCGGGAATCGAATTTGTGAGGCGTTCTGCTCAGAGGCTAAAATCAACTCCCGGCCATACGAGGGGACAGAGGCTGAGGTCACGAACCCGACTGCCGTCTTGGAACTGTGAGCGGGGAACTGCTGCCGGAGGCTGCCATCGACTTCAGGTTTGTCATAATGCAAACTAAACCCAATGGGATTTTGTCTTTTTTTTCTTTTGCTGTTGACTATTCCGTGGTGAAAAATGATCAAACCTTTTCTTTTACATATCATTATTATTTTATCACATGTTTCAAGTCAATCAGACTCCTTTTGATGTGCACTCCCTTAACAAATTTGAAAACTCACCAGGAGTCTGTTTTCTTGAAACATGTTAATATAATAAAGATATGCTTCAAAAGGTTTGATCGTACTCAACAGGCGTCGTCAGAGGCTAAAAATCACCGAGCGGAACAAGGCTGAGGTCATGACCCACCTGCCATATGGAACTGTATAACTCTGCCAGAGGCTGCTGTGGACTTCAGGTTCGTCATAATGCAAACTTTTAAAGATCTCTGGCGATGGATAGAAGTCATAGTGCAACCTTGTCTTTTGTAGTCAGTCTGTTAGTCATAATGCAAACTGATTTTTTTAACTAAAGTTCTGTGTGATGGAGAATTTCTGCCAGAGGCAGCCGTGGATTTCAGGTTGGGACGGTGGTCTACTTTGGTTCTTTTTTGCTTTTGTGAGCTTTTTTGATCACCTTTCGTCCGTCGTCCGTCCGTCAACAATTCATATTTCTCTAAATAACTTCTTCATTTTTCAACTTCAGGTCGGGAATAGTGTCGACTTTAGTTCTTTTTGTGAAGCACTGTAAAACTAGAAATGTTTGTGCACGATTTAATTTGCGAATTAAGTGGGTAGGTGCTAAAACGCAAACTTACATGTTCAGTAAACAAAGTAGTTCCAGGATGGAGCAAAATCACAAAATTAGATAGTCACAAAATAATTTATAGATAAAAATCGCAACATTTAACAGGCACGATATATTCTAGTTCTACAGTATACGGCAACTGGATTCATAGTTTTATAATATTCTTCTCTATTCGTTCAAATCTCCAAAAATTGAAATTGAAAATAGATATAGTAGTACTTCCAATTAAGACCACCTTTCTATTGAGACAAACTCTGTAAAAGACCAATTTTCATGGTGCAAAACCCTTCATAAAGGGTCCGGGTGACTGTGCTGCGTTATAACCTCACTCTGTTATCTGTTTACAGAGTTCACCGCAAAGTCCTGCAGCTGTTTGCGCGAGGAATCGAAGACGAAGTGAAAGTCGACAGCACCACGTGTCTCAACTGCCACAGGGGCTAAAAGTATCAATGGCCACAAGGGCTAAAATTACCCATGCTCGCTCTAGTAAAATAGATGGGGGAATGAAGCTATTTACATGACTGTTTTTAAACATCGGACAGTGATCATATTAATTAAGACCACCTCTATAATGAGATCACCTTGATAATAGGATCACTTTTCACAGTGCAAAACCTTCATAAAGCTACCAAAATGAGCCTCTGTATAGAGACCACCTCTCTAATTGAGACCACTTAACACTGGTCCCAAAGGTGGTCCTAATACAGAGGTTCTACTGTAGAAGAACAGACCTTTTGTGTGTCTAACGGCAACGTTTTGGAGAGTGTTCATTTTGCTTCATGATGAAACAAGATGCTAAGGAATCCTGTCTCAATGATATCTTGCAATCATTCTTGTAGAAAATTTCAAAATGTGACAATATAATGTATTTAGCCTAGTCATTCACCATATGTTGGAAATGTTTGAAAGAACATATATCCAAAATCAAGTTCATGAATTTGATGATCATTCTAGATGAAACATGAAAGAAGGAAATGTTCAATGGGAAAAAATGAAATATTCTTTTGCATGTGTCACACTAGATAAAATCGTAAATAACTGTACGTTCTCACAAACGAAATCTTCACAAGTGTACTGTTGTTATCATAATCCGAATAAGCTATCCTTCAAAATATTTCACTATAATAAAGATGTATATGGGAAAGTGTAAGAAATATTTCTGTCATCAGTATGTCAACTGTCAACTGAAGATTTGGTATTTATACCGAAAAGCTTTTATAAAAGATGTGTGAAATAATTTTTCAAAAAAAAAAAGAATTGTATAACATTTATTATTTCCTATATATTAATACATGTTTAGAAAAAAAAATTTTGGAGGTATATATTTTTTTTTTCAGGTAATCTGTTTATTCGGTTTATGACAGGTACCAGAAAAACTAAAGTAGATGTTTCGAGTGAGGTGACTGTGTGTGTTGTCAGGTTGTGGTTTGTCAGATTTTGTGCCAATTGCTTGTGATGTAAAACGTGGCTTCTCTATGTATATTGCATATAACGGTTGTGTATATCATATGGGATTTGTCAGCAAGTTGCAAAGTAACAAAAATCAGCAACAGGCAAAAATTCTCTTACTAGTTCCGATGACGATTTTATGAACCAATAACTAACTGTGTTAATATTTTTGAAAGTTGAATACCTGTCGTTAGTAAACAGAAAAAAATGTTAAAGGATGTGAAATAATATTAAAATATTTAATTAGCATGAGATATACATGTTTTCAGTTCGTCTTGAGAATGAACTTTTGCGATTTTCGATGTATGTTTGCCTTGTAATGTTGTCAGGTGAAAGTTCATTGTTTTTTGAGATTTTGTAACATGCACCTTGTACTGGTGAGGTCGAAAGCATGGGATTTTTGTGAGTTGTTTGATATTCTAATATGCTGACTGCAAGTTCATGGAGTAACATTTTCTATCATAACTAAACAATGGTACTGAATATCAAAATGAAAATTATACGAATGATATGCTATTTTTTTTGCTAGATCTACATTGTAATTTTTATTATTCTGATTGGTTTACATAATAGTGAAAACTTATATCAAAATGGCATTTGTTCAGTTTCTGTGAGAGACAGTCAAACATTTTAAGCAACCCTAAATTGGGTGTTAGGTCCCTTGTTAGAACAGCAATATTTTAATTTACATACTCAAGTGATACAGCTATGTGTATGCAAATCGAAAATATAAACATGGGACCTAATCCTAAAGTTAGAAATGTTCAAAATGTTTGACTCTGTCTCTCACAGAAACTGAAAAAGTGCCATTTTCATGTAAGTGTTCACTACTATGTAAACCTATCAAGAAAATAAAAATCACAATGAAGATTCTGCCAAAGAAATAGCGAATCATTTCTATAATTTTCATTTTGATATTCAGTACCATCTTTTAGCTATGATAGAAAATGTTACGGCATGAACTTGTTGTCAGCACATTAATACAAGTTTTACAGCGTCATTGTCTATGTTCATATCAACCGCATGATATTAATTTCTTAAGTACCTTGTCTTTGAATTCGCTGTCTCAAATGTGTTCATGGACATTACCAGTCCATTATGAATGTGTCAATGTGCATTTTCATTTTATATTGTATGCAGTAGAATCTCCAATTAAGACCACCTCCATAATGATACATTTTCAAACTTCTCTCTCTCTCGCTCTCACACAATCTTTTTAGCAAGCATATTTCTACCAAAGATAGATATAGCTGAAGACATTTTTTTCCCCACCTGAGCTTCCATTTAACTATATCAAGTGGCCCTGGTGGGACTCGAACTCACGACCCCAAAGTTGTGAGACCAAAATTATACCAAAAACTGTCTTCAGCTATATCTATCGTTGGTAGAAATATGCTTGTTAAAAAGATTGTATGAGAGAGAAAGAGCGAGAGAGAATTTTGAAGATGTATCCGCATGCACTGGGAAACACATATAATCATGATATTGAGATCATTTCTCGGGGTCCCACACATTCGTTAAGAAACCGGCATGAACCTCCATAAAGAGACCACTTCTCTATGGAGGACACCTCTTGAGACCAGGGCAGGGGTGGTCTTAATAGAGGGCTCTTTTTCTACTATGACATGTTGTGAATATTTAAGGCACAGAAAAGTGGTATAGAAGTGAAAAAAAGTGTCACATATTTGTGGTTAGTTTCATGAACATGAGGTGGGGGTGGGGGGGGGTTGGGGGCCCTGAGGGGTCATGGGGTTGAATGAGTCGATACAATTACTTGTTTTCATTGTGAACATGTTTTTTCTCACAAAACCTCGGTTGTTCATTGCTGCATGTGCTCGTATAAAATGCTATAAATCTGTCACTAGCTTGATGGAAGTATTGTTAATGTAGTTAGTCATATTTACTGTTATATATATATATATATTACCAAGGATATAAATGTATAATGTTAGATATCTATCTTTGATATTACTATAAATGTCTTTGTGAAATGTTCAAAGCGCTTTTAGGCAAATTCAAAGTGCTTGGAAAAAGTAATTGCAAATTTACCAGCATGGTATTTTTAGAGCATTAATTTGGGATGCTTATTCCGCTTTTATAATCATAGTGCTTTAGGGAAAACGTATGATGCTATATTTGGTGGTGAATGTTACAATTGTTCTAAAAAATAATTGTAAATATATCTATACTTTGAGTTCATTCTAACAATTTTCTTTTCCATGACTTTTTTATGTCTCATGGGCTTTT
>CM032663.1:4113422-4136604 GCA_019095985.1 Streblospio benedicti
AAATTTTGCAGGGGATTGATGTCATGGGGTTTATTAATTTTAGGGTTCCTGAAACAATTAAAGTTTGTTAAATTAGTTTGCCACTGAAGCAGCTAAATCAAATTTTTTTAATTTTGTTTTTTTAAAAAAAATTCATAATTTCTTTTTTTTAAAAAATTTGGGAAAAGGGGTTTTTTTTCACCCAAATTTTCCCCAATTTTAAAAAAAAACTAAATTAGAAAAAGCAAATCAAAATAAACAACTTCTACAAAAACTTTTTTTCCCCTTTTTAACACCCCCCAGTTTTATACTTTTGGGTTCCCTTTCGGCAACCGCAAATGGGGGCCTGCGGGCTGGTTGTTATGTGTTACCGGGGTGTTGTTGAGACAGCGCCATGGATGTGGGCACGCCACCACGGCCACCAGTTCGTCAATGTGTCGCTAAGCGCTGGGACAATACGGTTTCATGGAGATGTGATTGCAGACAGCGCAGAGCACCTCCATGGATGGGACCGAAACGCCAAGTACGACTGGGAAGGTGATAGTGATCGTATATATATACAATAATTTTTGACCATCAAGATTTAGATCTCATTTTTTTCTATCTTGTTTATTGTTCATATCAAATTACAAATTACCTAGTTAGTGTGAAAAGGTACCAAGAAGTGTGCGAATATATTATTCTGCTTAAAAATTAATTTGTTATTTTCTGATATTTGACATTTGAACCAAAACAAGATAGAAAATAAAATAAAAAATGAGACCACATTTTGTTCACTACATGACAAGACTCTTCTACAAGATTTAGATGTTGTCAGCACCTGCTGATCTCTTAATCCTTAATCCTTGTGTTGTTATATATTGTGATTTATAATTTATATTATATATATAGTAAGTATTGAAAACAGTACTGTTTTGTAATTTAAGTTTATTCATTTAGCATTATGTTTTCAGGATGACCACAAGCTCGAAAATATTTGATTAAAATGTGAATGAAATACATAAATTGTTGGTTCTATCTAATAATATTTTATACTATAATATTTTATAGCACAAATTAAAAAAAATTTCTGTTTGTAGGCATCTCCAAATGGTGCTTTAATTGAGATTTAAAATGACAAGTCTTGGATTGTTTTATGGACAAGAGGAAAAGTTTTTTCCCAAAATTTAAGGCAAAAAGGGCTCCATCCCCCTAAGATTTGGGTTTTTGTTTTAAAACCCCCTTTGGGACCAATGGGTTATTTGATGACCCCCCCAAAACCGGGTGTTTAAAGCCACGGGCCCGTTCGGTTTGATATAAAAATTTTGGGAGGACAAGTAAAAAATTTTTAGCAACCGCCCTTTTGAAAAAACCTTGGTAAATTTTACAGGTTAATTTTTGGGGGCGGAACAAAGTAAAAGGCGGGGGGACCAGCCAAAAATTTGACAGCCCATCCTCCCGGAAAATTTTTAATTTCCCCAACCCAATCCCCCCGGGCCCCCGCCCGTGAAAAACCCCCCCCCCCGGGGGGAGGGGTTTGCAACCCCAAAAAGGGCTTTAGCCCCCTTTTTTGCTTCGGTTTCCCAAAAGAAATTGGGCCTCAAACCGCCACGGGGGGAACTCTCCTACCAACCAAAAGTGGAGACCCGAAAAAACCCCCGAGGCCCCCCTTGTAAAAGCAAGGTCAGGCAGGTCAGGGGTCAATGAGGCGGGTGGGGTGGGGGGGGGGCTCTTCACAGCCGCTCAGCACGAAGTCCCGCCTCGATTTGAGATGACAAAATATCTGTCTCCCCGTATTTTTGGCAGCCAAAACACCCCCACTTTCTAAAAAACTCAAAGCAAGGATCCACACTCTGTCAAGGGCAAAATTCTCCAATACTGAAAGCATGATGATATTTTGTTTCATATAGAATCAATGTGTTGTTTTTCACACCAATATTTGAGACCCCCACTCCTGGCATAAACCGTATTTAAGACCCACCATTTTACAAAAATTTAAGACCCTCATTTTGAACTCACTCTGACCATACCTGCCTAAAACAGATCCTAGTGAGTGATATTAATATTATGATTTAAATTCCTCATATATATTTCAAGTATTATTTTTATGGCATATGTATTATGTAAGTAATATGTGAATAAATTTTGGGAAATATTGTTCGATTGTATCACACATCTGGATATTTTCACTTTTGGAGGAAAGGGAGGGGGTCAAGAAAAAAAAGAACAATGTTCCACTTTTGTGGAGCATGACATAACATAGTCATCCTAATAAAAGGCGCATGTGTGTGGTTTGTAGGTGCACAGTGTGTCAGTCCGACGATGTTACCACGGCAACGGCAGGAGGAACTGGGGACTCCACAGGTAGCATAAAGATGTGACACGAGACAAATACCGTATTTGTTCTTATAAACGCATCTGCCCTATTTAACACATTTTATTTACAGATAAAATTTACTCTTTTGTGAAGATTTCATTTACCTGGCACCAGGCTGCCATATTGTAAGACTAACACACACCGATTTTTATTCGGATAACCAATAACCACCTGGGTGCATTGTGAAAAAATGTTTGTTGTTCATGCATTTGGGGTGTTGCTTATTAGACATCTCTTGAGGTTTTTTGTTTTTGTTGAAATTTGTTTTTCTAAAGTGCACTGTGCTTATTAGAATGAATACGGTACTTGTTCTAACAGACCCGTAAAGCAAGTGATGTTAAAAAATACGCTGTTCTTTTGAAGACCATGAGAGAGGCGAAAATGAGCCAATGTTCTGTCAGCAAGTTCATGCTGTAACATTTTCTATCATATAACGAAAAAATGGTAATAGATATCAAAATAAAATCATGGGAATGAAACGCTATTTTTTCTTGTCGGAGACATTGCAATTTTTTATTCGGATTTTTTACTTGCACAAAAATGGCATTTTTTTAATCACGCTGGTGAGACAGAGTCAGATTTTAAACATTCCTAATTGAGGGGTAGGCACCATGATTACATCATTTAATCCCCCCTTAGAAGGGAGATTTTCTGTCCGGGTATGTATGTCAGTCCGTCGAAAGTAAACAGGCTCATAATGCGAACACTATTTGGGTAGAAGAGAATTTTTTTTTTTATTTTTCAAGACTTTCGCATGATAAGTGAAATGGAAAAATGAAGAAATTTAAATTCACAGTTATTTTTTGAGTTCGAATTCAAAACCACCTTAAGTTGTTGCAATCACTGAAAACCAATATCCAGCTCCCCAAAGTTTATCATATTTTTGCAGACGGTGGTGAGTGGAAGAAGATCCGAGGACGTTTTATCGCCGTCAACTCCTTCATCATCAGCTGTCGGTGTCACTTCGCACTCGAAGGTCGGTCAATAAAGGCTGTACATTGGTCTTCTAATGGTTGATAAAGGCTGCATATGGTCCTCTAATAGTTGATAAAGGCTGTATATGGTCCTCTAATGGTTGATAAAGGCTGGATATGGTCCTCTAATGATTGATAAAAGGCTGTACATGGTCCTCATACCCCAACCTTGCTAAGATCGTCCTATAGTTGACATTCTAATAAAAAGTGAACTTCATCTTCTATTTTATTTTCTGTAGGCCCTGCCCCGTGCTGCCACCTAGGGGACGGAAACACAGACATCGTCGTCGTGCATGAATGCTCGCGCATCGACTATTTCCGCCATCTCTACCGATGCATGAAACCCAGCAAGGACCAGGTAATGGTCTAGTGGTCGAGGTAGTCGTCAAGCATAAACAAAAACTGCATGATAACAGTAATATGTGTGCTTGTGATAATGTGATTGAATATTGGTACCAGTACACCAGAGATACAAAATAGCATTTCTGCTCTTATGGATTGCTTATTACACCCAGTATTTGTAAAGACCTTTTGCGTTTCCGCCACAGAATACAGATGTTGAACCCTACCATACTAATTTTAATCATTCTGAGCACAGAAATGACTATTGAGGGGTTTTTGGCAAACCCTAGAATTGGATGGTTGTTTGGAACTGCTATTGTCACCAGACGAGTAATCCTCAATAATAGACTGATAATTAAAAGTGTGTTCAATCTCCCAGCAGTGGCTGGGCTATGTGATCAAGCCTTATATAGACCAAAGAACTTAAATAACTATTATGTTGTATAGATTTGAGAAAATCCTCTAATGTCAATGCATACCCCAATGGGTCCATTAAAATTCAAATCCTCCATTCTAGGGGTCAAACATTTCTGTGAACAACAGTGCGCATCCATCCTTGTATATTTTTTAAAACCACCATAAGCACAGTTATTAATGCATCAAATGAACCAACCATAGTGTTTGAGATGTCGCCAATATTGCTACTTAGTATTTTTTTTTCAAAAGGTGACATCACTGCTCCCCCCACCCCCCCTTTAGAACCATCCCCTGCTAATGGTTGAATGGTCAAGCAGTCTAACTTGACCACCTCTCCCTTCCTAGCACCGCTAAAAACAAAGCATAAGATAAGCTCAAACTTCAACCAAAGTGGATGTGTGATTCATTTCATTTCAGAAGCCGGGCTCGCGTGATACGCCCAAGAACTCACCTCGATAACATACAATTCAAATTACAAACTCTCACACGTTTTTTGGGCTTTTTTTTCAGTTCGACCTCCCTTCTCCTTTAAAACCGGAGTTCCCCCTCCTTCCCCCCCAAATTTTTCCACGGAAGCCGAAAAAACCCCGAAGATTTTTTCCCCCGAGGCCGCCCCCCGGGCTAAAAACCCCCGGGGGAAGGGGAGGTTTTCCCCCACCTGCCGAGCGGGAACTGGAAAACGGGGAAAAATTCGGGCCCGGGGGGGACAAAGGTTTTTTTAAACCCAAAATTTAAAGGGCCCGGGATGGGGGTGGCCAAGGTGCCCCGTCTTTTGTCATAATGAAATTTTTAAAAATTTTTTTGGGTTTTTTAAATTAAAGGGAAATCTGCCCCGGCTCCAACAAAATTAAAAAAGGTTTTGCTTAAAAAGTTTAATTTTAAAGATTTCAGTGGGCGTTTTTTGGAAAGAAAGCAAAGTGGCAAAAAAACTTTTCCAATAGCTTAATCAATTTTGAAACTTATTTTTAAAAAATTTTGGTTTTTGGTAAAATTAGTGCAACCCTTTTTCTTTTTCTTGAAAAAAATATTTTTTCTAAAATTTTTGGGTTAAATCTTCCAAAAATTGGACTTAAATAGAATGAATCCACTTTTTGTTTTTCTTTTGGAACCCCTTTTTGGGCCCCCTTTTCACCGGGGCAAAACCTTTTTTTAAAAACTTTCCACCTTCAGCGGGAATTCACTTTTGTTTTTTTTGGGTTCACCGCAAAAGTTTGGGACCTTTTTTCCCGGGGAAGGGCTAAAAAACTTTTAAGTTGAAAGCCCAGGGAGCACCACGTGTCTCAATCCGCCACAGCATCAATGGCCACAAGGGCTAAAATTACCCATGCTCGGCTTCTAGTAAAATAGATGGGGGTCGAAGCTATTTACATGATCATTTTAAACATCGACAGTGATCGCTATTAATTAAGACCACCTCTATAATGAGATCACCTTGATAATAGATCACTTTCGCAGTGCAAAACCTTCATAAAGCTACCAAAATGAGCTTCCTCTGTAGACGGCTCAATTGAGACCACTTAACACTGGTCCCAACGGTGTCCTAATACAGAGGCGTTCTACTGTAGAAGAACTGACCTTTTGTGTGTCAAACGGCAAAATTTTGGAGAGTGTTCATTTTTCATGATGAAACAAGATGCTAAGGAATTCTGTCTCAATGATATCTTGCAATCATACTTTATAGAAAATTTCAAAATGTGACAATATAATGTATTTAGCCTAGTCATTCACCATATGTTGGAAATGTTTGAAAGAACATATATCCAAAAATCAAGTTCATGAATTTGATGATCATTCTAGATGAAACATGAAAGAAGGAAAATGTTCAATGGGAAAAAATGAAATATTCTTTTGCATGTGTCACACTAGATAAAATTGTAATAATGTACTTTCACAAACGAAATTTTCACAAGTCGTTACATAAGACAAATCATAATCCGAATAAGTTATCCCTTCAAAATATTTTCACTACAATAAAGGTGTATATGGGAAAGTGTAAGAAATATTTCTTGATCATCAGAATGTCAACTGCCAACTGAAGATTTGGTATTTATACCAAAAGCTTTTTATAAAAGATGTGTGAAATTTTTTTTTCAAAAAAAAAAAGTTGTAAAACATTAATCGTTTCCTATATATTAATACATGTTTAGAAAAAATGGAGGTATATATATATATTTTTTAAGGTAATCTGTTTATTCGGTTTTATGACAGGTACCAGAAAAATTAAAGTAGATGTTTCGAGGAGATGACTGTGTGTTTGTCAGGTTGTGGTTTGTCAGATTTTGTGCCAATTGCTTGTGATGTAAAACGGCTTCTCTATGTATTGCATATAACGGTTGTGTATATCATATGGGCTTTGTCAGCAAGTTGCAAATTAACAAAAAATCAACAACAGGCAAAAAATTCTCTTACTTAGTTCCGATGACGATATTAAGAACCGATAGCTGTGTTAATATTTTTTGAAATTTGAATACCCACGTCGCTTAGGTCTATCAGAATAAAAAAATGCTTAAAAGATTTGAGACATAATATTAAAAATGAATTTAATTAGCATGAGATATAGACTAATATACATGTTTTCAGTTCGTCTTGAGAATGAACTTTTGCGAACTTAAATGTATGTTTGCCTTGTAATGTTGTCAGGTGAAAAATCGCATTGTTTTTTGAGATTTTGTAACATGAAAATCGCCTTTAATACTGGTGAGGTTTAAAAGTTACCGATTTTTGTGAGTTTTTATAGTTTGATATTCTAAATGATGACGTGACTGCAAAAAATATTTCATTAGCATGAGATGTACATGTTTTCATCATAACTAAACAATGTATGCTGAATATCAAAATGAAAATTTTGTTTTTGAATTTTGTAACATGCTATTTTTTTGCTAAATCGTGATTTTGTAATTTTTGATTATTCTAATTGGTTTACAGTTAGTGAAAACTTTCTATCAATTTTTTCAATGGTAATTGAATATCAAAAATGAAACAAATGATATGCATTTTTTTTGAAATTTACATTGTAATTTTTATTATTCACTTCGAGGATACAGTTAGTGTTATATCAAAATGGCATTTTTCAAAATCAGTGAGAGACAGTGACATACACATGGCTAGTCACTCAAGTGATACACAATGTGTATGCAAATCGAAAATATAAACACACTTTGCTGTTCTAATCATGGGACCTAATCCCAAAGTTAGAAATGTTCAAAATGTTAGACTCTGTCACTCACAGAAACTGAAAAAATGCCATTTTCATGTAAGTGTTCACTATTATGTAAACCAATCAAGAAAATGAAGATTCTGCAACAAAAAAAAAATAATGAATCATTTCTATAATTTTCATTTTGATATTCAGTACAACCTTTTAGCTATGATAGAAAATGTTACGACATGAACTTGTTGTCAGCACATTAATAAAAGTTTTACAGCTTCATTGTCTATGTTCATATCAACCGCATGATATTAATTTCTTAAGTACTTTGTCTTTGAATCCGCTGTCTCAAATGTGTTCATGGACGTTATTAGTCCATTATGAATGTGTCAATGTGCGTTTTCATTTTATGTTGTATGCAATAGAACCTCCAATTAAGACCACTTCGATAATGAGACATTTTCAAACTTCTCTCTCTCTTTCTCTCTCACACAATCTTTCTAGCAAGCATATTTCTACCAACGATAGATATAGCTGAAGACAGGTTTTACAACCCTAAGCTTCCATTTGACTATATCAAATGGCCCTGGCGTGACTCGAACTCACGACCCCAAAGTTGTGGGACCAGAATTACCAAAAACTGTCTTCAGCTATATCTATCGTTGGTAGAAATATGCTTGTTAAAAAGATTGTGTGAGAGAGAAAGAGCGAGAGAGAAGTTTGAAAATGTATCCGCATGCACTGGGAAACACATATATATCATGATAATGAGATCATTTCTCGGGGTCCCATACATTCGTTAAGAAACCTGCGTGAACCTCCATAAAGAGACCACTTCTCTATGGAGACCACGTGAGACCAGGGCAGGGGTGGTCTTAATAGAGGGGCTCTTTCTACTGTGACATGTTGTGAATATTTAAGGCACAGAAAAGTGGTATAGAAGTGAAAAAGTGTCACATATTTGTGGTTAGTTTCGTGAACATGAGGTGGGGGTGGGGGGGTGGGGAGGGGGTTGGGGGCCCTGAGGGGTCATGGGGTTGAATGAGTCGATACAATTACTTGTTTTCATTGCGAACATGTTTTTTCTCACAAAACCTCGGTTGTTCATTGCTGCATGTGCTCGTATAAAATGCTATAAATCTGTCACTAGCTTGATGGAAGTATTGTTAATGTAGTTATAGAGTCATATTTACTGTTATATATATATATATATTACCAAGGATATAAATGTATAATGTTAGATATCTATCTTTGATATTACTATAAATGTCTTCTGTGAAATGTTCAAAGCGCTTTAGGCAAATTCAAAGTGCTTGGAAAAAGTTATTGCAAATTTACCAGCATGGTATTTTTAGAGCATTAATTTGGGATGCTTATTCCGCTTTTATAATCATAGTGCTTTAGGGAAAACGTATGATATATTTGGTGGTGAATGTTACAATTGTTCTAAAAAATAATTGTAAATATATCTATACTTTGAGTTCATACTTAACAATTTTCTTTCCATGAGCTCTTTATGTCTCATGGGCTTTTTTCAATGTTTTACATTATTTTTACCAGGTAATTTTGTGTCATTGTATTCTCTTTCAGTTTTATAATACTGCTTTATTTGCATTTGACCAATAATACTCTATATGCATATTGCAAAGTCATTGAACTTTCTATAACTTTCTGAAATAAATCCATTTTTGGTTCCATTGAATGTCTATATATTATTCCTGTTAAACACTACAATGTGTAGCTTGTGAAGTTCTAAGAATACTGTTGAAAGAAAACTTGTTTGAAGAAACTGTCGCAGTATGAACTTAGTAAAATATTGTGTTAGTTTTACAGAATAGCAAAGAATTATTAGGTCTCAATAAAATGTTATTTCAATAATTGATATTTAGACTGTCAGCTGTTATTACAATTTACGAATTTTTCACAAAAATATTTTTCATATAAAATCATTCAACAATCTGAAAATATTGACAATATTGTTACCTATGATTTTTATGGGTTGTGCTGCAAATGTATGTTCAAATTTTATTGTATTTGATATTTTTACTTGTATGCTTTGATGTGTATTTTAAGAAAAGAAATATTGAAGTGAGTCTTGAAAATTCTGTCATTTTGGACAGTTGTATTTACTCATTACAATGGATTGTATATTATCTAGCTTATCGGTGATGTTTTATGTCTGGGTTAATTAAATTGTGAGTGATATGTTGGCAAATACAACAATCAGTTCTTTACCAGTGCAGATAATAATTATTTATTTAGAGGGATCACACATAGCGTTAAAATATTTTGAAATATTTATTTATTTTAGAATTTATCTGATGCACTATTTTAGTGTCATTTATATTTTTATATCCTATCTGTTGTTCAAAAAGTTCAGAAAATCAACTTTTAATTTTTACGTATATATTTTGCACACTACCAAAATAGTTATTGCACCAGTAGTTGTAGTTTGAAAAATCACCAATGCAGTTTGCAAAATATATCATTTTTTGTATTTAGAATTTGGTTTTCTGAACTTTTTGAATTATTGAACAGATAGGATACCAATGTTGTTCACTACATGACCAGGCCTTTTTAGGCTATTTTAGTGGACAATAACTGTAGCAGGTTTTATCTCACAGACAAATATGTAAAACTCTATATGTAACGTTCTTATCTATATTGACGATATACTTGAGCGCACAAGCTTATTTTTTTTTGTACAAAATATTGATTTTGATTCAACTTACATTTCTTTGTGATAAACATCACATGACACAGGAGGTCACATGACGCAATGAATATTTTTTACAGATGTATGTTTATAGGAAGAATTTGATTAACTTTTCATGTTTGAAAAATATTTGAGGGAAGTAGCGATTATTAGAACGTGTACAACGTACATAATGTGTTTGGTGGTTTCTAGTCATAGCCAACAATAATTGTACCAGGAAAATGAATTTATTCCAGTATATCATTCCATGTTGATTTATAAATGATATTTTCTCTTTCTTTGGTTGTCTCCTCATCAAGTATGTTTGCTTTTCAAATGTGTAAAAGACTGTTTATAACAACATAGTCAATGGTTTCTGTCAGTGAAAGAAAATAACTTAATACTCTGTTTGTGGCTATCATCTCCTTGATGTGTCAAGTGTAGTATAATTATTAGAAAATCATATTAGTATCATTTCATATTCATGTAGTACTTGTATTGTTTTCTTTTTATGCTGGCAATGTATTCAAATTCCTATTAAAATATTGCATAAAGTGAATTTTTTGCGCCTCTTATATTTCTTTTATGCACCTATCTTTATAGTTTGATTTTAAACGTTGATTTTGATTTGTAATTTAAATTAGATATCAAGACAAGAATTTGAAAAACAATGATGACATACACATTGGCAATAGAAATCAATACAGTTGTATATTGTGTACGCTGGTGAAATATAAACAATATGAGCATTGTTTAAAAGTGCAGCTTTAAAAAAACACTTGCACAAAACACTTTGGCGCCACCTTAACTATTTTAGCAGTACAGGCCCGAGAGTACAGGTACATGTACTAGCAATGTAGTAACAGCAACTAATTGATTGTATAGTTGGACCTATAAAAATCACATGGTCTTTTTAGATTAAAACAAAAGTCAATTTATATATGGCACCAATATGTATTGCTATTGTAACTTCAATGATCAAGATTTTGACAGGTCCAAATCATGGGGTTAAGTCGTTACCTGGGGTGAGCTCTTGGAAGCTTGCATACTGCAGTTTGATACACACTGGCTGGTCGTATTTAATCTCTCCCATTCTGGGGGGAGACTTCTAGCTTTGCTTTTTTCATCGTTGACGTCAGCATCGAAATAAACAGGTTCAGTACATGAACACTCCTATAGCTACAGCTTTGTAATTTGAATATGGTAAAAAAGAATATCTGTAATTCTAAACTTTATTAACTTTGGTGCACTTTCCAGAAAGTTAAGGTTTAAAGATTCGAGTTTGTATAATTACTATGGACTGTATATCTTGCTTCATAACCCGTACCAGAGAGTACAGTGATCCTACAGTGGCCAAAAGTAAAGATTAAGCCCTACAAGGTCCAGTGCAACTTAGTTAAGTCTACTTTATACTCTGCAATCACAACTGCTGGAGACCTACACAACCTTATACTATTTTTGTAACACCCCCCCCCCCGATTCCATGGGATTGAAACACTCGGCTTCTACGGGAGTGGAGCACTCAAATGGAAATTAAACAAAAACAACAAAATGTAATCCACAAAGATATCCATGAACTGTGATGATGCGCAGGCTGCTACCCGACAGGTTCATCACAAAGTGCACACGGAGAGCCCCTGGACATAGACACCAGTTCCTGCGACGGCTTTGCAGGTGAGTCCAAAAAAGCTGACGCTATGTTGCCAAGAGGTCCAGCGGAAAAATCCAACCTTGAGGAATTTGCGTCTCGCCCGAGAACCTGAAAATAAATAATAAAACACTTGCCCCCAATGTCCAACTACACACTTGTGTGCTGAGGTGATCATATAAGTTTTTGTCCCGTGATGTGTGCTTCCAGGGACATGTGTGAAGTGAGACCATAATGTTTTTGAAGTGTGAAGTCATTTCAGCATTCAACTGACAGATACTCATACTGTGTATACTGGCAGATCCAGGTTTTTGGACAGGGGTGGGAGTGGGGGTGCACTTAGGGGATCTTAAGGGATTTCATGGGTTTCGTGCGTGCAATCGATAGCATACATGTAGCAAACCCATAAAAATTAAGTATGCTGGTGGGTAAGGGGGGGGGGGTGCATACACCAGCCTATGACATGTAATATGCATACACACACACTATTATCTCAAAAGGCTGGGTTTAATAAACAATTTGTCCTGCATTTGTGATTCACACATAATGATTTTAGCATAGCATAACACCAATATTTCCGTCATGATGAAACATGGAAACGAGGATACATGTTTCACCTATTTCTGCTGCCTTTTGCTTTCATCGTGTTGCTGAGTCGTGCTCATGATATGCTGTCTGTGATACTGCGGTACAGAAATTCTCCTATTTATACTTTGTAGAAATCTTAAAATCTGAAGCCCTATGTAACTTGTGAACCAGAAAGTACGGCTGGTTCGTTGGTTATAGAAATGTATAAATGTGCATATTATTGATGGAATATCAAATGAAGTTTTAAACTAGCTCTACATGGTTTGACAGTAGCCTAGTATCTTTTTATGCATTGTGGACAGTCTTGAAAAGTAGATTATTTTTTAGTGCTACATACATTTGCATAATGTTAGGTTGGTAGATTTCAATGAATGCTTTTATGTCGCATATATTCATTACGGGGGATCAGATAAAGTCTTTTGAAAAACACGTAACTTATAGAATGCTCTGTGTTTGTTGTTTAAGGTTGATCGAAGTTTCTGCAAACAGCATACGTTTAATGTTGGATCTTTTATGTCTGATCAGTGATTAATTAGATATGTAGGCGTTTTGTCCTCTCTCAAAATACAGTAGAACCTCCAATTAAGACCAACTCCATATAGAGACAACCTCTATAATAAGACCACTTTTTTATCACGGACCCAGACCCTAATAAAGCTACCACAATGCACCTCTGTATAGATAACCCCTCTCTATTAAGACCACCTAACATTAGTCCCAAAGGTGGTCCTAATAGAGAGGTTCTACTGTATATTCCTTTTACGTATAACATGCTTTATGAGTTTCCGAGTTGTTCAATCCTAGTTTATTATGTTTGAAACTATCAAAGTTTCTGCAAACAGCATAAATATAAAGTTGAAACTTTATCTGCCGATTAATAATATGTAGTTTTGTCCTGAAAAATTCCTTCACCACCTCCATAATTAACTGACTTATAATAAGACCCTTTTTCTAATGTATTTTCCCCCAAGAATTTTGTGGATACAATATTTAGATCTTTCTAACTTAATTTCAGAGATACTAATTAATAAGATTTATAAAACCTATGAAGATTTCTTTTACAATCATTATTAAAAATCCAGTTGATAATTATTACTTTGTATCATAAAAAAAGCTTTTTTTCCTTCAATTTACGACTTTCCAAATAATTCTTTAGAAATGTTGTCAAGTTGTGCAATTTGACCACATATGAAAGAAATAAAAGTGAATCAAAATGATAAAGTTTAGTTGTTTCATGAGCCAAAATGTACATATTTGCTGAAATAATGACAATATATATGTTTATTATAAGCATTTTGTTTTCAGACCCTAATAAACCTACCAAATGAACATCTGTTTACAACCAAGACATTTATATAAGTAAGCCCAGACGTAACAATCAATAACCAAAGGTGGTCCTGCATAGAGAGGTTCCTATTTAACATGTTTACGTATAACATGCTTTTTGAGTTTCAGAGTTTTCAATTCTAGTTTATTATGTATGTTTGAAACTGTCAATGTTGTTATTTAATTGTGTATATTAAAGTTAAAACTGGTGTAAATCATTTGACCAATAAACGTAGTTTTGTTGATGGTAAAAAAGAAAAGAAAAGAAGTTAATCATTGACCTCCTTGAACACAGGACTGCCGTTAATAGATTCTATTTGTGTGATTTCCTTGAAGGCGGAATTAGAATTCAATTATTAACTGAGATTTTACAAAATATTTAGATCTTTCTAACTTAATTTCAGAGATACGAATTAATAAGATTTATAAAACCCATGAAGATTTCTTTTACAATCATTATTAAGAATCCAGTTGATAATTAGTACTTTGTATCATAATAAAAAGCTTTTTTCCCTTCAATTTACGACTATCCAAATAATTCTTTAGAAATGTTGTCAAGTTGTGCAATTTGACCACATATGAAAGAAATAAAAGTGAATCAAAGTGATAAAGTTTAGTTGTTTCATGAGCCAAAATGTACATATTTGCTGAAATAATGACAATATATATGTTCTTATGCATTTTGTTTTCGCCTAGGTGAAACACAAAATGTCATCTGTTTACAACCAAGACATTTATATAAGTAAGCCCAGACGTATCAATCAATAACAGGGTTCACTTGCATGACCTGTACCTATTTAACATGTAGTTACCACGGAGCAGTGTGCAACTATTGAGGTATGAGTTAGTTCACCACCCACCACCAGACCGGGAATCGAACCCACGACCTCAAATCACGAGTCCGACTCCCTATACACTTGGTCACAGAAGCACACATTTTTGATGACAAAAAGTCTCATTTCCACCCACAGATTATATACATGTGTTTCATAGTATTATAGTTGCAAATATTATAGATAAAAACAAATATGTTAATAAGATGAATGTATTAAACACCGATTGTTTTGTATTGGATATAAAATGGCACTACAACACACCTGTTGGAGCAGTGGGTGCTTCTTTATTGAGGTCCTCTCAGCACTGTCTCATGACAGCTGCTGTTTCTGGATCTAAATGAAGGCTCATGGATAGAGGAATATGTAACAATTAAAACTTAAATGAGCCGTAAAGAAATGTCAATATAATCTGGATCATATCCCATAATCACAAAATAATGTATTTTCAAATACCACTCGTACACTTGAATATTGGGAATATATTAGTTTATAGACTCTAACATATTAAGTGACTCCACCTGTAAAATGACTTGTGACGAGTGTCATAGCAATGCTGAAGGATCTGGCTTTTTATCCATTGTAGGATCAAGAAAAAACAGCCAGACTTGGTCTGCTCCATAAGATTTTAAATAGACATGTTGGTATAGACCCAAAAGATTTGGACCTCACAAGGGGAGACTCCCGTACACGAACAAAGCACCAGTGGAAACTGCAGCACATCAAGGCAAGAACAGTGGAATATGAAGAAACCGTCTCCGTCCGTTCTGTTCCTGCCTGGAATGACCTTCCTGCTAGCGTGGCAGAGGCTGTCTCTGTGACAGAGGCTGCAAAGGCAGCTAGCAGCTATATGGATACATAAGCCACGCTCTATTCCACCTGCACATTATTCTGTTGGAGGTTTGCAGATTAAAGCCTAGAACTAGAGCTAGTTCAAAACTCCTATTATGACCAATTGGGATCCCGGACTTCGACTGCTCTCAAAATATATGTGCCCTCTTTATAGAGGTTCACGATGACTTTCCATGAAGATTCTAAACTGCAGGCAATGGTCTTCTTATGCAGATGGTCTTAATTGGAGGTTTTACTTTAGTTAGCTTCACTTTCAGATAGTATCTTTCATTACATTAATTGTGAACCAAGTGAGTTGCCATTGACATAAATGTGCCACTTCTTGCCCCGAGAGCCCAACCCTAACTTGTTCTCAAGCCTGGCGTCACTGCTTGCTCCCGGAATGTGGAGGCAACGGAGGTAGCCAAACCCCTTCAACTAGTCTCTAATACAACCCATACACATACATGTCTGCCTTATAATTGACCAAAGACACTCAGTGTTCAACTGATGCTAAATAAGATATAATATAATGAGTATTTAGTAATAATGATATTAAAGTTTATTTCACATGATAGAAACATTTATATACAGTAGAACCTTCAATTAAGACCACCTCTATAATAAGACCACCTCTATAATAGGACCCTTTTCACGGTCCATAACCTTCATAAAGCTACCAAAATGAACATGTGTATAGAGACCACCTCTTTATTGAGACCACCTGACACTTGTCCCAAAGGTGGTCCTTATAGAGAGGTTCTACTATACATATAAATGAATATTGGGTCGTACATTAAAAAGTATGCATAAACGATTAAAAATTAAATAGGTATCAGGTATCCATTCCATAGTCTTGTACAACTTCAATTGTAATAAAAGAAAACAGAATTCACCAGTGTAAAAGTCAATGAATTGTATGAATAAAAAATCTAGCTTGAAATTGATAGCATGTTTTCCTCAAACTTACATAGAAACTATCAATTTACATATAGTTCAATAATGCTTTGGCCACATTTGATATTAAACAATTTCCTATTAACATTGTTAAAAGCAACCTTTAACTCAAGAGCAGATTTCATAAGATTACGCCATAGTTGGCAGCCATACATGTTGTTTGACACCTATAGATTTAGTCTAAGATAAAGCTATTCATTATCAAAAAATAATCTGAATAAAGCCCACTGTGTTTGATTGTCCCGTAGGTTGTGTGCACTCACCAAGTCAATAGAGGCGGTTTATTGAAGCTTAACTTTAATGAGCATGACAAGTTTCCGCAGTAGGAAATGCTGGGCCTTCGCCAATAAATCCCTAACATTCTCAAATATATAGAAGATTTCTTATTTCATACTTCTCCATTAAAGGATACTGACAGCTGAATAAACCTGATCAAGGTAAGAAATATTTCTTGCTTCTAATTTGAAATTGAGCTCATACAGCGAGGAGGCGAAATTTGCTTATCTCTTTTAGAGTCAGTATCGTTGTCAGCTGTTTCATCATGAAATGTGAAGTAAAATCAAGTTTATGTACAAATGAATATTTCATAAACACAAACAAATATTAAACAAATTATAGAGAAAGTGTTTAGACAACATACTGAAGACTGGTCAACAGGTTTCTAAAAAAAATCATAAGGATATGTTACTACGCAGAACCTATCATGAACTATTACAAAAAGACTACGAAATTACATTATTAGTTATTGCAGGAATAAATCTCATTAAATCTCATTTATTCCTGGTTATTGATATAGAACCAATGTTGGGAGCAACACGTACGTACGTACGTGTATGTATGTAAAAAAAGTATGCTAATATATGAGAAATTTGAAGGTTAAGAAGTGAAAGTATTTTTCGGCATACAACAGATTGGAATTCAGCATGCGCATACTTCACTTTGCGTACCCAGTATTGCTAAGTTTCAAGAACGCTAAACCTGTTTGTTAGTAGAATACAGGATCCTTTTTATATTTTTTACTTTCTGTTTGCAATGAAGTGAAGAAGAGTATTTTCATGAAGCTTTGGACACTTGTAAGATTTTCTGTCTGCACCCAGGGCAAATATTTGTTGCCCTATGATGTCTTTGTGTCATTGTTTACACAAACTTTACAAGATCTTCTTCAAATATTACATTGCGCAAGAACTATTTACTAAATATTTACATGCATTTCAAATAGTTTTTCCTCTAGCAAATACAAAGTTGATCTCTTTTTAAATGATCTTAATGACTAAGCATTTTAATGCATTACAGTTGAATTATGTAACGGCTGGTCACACTGGTTTAAAATCAGGTACATGTAAATGCACGAATGACACATAAAACCATGGTGTGCGTGCTTGCAAGTTGAGAATTTTAGTCATTTACTGATAAACTTGCAAAAACTAGTGAAAGATCGCTCACAAAACAATATCAATCTACTAACAAACTGGGCACGTCAGAATGTGACTCATTTTTGTAGGGTGGTATTGGTCAAAATATAAAAGAGATCCCCTAAACGATGGCTGATACTCCATGTTCATTCCACGCACATTCTGCTTAAGTATGATTTTAAGTAACCATGAATTATACACCCACCCAATAAGCAGCATTACGTAATGTCTTACGCAGTTGTGCGTGGAGTAAGTTTTGCACATTTCAAAACTTGGAATTAGACATTTCGGATTTTCTCAAATTCTAACTCCTTGAGGCATTTTTGAGGAAAAGTTGACAGACACTGTATTTAGACTAATTTGAGGTCGCTGAGTCCATTTTTGGTGTATGTCGCTTGCTACAACCAAGTATAAGCGTCCGAATTCGAAAAAACAAAATGGCCGCCAACCACATGAAAATTTACACCATTCGACAGGCATATATGTACAGAAATCGTGGGATTTGGGTTAAAAGCACGAAACGTTGCCCAACTATACAACAATACATATACTTTGAAATAGTATAATGAGATATTTCATATCTTTCAAATATGGCTGATTTTGCCAAGATGGCCGCCAGTCTATCACACACAGCACATGTCCACAGCAATCTTCAAGTGAGAAAAAAACGACAAAAAGGGCACTGATTGTCTACAGATGCATCGTGCAAGACATTCATTTTATGTGATTCATGTATTTACTTGATTTAAAACCTGTATGACCAGCACGTAGCTTAATTACATAGGTGCTTTTGGCAGCAAACTAGCACACATTTTCAAACGATACCTAATGTAATTTAGTGACGTGTCGGTTTGCCGGTGAGCACATCTTATCTTTCTCACAAAAACTTTTGGAATTCAACAGTACAACGAACTCATAGACAATTATGTTTAAGACTTGACATTATTGGATGCAACGCTATGCCGATTAAGAAATACACGCTACAGACAATCACAGATTGTACTAGTCACAGTGGCAGTTGTCTTGGATTTGATCTAAACACGTGGTAAATCTTTTCTTAGACATTAGATTTGAATTGTATGACCCCAACAATATGTCTTTAGACAGTAAATTCATGCTTGTATTATTATTAGTCAAAATGTTATAGTCAATCACAGAATTAACCCATCTACCGTCTTGGATTTGCCTATACCCATGTGGTCAAGTTGACTTTTGTTAGTTGATTCAGCTTCTATGACCGCAAACACATGTCACTAGATATCAAAACCATACTTGTGTCATAAATAGCTTAAAAAGCTCAAGGCAATCACAGAATTCACACATCTCAGTGGTGGTCATCTTGAATTTGCCTATATCTATATGATCAATGTGATTTTTATTCCTGGAGTCTATGACCCCCAAAACATATAGTTAGGCACCAAAATCATGGTTGTATCATTAACGATATACTCAAAATGTTATTAGCGGTAATTTATTTTTGCGTAATGGTGACCATAAATATTTAGAAAATGTTCGCAAAATTGGCGACCTAATTTTTTTTGCTCTTTTAGGCCGAAATGAGTAGAATAAACCATACATCATAAGTTCATACCAAATTTCCCACGGAATTACACAAGGATATGTGGGAAATTTAAAAACTTAAAAATAAAACAAACCTGAATTTGAAGTGACTATGGAGTATCATGTAATCATTATTATAACTGATATGATGTATGGTGCAATAATAATTGTTTGATTTCAAACTAGAAATAGTGATATATAAATAAGATTGTCAAAAAACTGCAAAAGCTATTTAGAACAAAAAAAAGAGATGAGGCAAAATCTTTAGAACGAGGAGGCACATGAGGCAAAGCCAAAAGCGAGGAGGCGGTCGCCTCCTCTGCCACAGACTTGCTACGAGCCTGTATTTCTTCATTTAAGATGGTATTTTTGTGTTGTATATACATAATTATGTATCATGACACACAGAGAAATGTTCGCATAGACCTACTCCTCTAGTTTTCATATCTGAAATTCGTATTTCATTTATAATTGTATTTCATCAGATTTGATCATATTTCCACCAGGTGTTTTTGCCTCAAACTAAAGCCAAGGTCGATTTTTACAGTGTGTGTGTTTGACAAGATTACCCATAGATGTTCCTTGGCCTTTTTTAACTGTATATGATGGTTATTTTGTCCTTGATACATACATGTACTTCACATATATATTCCATTTATAATGTCCATATTTTATCCAAATTTTAATGTAAAAATTCTGTGCAGATACACACAATACTCGCTGTCAGCATTGCATTAAATAATTAAAAAGTCCTGTTTGTTTGTATGAACGTAATATTAGAACATCTGCACTATTAATCACTGTACTTGCATGTCAGATAAGACTGATTTAAACTCTCGCCATGTGGGTCAATTTTTTTGCACTAGTCTAGCGTCCGACATCACTCAAAATTTGACAATACATTAGGTATTATACATAATGATTTATACAGCATTCAATGTATTCTTCTATGCATTTTTCAGTCACAAATATACTATACTAAAATTCCTTTTTATATTAGTTGCTATGGTAATATGCTGTTTATCTTCATCAGATTGAGACTTTTATTATAACTTGAAACGAAGCTGAGATACATAGCTACAAAATAGCTTATGAACAATTTCAATGATTTGCCCATTTTGAGGGATTAGCTGACGGTCTAATATAGTATTAGAGCTATGTTGTTTCTGTATACGTCAGTAGCAGTACTCTGGCTGGCTGAATGTGATCATAGTACTGTCTTAATACTGTTGTAATATTTTGAATAACTGTATATATTTTTCCCAAGTTTGCTTGTGAATTCAATTCTACTCTCACTGTTCTGCCACTGTATTGACATAGCTGAAGAGACATCTACTTCTACTGTGACTTCTACTGTTACAAATCTACGGTAGGTCTGGTGAAAATCATTTGGTTATGTAACATCACATGACCCTGTGTTTAGGTAACAAAATAGCATGTTATTTTTGAAGGTGAAATAAAATTTAAAATACTAAATGAAAAAGAGCCTGTATAAACCCATCAAAACATGTTAATGCAACAAATGTCAACCGTTGATTTTCGTCAGACGTTCCAAAGTCCCCTTATCCCCTATCTCCCATGTTTTTGTTGGGCTGTATTTTGAAATCCAGGTACGTCTGGCAAAAATCATTCGATTATGCAATATGCTATTTGTGTTTGGCTTGTTTCAAATAAATGGTATTTTTACATAATGAATGCATACACCAGTTGAGAATAAATTTCAGTTTTCCTTAAAGGTGTGCCATCGGCCAAGATTGTTGACACTGTCAAAGAGTTACATTATTTTGGCTGAATTATCTTTTAAGTCCATAATATGCTATTTGTGTTTGGCTTGTTTCACTAAGAGGTTTGAATGCATACACCATTGCACACCAATGAACAATTTTCAAACAATATAAATGTCAAGTCAGTCAATTGACAACACTTACCAATGAACATTTGCAGTCATATGAGGGAGAGACTGCCCATGCCAACTCAGCATGAATTTTTTCATACACAGTGGCCTGTCATAAAATAGAGCATCAATGGATTGAAAATTGCAGGATTTTAATACTTCACAAGAAGGCTCCCACCACCCAGGGTCACACTGACAATCAGGGGTCATGTTGAGTAGACTAATTTTACAGGGTGGTCTTTAATATGATGAGCACAGCTGTCAAGTCTATAATATGATTACCCAATGTTTACCCTGGTTATTGTAATTCTAAACAGTAAAGTGAATGTTATGTATTTCAGGCTGTGATCCGCATGGTCCCCTCCTCTCAGCATCTCCATCCCCTCACCTACATCCTGGGGTATGCATCTTGATTATGCAGGGATTGCAGACCCACTATGGTCTCCACACTCCGGAGGCCCCTGTCATGCTTGTGGTAGTCCCCACTGACCCCCAGGAGGCCCCCACCACCCAGGGTCACACTGATAATCAGGGGTTACCTTGACTATACTACTGTTGATATTGACAATCAGGGTGGCCTTATGGAGGTTACATAGATCTGCAAGGTGATCCCGTATGATGAGCACAGCTGTCAAACCTATAATATGACTACCCAATGTTTACTCCTAATGTGTTTTCCCCAAGTTTGCTTGTGGATACATTTATATTCTTCTCCAGTTATTGCAATTTATTGTAGTAAAGTGAATGTTATGTATTTCAGGCTGTGATGCAGATTATCATGACCCTTGTGTGGTGGTCCACGCCCCTCCCCCACAGACCCCCAGGAGGCTCCCACCACCCAGCGTCACACTAACAATCGTGAATATCGTGAATAGGCTTGTGTTGACATTGACAACCAGGGTGGTCATTACAGTGAGCACAGCTGTCAAACCTCCACCCCACTACACTATATGGCTACCCAAATGTTTACTCCAGTCATTGTAGTTCTAAACAGTAAAGTGAATGTTACACATTTCAGGCTGTGATCCAGCATGGCAGAACTAGCTGCCCCGGATCTCCCACCAATCAGGGTCACACTGACAATCAGGGGGTCATCATGACTAACATGATATTGACATTAACAATCAGGAGGTCATTACAGTGAGCACAGCTGCCAAACATCCACCCCACTACACTATATATATATATACTCCAGTCATTACAATTCTAAACAGTAATGTTGTGTATTTCAGACTCTGACTCACCATGGCTGACTCAGCACCTGCCCCCCGTCCCCCCGAGGTCCCCGCCGCTCCCCGTCTCCATCACGTCGCCTCCCACACCCTGGGGTATGACGCTGACCACTATGTGGGAGTTGGAGCAGACAATAAGGTCCTCGTGGGCCGTAAGGACAAACAGACGCTCCAGCTCCTGCAGGTGAAAGACTCAGCCTACAGCCAGGTGTGGGAGAAGGCGTGTCCCCCGGGGGTGAAGGCAGGGACAGGAAGTACATTGTGGACAGCTCTATAACCACACGTGACCATGTGGTGGCAGTGACCCAACCAGGTGCTTTGACATGGAGATGAACTCTCTCCACGAGCACCAGGTGGGGAGGACCGGTGGCTGGTCGGCTGCCTCGCGCCGCACGTCCAGGTGTATGCCGAGAGGATAGAGGGCGGCAGTTACCAGCTGGTGCTGCACGGCGGTCAGAGACTCACTCCACCTGCCGGCTCACGGTGGGGGATGGACTGTCCGTGTGTCAGCACGCGCCCACCGGCTGGTACGCCGTCTGTGAGACCTGACTCGCTCCCTGGACGTGTTGGACGCGGCCGGCCGCCACCAGCGCCACGTCCACCTGCAGTATCAGCCTGGTAGCTACAACGCCATCGTGAGCACAGAGACTCATGTTATTGTCCGTGAGCAATACACCGCCGTCCTCCACGTCCACACATGGCGTGGTGAGGAAGTCGCCGCGGTCGACTTGAAGCCGATCCTCAAGCTGGGCGCGGGGGGAGTTTCCAGCCTGGGGGTGTGTGTGACGGCCGCACGCCCATGTGGCCGTCGGTCCTGGGGTCTGTCCCACGGTCCACTCACTTCACACCCTGCACGTGGAGTCGCCCACCGAGACTCAGGTAGGCAGAGTTACACTCATATTATAAGGTGGTTATGTGAGTAAAATTAAATAGTCTATAACAATGGTCTAAAAGATGTAATTGCCACAAATGTGTAATGCAGCTGTGAAT
>CM032663.1:4144597-4161934 GCA_019095985.1 Streblospio benedicti
AAAAGGGCTTTGAAAAACCATAAAATTTTTGGGGTTTATTTTTACAAATTTTAAAATTTTTTTTATAAAATTTTTTTCTCAAAAATTTTAAAATTTGAATTGAGGTTTCTTTTTTTTAAAAAATAAAAGTTTTTTAAATTTTTAAAAAAAAAGGGGGTTTTTTTAAAAAAAATTTTAATTTCCTCCCCCACCAAAAAAGAAAAAATTTCTTTTTTTTTTTACAAGCTGGCCGCAATAAAAAAGAAATTTCTGAACTTTTGAATAAATACTGGTTTTTTTTTTTTCCCCCTCTTAAATTAAACAAAGGGGGGAAATTCATTATAAAAAATTTTAACCATATATTTTAAACAAAATTATCAGCAATGAAAAATTTGGGATTTTTACCCATAAAAAAAAATTTTTCCTTTCCCTTTTTTTCCAAAAAGGGGGAAATTTATTTTTATTTTTTTTTTCTTTTTGGGTTTTTTCTCCCCTTAATTATAAAAAATTGATTTTTTTTTTTTGCTTTGACAATGTCCGTTCTACATGTGTATTTGAGCATTTGGGAAAAGACGTAGACAGCCAATGAATTTAGACAGGATCTTTTTTGCTTGTTGAAGTTAAGTTTGAAGCTTTATATAATTGATTCCTATGTCATAATTATGATGGTTGGACTCCGTTTCTGGGTTAAAAACTAACTTTTGAAACTACTTGATTACTACTATTTGACCCACATATATGATTCACAGTATTTTTTTGAGTAAAGCTGTTGAACCGTTTTTTTTATAATTGAACAGCAAATAAAAATTCTGTTGTAAATACTGTTATCACAAAATGCCTTAACTTGATACACAATTGAACAGCAGCAATTTTTATTGAAGCCCCGTGTTTGGAAACTAACTAGTCAGATCCAAGTAAAAACATCCTACCTGGATGAGTCCCTTACAGACTAAATTAAAAGGATCTAAAGTCATAAACACACTATATCTGAGCAGCAACTCGCCCTATATATCATTACCAAGAGTTGCTACTTTACAAATCAACTTTGAACTTCAATAATGGAAACTTCATACTAATTACTGAGTAAACAACCACCAAGTTAAGGACTCTCTGAGACAGTGGATCACAATTACAGAGTTAATAGAGCAGTGGAGTGGAGTGTTTGCAAGAATTCGCCGCTGCCGTGTATGGTCACTACTGTGACATTGAGACTGCGAGTTGAGTTGAGTACTACAGCAGACAGCACCTTGTTAGGAGTGAGCAGTCTATGGCAGTACTCAGAATCACAGCCTCACAGGGTTACAGCAGCAGCAGCAACGCAGACCATTATTGGACATGTAGATAGATGGACAATCATTGCCGGCGGCGGGATAGTAGTAGTCGTCAGATTGGGCTGGTGATAAGGATATAGGGACGTAGTTGTGCACCTCGGGAAAGATCTTGCTGTGTAAGGATTTATATCTCGAGTGCAGTTGTGTGAGGATGCTGTTATTGGCAGTCGGATGATTAGACTTATTTTGAGACTGTAGAAGTTTCTCGATGGCGGCTGTAGTGGCGGCCAAAATGCACGTGCCTCTGTTGTTTGTTGTCGTCTGAATTCAGTTCAATATCTGAAAATGTGTTAAGTTTTAAGAGAAAAGTAGGGCTTTGGAATGGTGGTTGACATGTGAATTTGACGCTTTTCAAGTTACGGCCGAAATGGCCTCATTGCTGCGCTATCAGCACTTTATTCCTTTGGCTGCAGATGAAGTGACCCATATTTAGATATTGATTACACCGTGACCAGTGATAACATTTGTGAGAAACGGCTCAGATTACGAGCTTTGAACCTGTACTGGAGGGTTAGTCAGCTACACCTACTATTGCAGCCTAGAATAAAGGCTAAAACAAGCTCAAATTCACCAATATGGATGTCTGCGTTACCTGCAGCAGAGTGTGAGTGATTCAAACATCCATTGTGATAAATTTGAGCTTATTTTAAGCTTTGTTCAAAGCTGCAACAGTAGCATGCATGAGCTAATAAATTGTTTTAACAGTGAAACAAACAGACATCCGTTTTCTGCTCAGCCAGGGTTTGACAGATGGTGCGGTGTCAAGGTCATGCAGAATGAAATGAGACCTGGTTTGATGTAGTGATGTAAATGTGTGAGATCATTGGTTTAGAGCAGTTCGAGGCACGGTGTGGCGTTATCACTGATCATTCGACGGTTTTCAGATACTATCACCATCATATTGTTATCTGAGCAACAAGTGGGCTATCGTGTTTTTTTAACTGAATCAAAGCAGTGCTGAATAGAGGATGTTAGGATTGAAAGTTAATCAGTTAAAACTGGTAGTTTTCACTATGGGACATGGCTTTCGCGCACATGCATATGCAGATGATTGACGTGCAATTCAGTACAATTTGTGATTCATCTAAAAACGTTGCCTGAAATTCAGATAATGTTTGAGTCGTGGTTGAAATATTGATGCTTCAGGTCATGAGTATGAAAAAAACATAAATCAGCAAATTGTTTTCAAGCAGGAACTAAGTGAGTTTGTAGCAGCTCTAATAGTGATTACCCAAATGGCACAAAACCCCTGAAATGCGGGTGCATAGAGTTGTAGTGGTAGGCTACATAATGCTACTCATCATCTCGCTACAAGCTGCATTTGACTGAGGGACAGCATTGCACCTTTTAATATATACACGAGTTTTCTCATCTATGAATTCTGGGAGTCATTTAGCCGAACAAATATCAAATGCTTACGTGTTTTACAGTGCATTGTGGGAACTTTTTGGACATACATTGATAGAGACTAACTTGTCACTCGTTTATGCCATTACAGCGTCTGGGTGGTCGAGACTAATCACCTAGCGGCGGAATATGGTACTATGTTCGTACCTTAATATTTCTATTAGAAAACAAGTGTATGGAGGCTCTTGAAATATGATCTAGGCTGGTGCCAGTGTCACTGATTTAGACTAATTTATGCAACTTGAATGTTGAATAACACAGTTTTTGAGGTTATTACTCAGGGTTCGAAACGTGACATTTATAATAATTTGAATAGTGTTTGATATTGCTGTTTTTACAGTCAGAGTGTATAGCGATGCAAACAAATCGCAATAAAGTTTGAAGCTGTTTTTAGCATTTACAATTATTTCATATGGTAAATGTCAATGATGACAAATTGCTTCCATGCTTGAGACAAATCAATTTGTGAATTTACATTAGAAAAGTAAATGGTAAAAAACGCTTTCAAGAATAAAAGGCCTTACAGCGTATGTTACTGCACCACAAGTGCAGGAATTAGCTAGTTGTGTTTTGAAATGTCCTAACACAAAATCATGCTGCAAGTTTATCCATGTGTTTTTGTTGGAATCAAAACGGACATAAAAAGCCAGATTCACAACTGATCATACTCATGAATGTCCCATTTCTAACCTAAACTGGGTGTTAATTGATTGTACAGTGTAGTTTGTATGTTGTTGATGCCGCATCAAATGGTTGCGATAATGGACAACGGCGACTGCTACAGCATTGATGGGACTTTGTGGCTATAACAATGATGTAGTAACACTGTATTAATCTGTAAAAACCTTGGTGAATTGCTTGGCGCAGCTTTTTAAACATTTTACACAGCGCGTATGCTGTTTTTGCTGGATTTGTGTTTTCTTTTACATGTTTAACATGTTACTTTTCGAGCTTATAAGTAATTATATTACTGCAAACTGTTTCAATTTGATCAACAGTCATTTAAATTAGATAGAATTCCTTGTTTCCAACATTTGGTGTAGTAAAGGGGCAACTCATATCCGCTCTATTTGAAGGCCAGAATTAATCCTTAGTCTATAAGTGCAACGTGGTTTGGATTGTTACTTGAATGAAGCATTATGTGATCATGAGGCATAGATAAGTTTTCTAATTGCTCATCTTTTGACCGTGTCTGAAAATGCTTCGGAATTTTGTGCCACCAGCTTGGTGATGTTTTGTATGGTCCTGGATTTGGCAGAACAGCGTGTGTTCTAAGTGAAGTCATGTTCGTTCATTATAGAATCACACAGAAGCTCGTTTTTAAGTCTTGATTTTTGTAAACTTTGATTGAAAAGATTTTTGTAGAAGTTTGTAACGATTTGGAGAAGGGATTCATTGACAAAGGTTATTGTGACATGATGCACTCTTCTCCAACTTTCTGTCTATCCCTCACAGACTCAATATAGGTCAATGTTCGTTGAAAGTCTCCATGAAATGATTTCATCCTAGGTTGTACATATAAATCATTGCAACAAACATTATTCACAAAACGTGCAAGGAGTTATTCCTTCGTTGTAGATCATTTGTAAGTGTAAAACTACCAGCCTTAATAGTTGATATTTTTGTGGCATTAACAGTTATAGAATCAATTTCTAAGTTATTTTCTTTTTCAATGCACTTATCATGATATATTTGTAATAGTGTTATGTTTCTACTCTCTAAGTATTTCATGTTTAATGTACATTGTCAGGAGGAGAAATGTATAAACCTATTTGTTTACTATTCGCAGTCTGCTAATTTGCCGAAGGAGAAAAGATGGAAGGTAAACATCATAGTGGTTGTCATGGAAAGTCACGGTCAACGTCAGGAACCTGTTACTCAATTGCGTCTCACCAGCACCCCACCAGACAGCATCCCCTCCCCTCTACAACCCCCCCCCGCTCCTCAACTAATTAACAAATAGTTCACAGAAATGCTTCTTGTTTTGGTCAAGCAGTGATAGCTATATGCAAAATAGCTGCGAGAAGGTTTGTGTGTGGTACGTTCAATTTGCGGTTCTTTAGTTTACTTTTTACTGTATATTGAATGGAAAATGATACATTATACTGTACTTGAGTTTCAAGTACTAAAATTAACTACTGTCTTTGTAGGCAGGTGATAGGTAATTTGAAAACTGATTGTGAATGTACCATGCACAGATTGTTCTAATTATACGCACAATTTCTGTTATTTGCTGATATGATGCCAGCGTTAAAAACAAAACACCCAGCAAACAAAAGATGAAAATGCGGTGAAATTAAATATTTCCCCACACAAATAGTTATAGGCAACAACAAACTGTTTTCAACTAAAATTTTTTGTATTCTTCATCTTCAATCGGCTGGTACGAAAGTCATATCAAAACGCGCATGGCATTGAATTAGCAAATCACAGAAACCAACATCACCATGGCACATGTGAAGCTATCTTCCTGGAGACCTGTTTGTTACCTATACTTTCCTATTTCCAAATTCATTCCAACAGAAAAAAAAAAATTTCAAGATTTTTATTATTGGAAAAGACATACCGGTACTGGTCAGGCTCCAATTTAGTCACTAGTCCACTTGTCCTGACCAGTAGAAATTGGGGAGGACTCGTGCTGAATTCAATTCACTCGTCCTGCAAACGAGTAGCTGCTAATTTGTCAGGACGAGTAACTTTTGGTCAGGACTAGTACCTTCTTTAAGTTACTAGTCCTGCTGAATAGGGACTATTAACTGGGAGACTGCCGGTATCTTTTTGCTTTGTGAACCTTGACCCATGAAGGACGTTTTGAGACTGTGCCCGTTCCCATTGTATCTGCTGGTGAGACCAAAACTGTACAATCAACGTAACAGGTTCCTCACGGTGTAGTTCGTAGTCTTTGTCAGCTGGTTTATTTTTGCCATCCTTAGTCACCTCTGTGGTTTGTGTCGACAGATGTTTCGTGGAAGACGGCAAATTCATGTTGTTACATCGTCTCGTTGAAGCCCATGTGAAAAATTGATAATGCACCTCCCCCAGTCCTTGCTAATACGAGTCTTGACATGCTACACGCGGTCTGCCGTCAGACTGTTGTTTTAAATCTTGTCTCGGCCCCCACCGTTTCAAAGCATATGAATGCTTAAACTTAGAGTCGAATGGTTGCCAAATTTTACAATCAAAACAAAAAATTTCAATGATAAAGGTTCTAGGTGAAACCAATTTGGATAAAAATCATTTGTGTTCAAAATTAACACTTTTGTAGTTGAATAGAAAAGGTCCCGCGGCGTAAATGGTATTTTGAAGTTTATTCGTCATTTGTGAGTTTCGCATCACACTATTTGAATCATTAGGTGGGGGCATAACAAGTGAATTTTCAGAGGCTGGGACAAAATGAAAATTCTCTTGTAATATATTGGTTAGAATCGACTCTCATATGGTTATAGTACGTCCCAAAACTATCATAACGTTTTAAAATTTAAGCTGATTTTCTAAAAAAAAGATTACTTTGTTTGGTGTAGAGTTAAAAAGAGCTGACTAAGGTGATAACACATTAGTACAGACTATGTTTTATATAACGATAAAATGTTAATATTACACTGATTTTGGGGTGTATTTACAGCTGTTCCAGAAATGCAGTATCATACATATTTATCATTACATTATACGTATGATATATGTAAATTTTAGGCGTTGGGTTTAGCGTCATTTATGATACAATATTAAATTAGTCCAACTGCCAATAACCATGAAACATGGTCCTCAAATATGTTATTTAAACAGTTAAAATAATTCCCGAACAGACTGTGTGATTAGGAAAGTAGAAACGTTGTCGACATCTTGTTTGTCTGATACGTGAAGTTGTGGTCTTTCTGTGTCAATTCCTGCATCGTGAAACTGCTTGATTGGTTCCCATTTAATACCCTGGTGGAAACATTAACAGTTGACTAATTTGTTTGGGAATGTTCTTTTTGGTTGCTTCTGCCTTTTAGCCCTAGTAAACAATGCATGGAATCCCTGTTTCTGTTAGCCTCTATCTTCCATGCTTTTACATGTCTCCCCAAAGTTGTAACAGGGTTCTTACAGTCATGGGCGTTAGGGAGAAACAAGTACGATTTTAAAGACGTTTCCCTCTGTGTAAGTTCATACATTAACGCGAGATTGACATCTCAAATACTAGAAACAGCATTCATCAAGATGAAATTCCATGAATTTAAATTATTTTTAAATGTTTCTAATGCTATGGAAAATTGAAGAAAAAACCCAACTGATTTTTACCGGTAGTTGGCAAAGCGCTAGAACATTTCGGTGTTGTGTCAGAGACGTTAAATTTGGTGAGAGAAAAGTCTCAAGATGTGGTTTGTAGGGACCCTGGATCTACTGATGCATGTGCATTGCCGTCATGTCTCTTCAGTACAGCTGTATATTTCTGATTATTCATTTATACAAAAGGTGTAAAGGCGTTCATGTTCAAGATTGTGGATATAATTTTTAACATGCCGATATTAGTGCCACTGCCTTTAAATTTTTCGGAGCTGCTCCATTTAAAATGTACTATTAAAGTAGTTTTGACAATGCTTCGATGGTTTTGTTCTTTTATGGGAATATGGCAAATTTTCAGTTTATAGGTTATTTAGTACCTCTTTTTTTAGTTGGGACTTTTTGGACAGAAAGTTATGTGTAAACTGAAAATATAAGATGTATAATTTTACTTATCACTGTTCTTTTGATAGTCAACAAACTCACATGAAAAGACTTATGACAAAGTTGGATACACAATATTGTGATGGTGCATTTTATGTATATTGAATCTGCCGTCATTCTTCAAATAAATGAAAAACATTTGCATTTACATTTAACATAGAACGTTGTATTGAACATTATTATTAGCGGATATAGATGATAGGATTTGATTGGCTAGCTCATATAGCTGTCTGATTGGCTGATTGGATAAAGCTGTGTGATTGGCTTAGATCTGGATATTTCCCTCTCATTGGCTCACACTTGGAGTAATAAAAAACATGTTCAACTTAATTTTCAGTAAGTACTTTATGTTAATTTGATTTAAAATTTCTATCCTCATAATGACATTATAATTTTTAGCGACTTTCCCCATGCATATTTTATGTGCTTTTTTTTCGATTCAACCAACAAGCGTATTTTGCATGATTGACTCTGGTTCAAATTGTTTTTGTGTTAAATTTATGAAAAATGTTTCAGCAATTTTAAAGATTATTGCCGTATTTTTTTTGCATGTGGTTTTATTGCTTCAAGTTAAGAAACTGAAAGGGAAAGCCGGTGGTGGAAAGATGATTTAGTTTGCCTCCCATCGATCATAAAAGATAAATGATTAATTTGTCAAATCCTATTTATAATGATCTGTTAAAAATCCAAAATCTACGCTGCATTCTCAGTTTTTCAAGGGCTTTTTTATTTGGTTATAATTATCATAGTCTCTTATATAAAGTGTATTTGTTATGTATTAGTTGTAGTCTTGTAGTATCTAGTTCACTTCAATGTATTCCATGGTTAATCGCAAATTTTAGTCTTAAATTCACTGTGTACCAAGATAATGCTCATGGGCAAAAGATAAAAAGTAACATTGACTTCATAGTATTTGTTTTTTAGTACAATTAAATACCTTTACATTGACATGTAGTTGATTAGCTTCAGGAACGTCACTAGTACATATAAAGTAGTCAGCCCTTTTCTCAAAAGGCGATGAATTCTAGACCTTGCAAGCTGAAAATACGCCCAAAAATGACAAACATTTTGCGAAAAACTTAGTTGTGGCTGGGCCCATTCCCTAGTGACGTCTCTGATGTTCTGTGTTCATAAGAAATCACACCTATGCAGTGGCAGATCCAGGATGGGGGCTGCCCCCTCTCATCATATTGCCCATTTCCCAGACTACTTCGTTTTGCAGGGCATGTACTGTAATATTTCGTGGCTATTAAATTTTGCGATTTTCATCTATAAATTATTTTGTGACTATTTAATTTTGTGATTTTGGTGTATCCTAGACCTACTTTACATAGGCTATTCATGTTTGCTGACTATTTAAGTTTGCGTTTTTGCACCTACCCTCAAAAATCGCAAATTAAATCGTGCGCAAACATTTCTAGTTTTACAGTACGCAAGTGCCCCAGATAAGTCTTTGTCAGGACAAGTTAGAATCTAACTTACTCGTCCTACAGACAACTAACTTTTTCCAAAACCAAAGTGTACACTTAGATGACTGTAGGACGAGCAGCATTTTGTGCAGGACTAGTAATTTTTTTTTTGCCAGGACGAGTCCTGTAGACTAGTGAGTGTTATGAGCTATCTTGCGCACGTCCCAAAGTGTATAGGCTCACACACCCTGGGTGAGTATTAGGTGAAAAAGGGCTACTCATCCTTTGTTACTTGTCATAAGGACGAGTAACTCTCAAATATCAACTCGTCTTGCAAAAATTGTTATCGTTCTGGCACAAACTCTACATCTGTATGCCAAATGCACCAGAATGTCCTACTCATGAAGAGGTTGAGTTGTTAAAACATTTTACTCGTCCTCTAGAAGATTTTACCAGTCAATACAAGCCGACCAATGTCTAATCCTGACACTCTCCCAGCACCCCAACCCTGTTGAAGGAAATCCTGGCTCTACCACTGCAGCATACTGTATTGGCCCACATCTTAGCCTGGGCTATGACGTGAATGTTCAATGTTAGTTGAAGCATTTTAATGTTACAAGATTTTTACTGTTTCAGGTGAGTTTTCTGATTCCGGGGGTGATTCTGGAACTTTCCATTAGATGGGGTTAATGCAAGCAACATTCTTGTAAAAGCCCATGGGCTTTTAAGTGGTTGCCATCTAGTACGGATTAAGCTGGCAGTTTAAAACATTACCTGTTGTACCGTGATTTTCAGTCCTAGTCAAAAAATAAGTTTGAAAATTTCAGGTCCCCCTTGTCAGATGCTGTGGTGGAGTTGGCCCTCGAGTTATTATGTACATACACGTCCAAATCCCATAGGATAGGATAAATATTTCTATGAGTGATCATTGTACCTTTTACGTAGAAAATTCTGGATTTTGACCACATGACACAGGATGATTTCAATGTCAGCAAAAACACAAGATTTTTAAAGTTTTTAAAAGAATAATTTTGTGATTGATCGAACTACACTGGAAAATAACACTTTCTGTTGAAATTACATTTGTGATATGAAAAGAATGAATTTTCTACACAGACCTTGTTGTCACCCGCGTATAAATAAGCTACAAAAGCGATATTCACCAAAAGGGAGCTTATTGCATGAATGTTGGTCATGTTTGTCATTAAATCTCAGCATGACTTTGGCCATGATAGGAAATTACCTCTGTTAGACACCTGGGCGAAGAAGACAAAAACTTCCCTGTCACATTTCCGTATCAATTACAACAGAAAACTACAGTAAACCTCCTAAACGCAACCACCTCTACAACTTAAGCTACATGCGGTTTCAATAGAGAGGTGACTGCTTTACAACGGGCTCTGTTTAGTACTTGGGTCGTTAAGCAGAAATCACCTACGGGTAAACGTTTTTCACTGAGGTGGTCATTTTAGCGAGCTCGTATTTTAAGAGGTTCTGCTGTATCTAGGCCGGTATTCATTGTATGAAAGTTGAGCGGAGGTTTTGAGAGACTCATGTTACGTGACTGAGCGAGCGAAGAGCGCGTGGGATCGCTGCTCATAAGGACAAGAGTCACTCAGGTGACATTTTGAATCAAGTATATAAGCTTAACCCTGTGCACATCATTATAGATTGTACTTTAATCATCTACACACACCTTTTGTTGCATAACTTTCTTTAATCAAAATGTATTTCTATGAACGTGACATCCTTAGGTGTAGAATTGGTCAGGGTTGTTAGAAATTATGACATAATGACTGAGAATCGTATGTTTAAAGTTTGATAATCAAATTTCTCGTCAACTTTCAAAAATATATACTTATTGCTACGTCATACGTATGTTCTTGACATGTCTCACTTACGTAATATTTTCTAAAGAGGTCAATGTGCATGTTATCACATACCGTGTGCATCTTGACCCACGGAGTAAAAGTTCACATGTTCTTGAAAACACCATTTGTATAATGGTGTAAATAATAAAGAGACAGATTATAGTCGAAAATGAGGCGTGTAATTTTTATCCTCCATGACAATAGGTGACTGACTATTGCGCAATGGAGAAGAGAAAAAACCTTACTTTTAACTGAGTAATTTGTGTAACGGTTCTTGCGATTTCCATTTCACATCATCGTGGGTCAACAACTAGGCATTTCAATGTAACATTCAGCAAAAAAAATAAGATTACCTTTGCTCAAATTATCTATCAATTTGACTTCATAAATTTGTCAGGTTATCTGTTAAAAATGGTGTGAAAATATTTTAATAAAATTAACTTCTAACCAATAACACCAGTTAGAAAACAATCTTAAAAAGCTGGTGCAAGACAAAAACAAGTAATTCGAAAAATACCACCTATTAGAAAATTAAACAACTCTGTTATAATATGACATATAGTTTAAAATGAACGGATGCTACTGCTTGTAATATGTCGTATCCCAAGTGAGCGTGGTTTGTGACAGCAGAACGAGAGCATGTTAATAGTGTGCTGAGTCGTGCTCAGTCTGCACGTGACGGTATCAAAGCTTCTTTGTTCCTGAGCACCAATTAGGTTGGTATCAGGTACTGTCCTTCCCACAATGCAAAACTGCCTTGTCACTTCAACAGTAAAGGTGCTTATTTACAGGCACATTCACAATTTATTGTGTTCCTAACGACTTAACATGTACACTAGATCATTGGTCAGACTAAATCTTTCTCAACTCCCTGGGGAGCATACAGCATATGATGTGCTTATCAGTCATATTAGTGTTCACTCGCCTGACCGGTACCCATTTAATGTGTAAGTAACTAAACTGCCTGTTCGCTTTCAGAGTAAATGTGCTTATTTACAGTTGCAATTCACAATTTATCGTGCTCTAGCGACTTAACATATACACCAGGTCATTTGCATCCTTGTCAAAGTATATCTTCTCAACTCCCTGGGGAGCGTACAGCTCATCACAACTGTAGTGCAGACGCGCTTGTCAATCAACATTAGCGTTCACTCGCCGGACCTGTACTTATTTAATGTGTAGGTACCACAAAGTATGCAAATTTTTATTTCCATAGACGGTTGTCGGTATGTTCAAAGCCGCAATAGTAGCATCATTTACTATGCTACCAAGTTAAGGGTTGGTTTAAGCATATTCTTTTCAAAAATGAATCAGGATTCAGCATGGCAAAATGCGACTTGAGCCGTCTTCATTGAGAAATGAAAGGGCTATCACTCTACTGTTCTGTGTATAGCTGTTATTTCTCGGAATTGAGAACTGGCGTGTGCGGAACTCATCACTAATTAGACAAGCGACCTCCAGTCTCAATGATCAAGCTGGTGACAACGTCCGTTCACAATGTTACTGCGTACTAAGTGGGTCTCTACAAGTGCCTAAAGTGACAACAGTCATTTTGTGAGTATTTAATCCGTTTCTTACGGCAAAAAATCGTTTTTCATCCACAATGCGCTCTTGCCATGTATAATTGAAAATAGCACGATGCAACATCTCAGATCTTCACATGTAAAAGTGTTACATTTTGAAAACCTTGTGTTTGGACACGAGACAGACGCTCATTTCTACCATACGGACACCGATAACACAAGAATATTGATGTCTTAAAAATGGACACACGGACACTGCATTTACTAGCGTCCTGTAAGCATCTCAGTCCATTACCCCATATAGAGCCCTATACAAGGCACGTGCTCACAGGGACCGAATGCACATGCTGGTTTTAATGCAAGACGCAAGGTTGGTTACTAATAACGTTACTAATGATTACAGTAATATCTGGTACACAAGCAACATTTGATGCCCATAAAGCCAAGGGAAGGTAAAAAATGTTCAAGGACATATAAAAAAGTGACATTTTATGCCTTGATCATATATATATATATATAGTCAACAGATTAACATACTGTATCAGCAGAATCAGAATATTTCGAATGTCGGGCCACAAACCCTGACCTGTATCGCTGGGGGTTTCCGTAGACGTAATTGTTATTGAACAGAGCCGATGTCTGTTGTCTGTCGTCTGGCCACAATCAATGTACGTCACACCGCGGACATAGCGCAGGTAGCCGGGATCAATACGCGGGTCAATACGGCTGTCACAGCTGGCCAATGCAAAACCCGCTGGTGCAGAGTAACACTTGTGTTTTTTTAAAGTTTATAGATACAGTAGAACCTCTCTAATAGAACCACATTTGAAACCAGTGTTAGGTGGTCTCCAATAGTAGGTGGTTTCTATACAGAGGTTCGTTTTTGGTAGCTTTTATGAAGGTTTGGGGCTGAAAAGTGGATTTATTCAAGGTGGTCTCACTAGAGGGTGGTCTTAATTGGGGGGTTGTACTGTATATAGAAGATACCGTATACAGGCATTCAAGGGCCCACCTGCGTTTAAAGACTCATCCACCCGAACTAGTTGTTTTAGGGGATTTAGATACTTGTTTTTAAAATGTATATACATATATAGAAGATGTCGTATACAGGCATCCAAGTGCCCACTTCCATTTAAAGGCTCTTCGCCAAAATTTGGACGGTGTAATAATCAAAACCATTGAAAATCATATATAAATTCACACTCATGTAAGAGCCCCCACCCCACCCCCCAACCCCCAGCCCCCTAGATTGCCAGATTTTGAACATAAAAGCTCTTGGGCAACTGTACCTTTTTGGGGCTTATGCAATTCACAAGTTTTTTTGTGTGTAAATAACGTCCTTACAAGCAGACAAATTTAGCGGGTCATTATTCATGGCCTCGACCAATCAGAACATCAGAAAGTGTTTGGTTCAATAACGTCAAACGTATGATGTCACATGGCCAAGTAAAAGAAAAAAACGTTATTGAATTTTATTGCGACAAAGTCTATTATTGTGGCGGAATTCATGCAGTAAAGTCACCATCAAACCGAAGGGTTGTAATACTGGATATATATGTACAGTGTGAATAATATTCCCAAAGACGCCCCCAATGGCACTACCCACTTGAATATTTTGTTGGAAAAAGGGAGGGGGGCTATAAGCTTGTGCTCTCTGCTCCCTATGGAAGTTTGCACTAGCCAGGGGGGGAGGTGTCAAAACTGCAGGCCGTCATACACGCAACATCAGCGATTCAACATTATTGATTCCCTCAGACATCGATAACTCGACCATCAGATTTCACTGCAATAAAAAAACTTGTAGATTGAAATTGATGGTTTGTATCGCTTACAAACACTGCTGGTGTTGAGGTGTCAACGGAAGTCTGTCGCTGTGTGGTGATTTACCACCCTATAGCTGCTGCGAAATCAGGCAAAAAGGCCTAATGGTTTCTACACACGGTGGATTTAAACACAGTCAAACATTAAATACAATTAAAATAGTTATGTATATGGATCCCCCAGAGGTTACTGTTTATTATGATCTCCGTTTACAGATGTTACATTATGAATATAAACATTTTGCCCCAATCAAAGGATTTGCGACCGCAAGAAATGGTCCTACTATAGAAGTGGTCTCTGTACAGAGGTGGTCTTCGTTGAAGGTTCTGCTGTATCGCCCGGTTTCTGATTATGACTGTAAATTGAGAAGCGCAGTTTGTTTATTTCCAGTGTAAATCGATGAACAGAACAGAGACGAGAAAAAAATCAATGGTGATATTGTGTTGGAAGCAATGAGTGGTGTATACAGTTAGCACCATTATGTATATAACGACCGTATGTATCAAATAAACTGCTGTTTGACCTGTTTATTGCAAAATGTTTATGGTCAATCGCTAACTCCTTATATGTTTCAGTTGTGTTGACTAATCACTGTAGTGTCCCAGACTTAATAACTGATTAAAGTTATTCCCAGTCTGTGGACTAACATGCAAAATCTGCTGTGAACTAGGGTAGTCAACCACCCGAAAACGGATGTTCTGGTTTTGTATGTCATTAAGTCATTTATAGAAAGACTTATGACTCCAAGTGAATTGACTGTCTCCTCAGGTAGGACTATATCATCTTCATAATTGGCTAGTGACTTTTCAATATAAGAGACGTGACTATAAGCCCTTTTTAATTTAAAAGCTTCAAGTACTGTAAATAATGTTACTCATACTACTGCTCCAATGGTAGTGAGTTAATTCTTATTCTGTTCGTTTGATACTAGTCTGTAATATATGATATCTTTAATGATATAGTAATAAAAAATAATAATTGACATTTACTGAAAGTTCTACAAAAACATGTAATAATTTATATTTTTAAATTAATATTCAAACTTTATTCACACCAACATTCATGCAAGAGCTCAGAGTAAAAAACCTTTTTCTTCATGATTATTTCTATCATAAATCATTGATATTTTTAAAGAATTTTGGATAACTTATTTATTATGGTATATATTGTCACTAATGATAACGTTACTGCAGCAATAGAAGCTGCATTTAATAGAATTTAATTCTTATATGTCTAATGATTGCTTGTGTTTTCAGCAGTGATGTTTCCCAGCGGAGATACAAGACTGCACAATTGTATCATTCTACAATGTAAAAATCATATGTTATTATTTTGATGGAAGAAGCATCACGTATATTAGTTCAGTAGAAATTTAGCATAAGCATGTTTTGTGGTACCGATGATCATTATGATTGATTCTTGTACTCTGATGCATAAATTAATAGCGCTATTAACTTCCTTGACTTAAAAAATATAGGCATAGACACTAAAATCAAGATTCTAACAAAAATAATTATTAAGCTATGAGAGATCTTTGTATTTCGGGGCGGCCATTTTGTTTTTTTTTACAGATAAAAAACTTTCCTCAAGGGTACCAGCCCGGGACCAGGCAGAATCCTGCTCAGGACATGTCAAAGTACAAGAATCAATCATAAAACATCGTCCTTACCATAAAACACACTTCAGCTAAAAATTCCATTCTGCAACTAGACTATACCCGTTTACCTGTCTTTTCGCGTGTTACTGTATAACCTGTGTTTGCGTGTCTTTCAGCCACGATGTTTCTCAACACGTTGACGCCCAAGTTCTATGTGGCGCTCACAGGAACCTCCTCGCTCATCTCCGGACTCATACTCGTGAGTAACTCAATGCTTGGTCTAGCAACTCAAGCACACAGGTGTTCCCATTACAAAGTTGGTCCTATTACATAGGTGGTCCTATTACAGGGGTGGTCTTAGTACACAAGTCCCATTACAGGGGTCGTCAAATTATTGGGGTGGTCTCATTACGCAGGTGCTCCTATTACAGAGGTAGTCCTGTTAAACAGGTTACTCACATCTTATTCTAGGAACTTATCTTTGTTGCACACTCTGAGTATCAGACGTCCTGAAGAGACCTCTGACACATAACTATTCTCATTAAAAATTCTGAATCATCGCAGGCTGGTGATGAATATAAATGAGGTCAAGTGATCAATCACAGCTAAGTATCAGATGGGTGTGGCGGGTTCAACCAATCAGGTTGCAGTATTTAAACAGGTCACATAAAATATGTTAATCCACTCTCAGGCGAAACATTTCAGAGGTCAATTTGCTTGACATCTGATACTCAGAGTGCAATTACGCAGAGGTGACCCAATAATATGGGTGATCCGATTACGCATGTGATCCTATTCAATCTTTTTATGGGACTCTGTGTTAGGACCACCTATGTAATAGGACCATCACCTTTTTTTTAAATGACTTGATTTAATAATTGATAAACAAAGCACTTTCATTTTCGTACAAAACGTTTTCTGATTTTCATGTTGAGTATCAATTTTATTGTTCCCGTTTTCAAAACATTACAACTAAAAAGATTTTCACGTATATTCATATAGAATCATCTGACAGTTGCAATCTATAATATCATTGGTAAATGTAATGCCACGAAATTTATGTATCGTCACATGACACCGGTTGCTCAGTGGGTATGGCGAGTTTTGCCCATTAAAAGTGAAACTGAAGGATGATACCGTGAGCAGTTTCCATGGAAACCAGGCAGGCCGTTAACAAGGTCACTCAGCGAGATATTAGCAGGCTCTAATTACTGTGGACAAATCAAACGGCTAATACACAATGTAATGATGATGCTTTATTTTCTTACTACGAGCTTCATGAAGCTGTATTGTTTATGATACAAAAAGGCTCAGAGTCAAACAAGTTGAACTTGGCTGACGGACAAATTATATTCACTAACACTCAAATTGTTTAACCATCCTGTTATATCCTTGCCAGTTCTTTGAAGATACTCTTACATTCCGTGTCATAGTAGAGTATTAGTTAGTTTACTGTTCAAATAAGATCAGGGTTCGTATGGTCCATGGTAATCCTGGAATTCGATATGCAGTAGATTTTGATCTTGAAATTCTCCTAGAATTTGATGAAGTACCTGGAAAAAATGAGCATTTTTTTACACTGAAATTATTATTAAATTGCTATTATAAAAAAGTTTGTATTTGAGCAATATTACTCATTGGCCCACTGCGATTGTGCAGCCATTTTGTACTCAATCAAACACCAAACACATTGAA
>CM032663.1:4162034-4174298 GCA_019095985.1 Streblospio benedicti
AAGTTTTAGTACAAAATCTCTCAAAAAAAAATGGTGTACTTTGCTGTGAAAAAAATTGATAGCCCCCCTCACCCCCCCCTCCCCCTCAAAAGTCTGTGAAAACATTGATAGCCCCCTCCAAACATTGTGACAAAAGTTCATGGCCCGGCCTAAAATCCTCCTACCCCACCCTCTCATAAATGCTGAATGGTCCCTTATCTGGTTAGAGACCATTAAAAATTGAGAGGGGTATTGAAGATCTGAGCGGGTAGATGGATTAAGGGGCGGTCCAGACGAACATCAGGGGGGGGGGCTAGGTCTTTTTTTGAAATAAATAGTTTGTTTCTGCATATGTCCCAAAAAAATAGTTTGTTTGTATATGTGTCCAGAAAAAAATAATTTGTTTGTATATGTGTCCAGACTTATAGATATAGTTTATAAGACCAACATGAAAAAAAAAGTTTGTTGTTCAATGAACAAAAAAAAAAGGTTTGTTTTTGTGGGGTCTCTGAAAAAAATAGTTTGTTAGCAGGTAAAAAAACCTAGCCCCCCCCTGATTTTCGTCTGGATCGCCCCTAACTTTACCACATAAAGCTGTCTACCTAAATCATAATCATGCATTGAAGCTTCGAATTCCTTATATAGCGAACCCGTGGACACTTAATTGTGCTCTCCCAGAAAGTGTCCAGCAAAGACAGATTGCACGGTTCTGGAGGGAGACATCAAGCTTTGTGTGTATCAGCTCTTGCATTTGTGGCATGAATGTGTGTATAGGTCTATCTGTGAACACTCCAAACAACAAAAACGTTGGCCGGGCCACTAGATTCAGCTTTGTATAATCTAATAGGAAGTGGCTTATAAGGGTTTGTGAGATGGGGAATTTGTCCTGAAAAAATATATATGGGGAAATGGGAAGGAGGGAAGATAGATTCTGGAAGACTGGAGAATGAATGAAACAAATAAATGGTAGATTGGTGACCCCTAATACCCCCACCCCGCACATATATAATAATGTAACACACACACACACACACACACACACACACACACACACACACACACACACACACACACACACACACACACACACACACAATAGAGTCCATGCTTGGTTGACTATTTCATGTGTAATCGTGATGTTGGTAATAGCTTTAGACTCAAGTGTAAAGATGAAAATTTACAAATTTGTAATAGATGTTCAATATTACAAATAATTTTAAGTTGAAATTTATATATGAACAATCCACACGGCATCCGGACCTTCAGCCCTACATAGGAATGAGTTTACGTTGTGTTTATTCTGCCTGCTTATAACACTATGCAACCTCGTTCTTTTACGTGCGTGGAGTGTGGCGTGTCCGTTATGACTGAATGATGTAACTGAAGACTTGGTTCTTATCTCTATCAGAATGTTCTTCTGTAGCTGCATCACTGGTATACGTACGAAGATTCAGATTATATTCAAACACAGTTAACTAGGAAATCTTAGGCATTTAGAGATAGATATCAGAGGATCTCACATTTGTTCACCCGTTAGTGTTCCGTGCAAGTTCAAACTATATTTATTCATGTGGTATAATACGAACATAAGTTAAACTGTATAACTTTATAAACCCTCCCAAGGAAATGAGAATAGTATGTAGTAGAAGTAGATATGTAGATAAATCTACAGTGAAAATTGTTACACATTTGCTTTATATACTTATGGCAAAAAAAAACACAAAAAAAAAAAAAACAGAAAAAAAAAAAAAACAAAAACAAAACAGAAAAAAAACAACAACAAAAAAACGAATAAAACGAATAAAAATAAAAAAAAAAAAGCAGGTCCAAAGAATGTACCCGTGCAAATGTAAGTAGGAAGATGAAAACTACAATCATTATGTAACTTTTATTAGACCTTTATTAAAATTTTCGCTGACAGCATTTTCAGGTGCAGCATCAGCACATAATTGTTAAACCTCCATGAAATAAGCATTTTTTTCTTACAAAACGTATAACACAATACTGATTAGTTTTACTAAAGTGACATAGCATTGTAGCAACGTACAAAACATAATTACATCATGAGAATTTTCAGCCTTTTCCACTCGTTTACATCATCCTGATAGACAAAAAAACACCTTGCATACCACGTCTTATATACACATATAATGTATACATCATAATTATAAATTATTATATTACTATTTATATCTATAGCTAGCTATAGTTCACTTTTGCGCAAATGCCAGGAAGACCCAATGAAAACTAACACATCTTTCCAACAATAGTTTACCACAAAACCCCCACTTTTCTTATATTATAAACAGTATTTTAGCATGAACTTTTAGGGAGCGAGCATAATTAATTGTACAGGGGGCAGTTATTTGGTATTGATAAGATAAAAAAAATAACATGCTCTCTAACTTTCTACATTGAAATTGAATGCCCACCCATTATGAACATTAAGAAACTGAGCGCAACCCCCCCCCCCCCCCCCAACCGGATAAATATGAACAATGGCATACTTCCGTATCATAAAGTATGATATTGGACAGATTCCATGAAAACTGTTTGAAGTGTATTGCAATGAATCATTCACTGTCAGTGGTAAATGAATACATATTAAGCAATCTATTTGACTTGTTAACATTACAATACAGTTAACAAAAGTGCGTAAAATATTACCTTTTCAGTTTGAGAATTGAGTGCCCTCCCTCAAACTTTGAATTAAAATTGAACACCCTCCTTTCTGTGACCAAAGAAAATTGGGCACCCCCACCCCCACCAAATGACCGCCCCCACCCCGATGTACAATTATTTCTGCTCCCCCCGTTACCGTTTTAGTACTTATGCATGAAAATAACATACAAACAAACAACGTACTGTCAAACTGTGCGCAAAGCATTCGCGCAATGCAATGCATTCTGGTAATTTAAATACGTGACTACAGTATAACGTATTTTTCAGACCACCTCTAGAAGGCCATCATGTGTGGTCTTAAAACTCTATATTAAAGAGAATGTCGTCCTCGGGGGGGGGGGGGGGGGGGGTGTCTTGTCAAAAATGGGTACGGGCGTGCCATCTCAAACGTCGAAACTGTACCTATCACTGTACTTAGGGAATGATCATAAATAATGTTACCGCGGGGTGGGGGTGGGGGTGGGGGGGGGGGTCGTCCAACTTTTTTATTCCTTTTTTTCTGGGGGAGGGGGGTCACTGAACTTTTATTATCATGCTACGGCATATTTTTTTTCAAAAAAAATTCTTTTAGCAATTGTTTATTAATGCAATGACTGTGTATAGGACTTTTGCATTAGCAGGGGGGGGGGGGTGTCACTCAACGTTTTAAAATGTTGATTGGGGGGGGGTCGGATAACTTTTTCTTCGAGCCCCCCAAAATGGACGACCTCCCCGGTATCGTTATTTATGATCGTTCCCTTATTTGGCATGAAAAGGTCTATACCTTGATATTATTGTTGTGCAGCTGCCTTGCATCACATATTCTAATAATTCTATATGCAAGCTGAGTATTTCTTATGATGTTTATTTCACAAGCTAGAATTATTTGGAACTATTTTGAGTGTGTAAAAACATTATGTTAATGAGTGATTCAGCAGATGAAGTTGAACTAAACAGAGCAGAACCCGGGATGGCCAGTTGTTTGGCTTGTATGCACAGGATAATTCATTGGTGAAAGGCCATGATTTCAAATTAGAAGAAAGAAATGACACCAAACTACACCGTCGGTCTACGGGAATTTCTTTTACACTGTATATATAGTCTGTATTGCAACATCTACCTGTGGGATAAGAACCATTTATTTAGGGAAGAATATTCACGGACAAGATTTACGTCAAAGACAAAATCAATGCTCTCGGTTTTTCCATCGTGGGTTTCACGGCTTTCCCTTTCACACAGCCTTCAAAGTCCATGTTCATGGTATATTTCCAATAAGTAATAAGAATGGGGTTTTCTTGCTCCACAAAGTAAAATCGTACGTCTGATGTTTGATATCTTGGCTGAAACTGAGAGACCAAAGCACTCGTTGATAAAACAATAGGGTTATGAACTGGCGATTCTAACCTCTCAGCCGCTGGTTGTATTGACAAAGTCTAGTGCAGTGTGTTTTAAAAACAGAAGCCGGGAAGAAGACAGAGGAACAGAGAGACGCGAAAACAAACATGTAAACAAGCAGGCGGAGAAAGAGCAGATTGCAGCCGAGATAAGTCTAACGCTGCCGTCTGCTTTAGATGTTGCTCTCTGCCCATTCTTTCCACGAGAGGTATTTTTTGTGAATGGTATTTTGTATTATTGTTTTTGATAATTATTTTGATGATAAATGTTATAATATAATGAATATCTAATTTGCATATATTTCTTATGAATCTTGTTGTCTCATATCGTTCCCAAGTCACGTTGACTTATGAACCAGGTTGTTCCCAAACGAAATATCTAGAACAAAACAAGTGCAATGAAGCAAATCGTAGTAGTACAGAAGAGCCACTTTTTCAAAACAAATACAGAAGAACCACTAATTTAAAGAAAAATGAGCCTCTCGTACAGAGTGGGTCTGTGTGCCTGTTTTTTCGTCTCTATAGACAGGGGGTGATACTAATTGGCACGTCAGAATGGGGTGGTGGTATGAACCAGGTAGAATATAGGGAGGAAGATGGGAGTTGGGGATGGGGTGCAAACTTATCTTGATTTACTTTTATTCAGATAGATTTGAGTCAAGGATTGATTTTTAATGTGAGTATTTCGTGTCTTAGACACATTTGAAGCAAATGACAAAATTAAATGGACCAGTTTGGGATGAGGGGTGAGGGTTTTACTCAATAACGTGTATATGTGTCCATTATAATTAAACTGCTGTAGAGTCAGTATAAAACACTGCTTCAAGTGATTCTCACCGGCTTGTTATCTAACACAGTCCCCTTGGAACCTCCTTTTATGTACACCTGCCTTATTTGGACCTTTTCCCCCTCCAGTTTCCCTACATAGCATATATAAAGTGAACCTCTGTATTAAGGACACCTGTCTTATGTGGCCACTTTTCTCGAATGTGTGCACATAACACAGGTTACAAAGTATATACACAAATATATACACTAACAGCTTTCAAGTTTGCATGCACCACAGGTGCGTGACCATCAATCATACATACCACTTCACTAAAGTTTTATTACTAACCTGATTGGCTAGTAAAATGAGTCATAAATGCCAATAAGACAATCTTAGGCAGCTATATTTGATGACTGTTTCTCTTAAAAATGACTAACTACCTAAGTTTTTAACATTGAAATGGACAATCACAAGTACAGATCCCATTGAAATCCTTGGTTCCACACCCCACCTCACTATTTTGAAACCCTGGATCTGCCAATGAACTTGAGTGCGAACATTAAAGCGGGGCACATTCCACCGCAAGGTGGGTCTACAGCCTGTCTACTGCCAAAAACGCATAGAAAACGTGAGGATCCGTGAGTGCACAGTGCGGCAAACGTACGTTTTTTTCAAAGGCCGTACGGTGGCCGCAGAAGAAGTTTGGCTTGCCAAACTTGAAACATTAGGTTCATCTATACACAAATACACCACTAACCGTCTACGACCACCCTAGGTCTGACCGTAGGGAGGCAGTGCGGTGACCTTTTACGTTAAACGCAGAGGATTTACCGCACGTTGTCGGCACGTCCACAGTACTGGGACCGTGCGTTGCCTGTACCATGAACGTGCGGATCCCGTACTTTTGTAATCACACGGTGCGTAGAACGTGAGTTGTACGCGAGTACATCGCACGTTCTATGCAAGAGATGATTGCACGGCCACCTCAATAATAACCACCCCTGTGCCGACACACTCACAAACGCACAGGCCGTACGTATGTGCCCACAACTGTACTTTTGTCAATGCTTGCGGAAAACGCCGTAGACGCCGCAGACCTTAACATGACCACCGCCCAAAGGTGGAATGTGCCCCAGCATGCACCATGTCTAATATTATCCACATGTTTCTTTCACCACGCAATACCTAGTCACAATATCATCTTTTTCATGTTTTACGTTCTCATCACAATGCACCCCTCATGCACTCCTCCCAGCACATCACAATGGGCTCATTTTCACCAGCACACCAATTCCTCGATTCAGCATTCTGTGAGAACCGTCACCACCTCCACTGTACCATTGATTGCGCTTGTCCTATTCAATCACTACTATACACTCTGTTCCTTTTTTGCCATTGCACATTCAAAGTTGGTTGATAATTCTACACTTTCCTTCACTTCCGTGTACTATACCATCCTAGAGCCTGGAACATTACGTCATTTACGTCTCTGCCTTTGACTTTAGTGACCGTATCCTTACTTGAGGTCAGTACCATTGTTTATGGTTTGATCATTCTACCTTTTCCTTCACCACCGACTCTGTACCAATGTGTATTGTGTTTGTATGGGCGATATATCCAGTCGCAAGTTACATTCTATATACCTCCAACTGTATCACTGTTTGTACTTTAAATTTGGCGTATTCCTTTAATGCTGTCCATACTACCCAGCTTACGGTCAGTTCATTGTAACTTTCCTTCATTACCAACCATTGCATGTGGTAAGTACCACTGTTCTGGTTGATGCATTCAATCGTTTCCTTCACTATCGTCCACTGTACCATCTTTCATATAGTCTGTACCATTGTTTGCGATCGATATTTTATACTTTCTTCACCACCGATGCTCATGCAAATATTCTACCTTTTCTTTCACCGCCAGGCACTGTACCACCACTGATGGTCAGTACCACTATCTGCACCAATAATTCTGTCCACTTCCTTCACTACTTGCCACTATACAATTGCATGTTGTCCGTACCAATGTTTGCGCTATGCTCATGGAATCTTTTCCTTCACCCTCAATGCCAATGTGTTTGAGACATTCGACCGGTTCCTTCACTACCACTCAAGGTACCCACGACGGTTCGACATCGATGGCGTTAGGTTCGGTCCTTGCATGTGTATACCACCAATGTTTGCGATAAGCACTTGGAATCTTCTCCGTCACCCTCAATGCCAATGTGTTTGAGACATTCGACCGTTCCTTCACTACCACCAACTGTACCCGCGTCTGTTCAACATCAGTGTCATTGGGTTCAGTCCCTTGCACGTGTGTACCACCAATGTTCTTGATAAGCACATGGAATCTTTTCCTTCACCCTCAATGCCAATGTATGTGAGACATTCGACGCTTCCTTCACTACCGTCCACTGTACCGGCGTCTGTGGCGGTGTCGGGCGTCGGGTAGATATTTACACGTGTGGACGTCGATTACTAGCGACAGCCTCGCGGCACACCTTTCGCAGCACCAGTGGAACTTACAGTCGCACTTGGTGACGCGCACTTATCATTCAGGTCTAAGCCATTACAGTGACATGAATCTAAACCCAAAGTAAAATGGCTGAGCAGAACCTCCTATTAGGACCACCTTTGGGAACGTGTTACGGTGGTCCCATCGATAGGTGCAATGGTCTCTATTGGCAGGGTTTAAATTTTGAGCTTTATGAAATTTGGATCCATGAAACGTGGTCTTATTAAATAATGGCCTCATTAGACAGGTGGGAAGTTCTACTGTATACACATGAATATACATAAATATAATATAATTTTTAATGGACAATTCAATTTCAAACTAAAACAATTATATCAGTGTCAAACAAAATGGAACTACCGTTACAACCAGACTAAACTCTGTACATTTATTTCAAACCCATAGCTATATCAAATGTCCCAAATTCGGACCCATGGGATATACTGCGGAATACATTTTAAATAACGATACCAATAAGGGTGGGGACTGGGGGTCGTCCATTTTAGGGCGCATCACAGATAATATACCCCCTTCAAAATAGTAAAATATACTATAAACTATCACATTTAGTCATTGCATTGCTATTTGAAAAAAATACACCTTAGCGTGATCAAAAAGTCTACTGACCATATCAGCAGGAATCGAAAGGTAAAAACCCCCCCCAGATTTTTTGGATCATATCATTATTTATGATCGTTATTAACATATAAGACCCATCATATACCACAGACGTCTAAAAGGCGATTCCATTATATATATAAGTCTACCACCCGGCATATAGTAAATAGTTTAATCCGACCATTACCCACATCCACCCGCCCCTTTCTAACACAATGCGTTAATTTTCGTAGGGTTCTCAAAAGTATTGCCATCAATCGATTTTGTCAAACCCGGACTCGTTTGCTATATATTTTTTTATTATTCCAAAAACCTGGATCTCCGATTTCAGAATAATCCGATCATTAATTGAAAAGGTTCAAGGAAGATGAAAATCATACAGCTACTAAAGAGTTGTCCTTTTTCGAAGGATGAATGGACTTTTTTGAACTCAAGCCGCACCCTGGTCTCCCCAAACCTGGATTGGTTGCCATGATCCAGGGATCGTTACATTCCCGCGTCCGCACCAATTTAAATCACATCTCGTTGAAGGGCCGACCGCTATAGAGTTTATAGCGCCGGCCAGCATGTGGTCTCATAATAACCTGACAGAGCGACTTTCTTCTTACAGCGGGACATTAATAAACGTTCTAAGTTTTGATGGACATTTTATTCCTTGAGGAATGTCAGTATCAAGGGGCATTGTAATGCTTTAAAGCGTTGCTCAGTGACCGAACAAGTATGTTTATAGGGAAGCATTATTGTTTGCATTCTGACTATAAACTTTAATTTGATGCAATAACCAAATTTAGAGATGATCTAAGACCACATATTATGCCAGGTCTAAGTCATTAAAGTCTGGCATCAGTCTAAACCCACGGTGAGGCTGAGCGTGCATATAAAAACCTGGATCTGCCTGTAATGTTAAATACCCGCTGCCGTCAAAAATAAAAATCGCAGCTGTCGGGGCCGCGCGCCGTATGTAATAGCGCCGACCTTGTGGTTTAGTTAACAAGCCAGCAATATTTTAAGCGACGTCAGCGGGACGGGGACGTAGAGAACGTCGGGGGACATCGTGATACATGTTGGATAATGCATCGGGGAACTGAACATTACAAACCAATCATTTTTACAAGAGGACATTGTAATGTTAAAGGGAATGTTAGGACGTGCAACGTCAGAACAACATTGGGCCAAAATGCCTCAACGTTGGCAAATCTGACGTCGGCCCAGCGTTACCAGCGTTACTATGCTAGCTGGTACAACTTTGCAAATCAGATATTATCCCCCCAACTGCCATATGTAATTGGCACAAAATTTAGAGGTTGTATACGATAATGAGAATGAACAAAATACAATACAATACAATACAATACAATACAGGGTGTGTGTATGCACCAAGGTATGGATTTAGGACTACCCGCCAACCCTGTGAAGGCTGATTTTCATCGGTCCTACAGAATTCGTTAGAGTGGTTATTTTTTCTGTGGTCAGTAAGCAATGTTTCATGAGTTTTATACCCTATAATTCTACTCTTCTCTTTTCCTCCCTCTTTCTGTTCTCTATACAAAACTCATTAGAATACACTATAATACTGCGCACCAAACGAATTCTCAATCAATTTCACCGAAACTCCCTGGCAAAGCAAAACAACATTCTAGAAGGACAAGTCATAAGCCTGACGAGACAACACAGTGAAATCTGTCCTATGTGGACATCTTCAGCAAAAATGAAAAGTGTCCACATAAGACAGGTGTCCTTACAATGAAGGTATCCACACGGACAGGCCCCATTCTACTAATGCATGTTTGTGGCCGCTTAAACACACCAGTAACCTCCTTGATGAGTGTCAATGACATTTCCCGGTAAATATGATTCACGTTCTAGACGTTCTAGCCGCTAGCCAGCTGCCGTGTTTGTGTGTCCAGCCCCGGGCAGACTCTGCCATTTGCACGTGTGATGGATTGTGGGCAAGATTTAATAGTGCTGTTATGTTAATTTGTCTCTTTCATTTTCTTGCTGTTAACTATTCTAAATGATAAAAAACTTTTCTTTATATATCTTTATAACATGTTTCGAGTCAACGGACTCCTTCTCAAATACAAATGTTGATTGTTATACACTACCAGGTAGTGTAAACATCAGCATAAATATAAATAGTTGCACTGTTACCTGTTATTAGTTATAGGTCATAGGGTTGAAAAGTGAGTGGTGATTGTGTGGCTGATTAACATTGTGTCCATATGCCTGTGTGCGAGCATGTGAGAAATGATCAATTGATAGTCAATAAATGGGTAATGACTTGGTGTAAACTAAAAAAGTCGCGAAACAAGGAGCTTTTGGATCATGACCATAAACCACCACATTTACATTTACTTATTGCAGGTTAGAATAAAGCCTAAGACAAGCTCAAATTTACCAAGATGTCTGTCTGATTGATTTCAATGCAGACAAAAGAATATACAGACTATAAAAAGTGTGCCGTGGTTACTGAGGATTTCCCACTGCCAATAAGCAGCAAAACAAGAAACATTTCCTTCCATATTTGGGTGACAGCACTCTAGCTCTCTCTATAATCATTGTGTTTGTTTTGTTTTTGTATGGATGTCACTATGAAAATAACAGCTGGATTTACCCCCATATTTAGGTGTCAGCACTAAAACTGGTGGGTAACCCCAAGAAAGCGATCACCATTAGGGAGGGCATTTAAGGTGAGTAGCTATCGTAAGGTCTATAAAACACACAACAGTGTGAGTTGTTTCACAAAAAATTGGGGGGGCCCAAAAGGGGTTTTAAAAAAAAAAAACCCCCAAAAAAAAAAAAATTTTTTTTAAAAAAAATTTTTTTTAAAATTTTTTCCCTTTTTTTTTTAAAAACCCAAAAACTTTTGGGGTTTTTTAAAAAAAATTTTAAAAAAAAAAAAAAAAAATTTTTTTAAAAAATTTTTAAAAAAATTTTTTTTTTTGGGGGTTTTGTTTTTTTGGGAAAAAAAAATTTTTAAAAAAAATTTTTAAAAATGAAAATGGGAAAAACCCCCGGGGAAAAAAATTTTTAAAAATTTTTTTTTTGGGGGGGGTTTAAAAGGGGGGTTTAAAAAAAAAAACCCCGTAAAAAAAAAAGGGGGAAAACCTTGGTTGGAAAATTGTGGGCCTTTTTTTTAAAAAGACCTTTTTTTTAAAAAAAAAAAACGGGGAAAAAGGGTTTTTTTTAAAATTTTTTTTTGGGGGGAAAAGGTTTTTTTTTTTTTTTCCCTTTTTTTTTTTTTTTCCCTTAAAAAAAAAAAAAACCCCAAAATTTTTTTTAAAAAAAACCCTAAAAAAAACCCCCCAAACCCAAAAAAAAAGGGGGAAAAAAAAAAAATTTTTGGGGCCCCCAAAAAAAAGGTGCCCAAAAAAAAATGTTTTAAAAAGGTATCCACACGGACGGGCCCCATTCTACTAATGCATTTTTGGGGCCCCAAAAAAACCCCCCCTTTTAAAAAATTTTTAAAAAAATTTAACCCTTTAGACGTTCTAGCCGCTAGCTAGCTGCCGTGTTTGTGTGTAGCCCCCGGGGGGACTCTGCCATTTGCACGGGGACGGATTGGGGCAGGTTTAAGTTTTCTGGGGTTAAAAGTTAGTTTGGCCCTTTTTCAATTTCTGGGGGGTTCATTAATATTCTAAAAGAAAAAAACTTTTTTTATATTCATAAAATTTTCCCGTGTAGCAACCCTTTCTCAAAATAAAAAAGGGAAGTTGATGGTCCAAATTCCGGTGGGGAAAAAACCTTTAATTTCCAAATTTAAAAGGGTTTTCCCCCCCCGGGTTATACCCGTTAGTTAGGGGGGGATAGGGATTGGTCTGGAAATGGGGGGTTGATTTTGGGGGTTGGTTTTGGGTGTTAAAACCAAAAATTTTGTTCCATTTTCCTTTTTTGGCGGGGCAGGGGGAAAAAAATGATTTTGGGGGATTAAAGGGGGCAATTAAAAGGGGTTTGTCCCAAAGACTTGGGGTAAAAAAAAAGTCGGAGAGCAAGACTTGGATCATGACTTTAAACCACCCATTCACATTTACTTTTGCAGGTTAAATAAACCTAAGAACCCCAAACTCAAAAAACCCCCAAAAAATGTCTTCTAATTTAATTTTAATCAGACATAAATAACAGAAACCCGAAACCCAAAATCCCAAAAACCCCCCCGTAAAAAAGTTGGGTGCCCCCCCGTAAATTAAAATGGGATTTTTCCCACTTCCCAAATTTAAGCAAGCAAAACATAAAAAACAGGGCCCCAAAACAAATTTTCCCCTCCCCATTTTTGGTGGCAAAACGGGGGTTTCTTTTTTTTTGGCCTTCATTAAAAATTTTTTGAAGAACGAA
>CM032663.1:4174398-4234597 GCA_019095985.1 Streblospio benedicti
TAAAGAAAAAATTGAATTTTTTAAAGGAATTGGGGCTTAATTTTTATTTTTAAATTTTAAATTCAATTTTTTCCCAATTTTGGGCTTTTTTTTAAATTCAAGTAAACGAAAAATTTAATTTTTTTTTTTTAAAAATTTTAAAAATTAAAATTTTTTTTTTAATTTTATTAAAAAAATTTTTTTTCGGATAAAATTTACATAATTCTAAGTAAGAAAGGTAACTTTTTTTTCCAGTTGATGAAGAAATTTCCTGATGCTGAACTGTTCAAAAAATGAAAAAATAGAAAATTGACATAATTCTAAGTTGCAAACTTAACTTTTGTTTCCAGTTGATGAAGGAATTCCCGATGCTACAATTCCTGTACACTGTATGACTTACTTAAGAACTAGTTTTGTTACAACATAATTTGTCTTCCCAGTTGATGAAGGAATTCCCGATGCTGAACCTGTTCAAAAAATGAAAAAAATAGAAAATTGATATAATTCTAAGCTGCAAACATACATTTTTATGACAGTTGATGAAAGAGTTGCTGAACCTCAACAAAAAATAAAAAAAATAAATGAAAATTGACATAATTCTAAGTTGCAAACAATGTTTTTCTTCAGTTGATGAAGAACTTCCCGATGCTGAGCCTCAACAAAAAATGGCGAAAAAAAAATTGAAAATCAACGTCTTAATTTGTCTTCCCAGTTGATGAATAAAAACATAAAAGTATTTAAAAAAAAAATCTAAGTTGCAAACATAACTTTTTGTTTCCAGTTGATGAAGGAGTTTCCGATGCTGAACCTGTTCAACATCCACGAGAACCTGATCGAGGCGATGCTCGAGCTGCAGCTGTACGCCGACGTGCAGGCCGTGCTGGCCAAATACGACGACATCTCACTGCCCAAGTCGGCCACCATCTGCTACACAGCAGCCCTGCTCAAAGCCAGACAGGTCGCAGACAAGTGAGTGGGGGGAGAGAGGGGGGTTAAGAGTCTCGAGAGAGTGGTTTTTAAGGCTCGTTAGTGGTGTTAAAGGTTGCCAGGTCGACGACAAGTGAGTGGGGATAAGGCTATGGAATTAGTGGTGTTGAAGTTTGCCAAGTTGCAGACAAGTGAGTGGATTAAAGGCTCTCGAATGAGTGGTTTTAAATGGTCTTGACTCTCGAATGAGTGGTGTTAAGGCTCTGGACCGAATGGTTTTGAAAGCTCTCAACTGAGCTGTTTTAAGTCTCTATGAGCCGTCGGTGCTCGCCAAATACGACGACATCTCCCTGCCCAAATTGGCCACTATCTGCTACACAGCAGCCCTGCTCAAAGCCAGACAGGTCGCAGACAAGTGAGTGGGATTAAATGGTCTCGAGTACGTGGGTTTAAGGCTATGGTCCATAGTATGGACTGAGTGGTGTTAAGGCTTGCCAGGTCGCAGACAAGTGAATGGGGTTAGGGCTATGGAATGATCAGTTTTTAAGGGTCTTGAGTGAGTGGTTTTAAGGCTCTTGTCTGCTTTCTGCTAATAACTTCTTTAATATTAGAGCTAGAAAAAAATAAACCACACCACAGGAATCGTTATTCAAATGCGTTTCAGACATATGCGATATACATGGTAATACACCCAACATTATTATACAAAACGTCATCGAACTTCACTGGTTTCACAGGACTGTTGTATTAGGTGTTATGTGCATGTGCGAATATTATCATAATTTATTACAAGCTAGCCTCGTTCAATCATACTCTTTGTTGCATATGTGGTGGGCGAAAGCCACAACAGGACGTGGATGATCGAGGCTAAATTTATTACGTCGCAAATTTTTCCAGGCCATTTTTGCTCGTGTTTTTATTGACATTGTAAGTAACAGAGAAATTCTCAAATCAATTAGCAATTTATATGAATACCATGAACTTTTGGTCAGTATTATATATCGCATTAGGTTACTTGATACATGTAGATTGTGCAAATTTAAACGATTTAGAACGTTTGAACCCTGTTACTTGATCTTTAAGTATCTTGAGTGAGTGCTGTTAAAGAGTGGTTTTAAGGATATTGAGTTTTAGTGCTGTTAAAGCTCTTAAGTGAGTGGATTTTTTTTCACCAGACCATGATACGATTCCGTGTGTGCTATGTTGCAGGTTTACGCCTGACATGATCCCATTCCATGAGTGAGTTTAAGGGGGAAGCCCAGAACATTTTTTTACTTTTCTAATTTTTAGTTAATATAGATGATTTTCATAATCATTGGTATAACATGATTTAAGAATTTTTCTCAATTTTTTTTTTCAGAAGTGATTTAAAAAAAAAAGTTTTTAAAAGGCATTTTTTGTGCAATGATGACCACATGTTTAGGTACATACACTGAACCACTGATAGTGTGTCATTAGATAGAAACACATCTCTTGTATAGAGGAGATATTTCTTTAAATCGCCCCAGCCTTAGAATTTTTAAATATATCCTTTTAATGCAAAAATAGTAATTTCAAATATGACTCTAGCTTTTATTATAGATATTACAAAATGGCTTTTCCACAGCTCATTAGTAGTTCATTATGTGTGTGAATATTCACGAAGGAGATTCGGACTACTTTTGGTAGGCTCCAGAAAACATCACATCACACTGATCAAAGACTATAACAAAATTATATGTATCATGATAAGTTGGTCAAGGAACAAGCACATATCTTTTAACTTTGTTTAGTATGTAAAGAGCAATAAAAAATTGGAGGAGGATGATAATTATCAAACCCAACAGATCATCAGACAATCCAATATGTGATTCATTGAAATGTTGGTAGCCTCCCATTAGACTTTATTAATGTCTCACTGCACTCTTGTTGTGGTTTTTCTGTATTATTCAAGTGAAATAGTCTGGGGGGATTATTAAAGCCATTAAGTAGTACAATGAAATACAGTAAAACCTATCCCATGTGGATACCTTTGTAAAAAATGAAAATTGTCCATGTAAGGCAGATGTCCTGAACAGAGAGGTTTTCAATATGGCATTGAAGTAATTGGGGAAGAGAAATGTGTCCATACAATACGGGTCTCCTAAATAAAGAGGTACCTACATAGACAGGTTTCACTGTATCTTGGACCTTATTTCAGCAAGTATTACTGCTATTAATTTCATAATATCTGAAAATTTAAAAAAAATTGCATCAATAGTTTTCTGATGAATTAACATTTTATGAAAAGAGGTGGTAGATACAGTTATCATCCAATCAATGGAATAAACATCTTTGTTGTGTCAACACTTTAAAAATGGATTGACAACATTGAATTATGGCATAAACTTGGTAAAATCTTGTACCTATTGTAATATCGTTCATGACAGAAGAAAAAACATTCTCAAATATGGATGCAGAGATGTGAACTTACGTTTTTTTCCCGTATTTTTACGATTTTTGACCCCTGAAAAGTCATGACGTCCGGGACATGGGTTTATTACGGGATTTTACTAGTGTCAGAGAAATATGGACAGTTTCTTAAAATACAGCTTGATCGGTGCCATTTAAGCGTTCATAACGCAATCTTTATTAGTAAGAAACTAATTAATTTCAACTGGTTCACAAAGGTAATTTATCTAGTGCGATAAAACGTGTTTGCACTTTGCTGTATTTGCGTTGTGATAAATGCATGTTGCCTAGGGAACTAGTATGACCAGCAGGTGCGTTCTTCTAATATGGCTACTTTGGTGTCAATCTGTTGAAACTTCTTTTAAATATGCTTAGAATATTAAAGTAACAGTAAAATATATAATCTACTATCATTCCTAATAGGGTTTCACATAAAGTTATCTATTTTTAATCACGATGACACTGCTTCAAAATGCCATTTGATGGACTTATATGATGAAGCCTGTGACAGAGGGGTAGATGGCAAATGCTTGTTTAATCTAAATATTAACTACTTTATCAATTCTTGTTGGATTTTGGTGATCTTTTTTTAATTGATTTCCGTGATATCTAGATTTTTTTCCAATCATCATTTTTTTTCCATTTCACCCCAGAGTAGTTTACAATACTAGTAAATATACTACTATTTCCCTTATTATTGTTTATCATAGGTAGAAAAACATTAAGATTTTATTAAGATTTTTTATATTTTTTATTAAGATTTTTGCTTGAAAATTAAGATTTTTCAGGGCTGTGATTAAGATTTTCAACGCTGACGGGTTCACATCTCTGTGGATGTTAGAAAATTTTCATCAATTGCTTGAATACAAGGTCACAATATGAAAAAAGAAGGCTGGGGCGACATTGATAAATAATCTAAGATAGAACCACAGAATTCACAGAAGTAACATGTGGCTGACTGTTTCTATTTATGTACCTAAAGATATGCCTATATTTCTGAACATTTTGTGTCCAAAAAAAAATTTAAAAAAAAAAAATTTTTTTAAAAATAAAATTGTTTATGTGGTGGGGCAATTTATTGTAAATGAGTGATGTAAAAATCATGACTATGAGAATTTTTTCCCTAATTGATGAAAATGTATTAGGCTTCCCTCTCAATATTTGCACCAGACCATGATTGCGTGTGCTATGTTGCAGGTTTTCTCCGGACACGGCGTCCAAGCGTGGTCTGAGCACGCAGGAGATGAACGCGGTGGAGGCGATACACAGGGCCGTGGAGTTCAACCCCCACGTGCCCAAATACCTGCTCGAGATGAAGGTAACATGGTCTCTAACCTTCAAAATGATTTGTCTACATAAAGACTGTAGTGTTATTGCATTATATTTGAGGGACTATAATTGTTTCATATTGTTTCATGTTCATATTGTAAAGCTTGTACTGTAAATATTGTATTTGTAGTTTATTGGCATAGCCATCAGTAACTTAGTAGTCACGTCCTTGTGTAACTCCTTCATTGTTTTTTAAACTATTTATTCTAACAACAAGGAGGTTTCTTCAAAGACCACCTCTCAGAGATAATTCTGGGTGAAATACAGTGTGTTCCATTTTGGCACACTTGCTCAAGAAAAAAAAATGTGCCATTTTTCAAGATTGTGGGCCAAACCGCAATCGACTTGTGTGCGATTATCTTAGAAAATTACTATTTACACATGCACTGGTCATTGATTTGGGGGTATTGACCCAGGGAATGATATCCACTAATCCTGACCCTGAAGGAGGTCATGTGCAATGGCCCACTTCTTTTACACTAACGCGTGAACTCTTTCAGTCGATGAGCCTGCCCCATGATCCCATATGCTACATACCTAATCAACAGAACTCTGAACTTTAAATACATAGAAAGACCACCTCTACATTAGGACTCTTTCAGTCAATGAACCATGAACCCAATGAAAACAATGGCAAGGGTGATCTTCCCCATCCCCAAGGCTCAGTTGGCTACCTATTAACCTGCCTCTGGAGGTCCATGTACCAACACCATGTGGCCTCCAAACAAACAGGACCAGTTTGTAAATAAGCAATACTATACGTACGCTTTCATGTGTCATCCTAGGAACATTCATTCATGAATAAACCAACTAACTAACTGAATTTCAGTCGATGATCCTGCCCCCCGAGCACATCCTGAAGCGCGGGGACTCCGAGGCGATCGCGTACGCCTTCTTCCACCTGCAGCACTGGAAGCGAGTGGACGGAGCCCTCAATCTTCTCCACTGCACCTGGGAGGGCAGTAAGTACCCACGCTTCTTCGTCACCATTCAGCCATCGCCATATTTCTCCTGTCGCAGTTCAAGTCCCAACACGTCTTTTATTGATCCTGTATTATTATTGATCCTGTATTTTATTGATCCTGTATTATTATTGATCCTGTATTTTATTGATCCTGTACTTATTCAATTCTTTCTCAGTCTTCAAAAGCGCACAATTGCGCCAAAGTAAAAACTGAATCACATTTTTCGGTTCCATGCATGAATATAGTTGGCAGTAAGTACCCACGCTTCATTGTCATTCAGCCATCGCCATATTTCTGTCGCAGGTCAGAGTATTGGTTAAAAACCCAACACGTCTTTTAGTGATTGCGTATTTATATTAAAAAAAAAACACAATCACTCCAAAGTAGAAAGTACCCACGATTCATGAAGATATCCGTGTATCGTTGCAGCCTTCCGGATGATCCCGTATCCTCTGGAGAAGGGGCACCTGTTCTACCCGTACCCCCAGTGTACAGAGAGTGCTGACCGAGAACTCCTGCCAGGTCAGTAATGTGTCTTATCATCCAGATGTCTTTTAGTTTCTGTATTCAGCATATTTGGAAATACCATCTTGTATCTTGATAGGGACGCAGAAATTGCATATTTACGGTAGATTGCAATATGCAATTTCTGTGTCCTTAACAAGATGTTAGTGACCAAATACAATTTGTGTTGTTTACATAGATAATTACCGATTTAGTATGCAATTAGTAATCTTTTTTTTTATCATATGTTGTTCAATTTTTACAAAAAGGGAAGGGTTAGAAATATAAAATTATGTTTAAAATTTGGAATTTAGAATTCAGATATATTGAATATCTACCTTAATGTTGATATCAAATATATTTTTTTTACGGCATGTAAAATTTTTGATGCTGTTTGAATGATAAAAATGTACAAAACCGCATTATCAGAATAGCATTCATACCCAAATTGAGTTGAGCTGCAGGGTCAGGATTAAATGGGAAAGTGTTACTCATCACAAAGACAAGTAACCCTCGAATATCTACTCGTCCTCCAAGAAATGTACTCGTCCTCCTTGCACAAAGCTCTATATTTGTATGCCAAATTGACCAGAATTGTTAATTGTCAAAAGTGCGAGTTGCTAAAATATTCTACTCGTCCTCCGCAAGTTTTTACTCGTCCATAAGAGTTGATGAGTGGCTAATCCCGACACTGAGCTGTCTATATGTGTTTCCCAGTGACTGTGGATACATTTTCGAACTTTTTCTCTCTCTCAGCGGGCTGTTACAATGGTATCATTCTGGTTTCACAACCTTGGGGTCGTGAGTTCGAGTCCCATCAGGGCCACGTGATACAGTGAAATGGATGCTTAGGGTAGTACAAACTAAACTGACTCCAGCTATATCTATGTTGGTAGAAATATGCTTGCTAAAAGACGTGAGAGAGAGAAGTTTGAAAATTCATACCTGGATTCCGTGTCTAATCTTCGTCCTCTGGCGATGTTGTATTTTCAGCTTTCCACAAGGTCAATTTCTGTGTCCCTTACAAGATGTTAGTGACCAAATACATTGTCTTTTATTATATAAATTTTTTTATGCTGTTTGAATGATAAAAATGCTTAAAAACCACATTATCGCAATAGCACTCATACCCGGATTCCGTGTCTAATCTTCGTCCTCTGGCGCTGTGTTGTGTTTTCAGCGTTCCATGAGGTCTCCGTCTACCCCAAGAAGGAGCTTCCGTTCTTCATCCTGTTCACGGCCGGCCTCTGTTCCTTCACGGCGCTGCTTGCTCTACTCACGCACCAGTACCCAGAGCCCATGGGGGTCATCGCTAAAACGGTCAGTACCCAGGGTTCATTTTGGTTGAAAATGTTGATGGGACAGAATGTCCCACCATGGGGTAAAAGAATGGGACATTCTACAAAGCGATGGGACAATTTCACGTTTTTTTTTTTCATATTTAAAATATGAATAAATATTACCAGAGTACCCCAAGTTTTTTAAATCATACTTTTATTTCTTTTTGGAACTTTTTTTATTGTGTTTAATCTTATTTATGAAATAGTCTTCATTCCTAACTTTAATTTTATATCAATTTTAAATAGATTTATTTTCATAATATATTGATGAATGACAATGATAAGGCTTTGTGACAGAAATACACATATGGTATCATATATTAGCATGATTGATAGAAATATATATATCACAGGATTTCACTTAATAATAGCTTATATGGATCAAGATATATGTAAGATAATTTTTAAATCCACTATAACATGAAAAATTGTAGCTGTTGGAAATGCTATTAAACTATCAGTAAGCTAACAATAATTTTTGTAGATGGCTAACTATATTCCAAATATTTTCTAAATGAGGACATCTAACACAATAAATACTCTACGAGGATTCAGCTTTCAAACATTCAGCTAAAACATTGGACATAGTTGGTAATAGGCTATTGTATAAGTTATATTTAAATTCTTCCATTTTAGCATCAAAAATACATATCATTTTGTTAAGGTAAAATTGGTCATTTGTAATTTCTTCATCAAATAGTGCTGACCATTTATTACAACTCTTATTATCAATTATCTTTTTTGAAATAAGAACCTTTTAAAAAATCTTAACATATATATTTTTTTTTTAAATTTATCTTTTCCCTTATTTACATGATCTACACAAAAGTTGTTCAAAAATCTAATTTCTTTGTATTGTTTGAGACAACTCTTTAACTTACAAATAGTTCTATAATAACTTTGTTTAATAGATTTATAAAATATCATCTTTAAACGGACCATCAATATTTAGTACATCGTTAATGTATATATACCCCGTTTCAATAAAATACTTGTCAAACATACATTGATTGTTGACTTTACTTGTCAAACGTACATTGATTGTTGACTTTAAACAATGAATTACCCCTTATTATGTTATCATATATACATGTAACTAATTTTGGGCCGCTTCTCTGTTATTTGAATTACATAAACCTATTACTACTTTGTGATAAAACTTTGGAAGTTTCTTAATTATTGGCATGTCAGACCTACTATGTAATGACACTTTAGATAACCATTTTGGTGAACATTTTATTATATAGTTCTTTGGGATAAATGACCATGTGTCATTAATGCTCATTGATTACGATTGAGTCTTGGAAACGTAGAAGCCTTTAAAGCTAAGAAATGGCTATCTAAATCTATTATATTGAGACCTCCATTAGGAAAACTGTTGATCATAATTTGTATTTTTATTTTATCTCTAACTCCCCATATAAAACTATGAAACATTCTATTAAGCCTGGTAATAAGATCATCAGCCATTTGTGACCATAATACTGAATAATAATTTTTGGCAATACAAGTGTTTTTAGAATAATAATTTTTCCCTTTATAGTGAATTTTCTTGGTTGCTAACAATCAATTAATTTTTGCATATGTTTTTTTGTCATCCCAATTCTTTTTGTAACATTTAGTTATATCGTTTTGAACATTAATTCATAAATAACCAATAGACCTTTTTTGCCAATTGTTTGTAGTAAATCTTGGTATATTATTTTTAAAAGTACCCATTATCAAACCTTCTGTTTTGTCTAAATTCTATGACAGACCAGAAACACTTCCAAAAATATCTACTTTATGAAGAGCATCATTTATGTATGAATTGTCTTTAAGAAACAAGCAAGTATCATCTGCATATTGTGTAATTTTAATGTTCTGACTTGTGTCTTCTAGACATATCCCTTAAATATTTTTATTTTGCTTAATATTAAGTAACTTACTAGTAAATTCAGTACAAATTATGAACACTGAAGCTGATAAAGGGCACCCTTGACGAATGCCTCTTTGAATGTTTAATTTATTCCAGATAAAGCCATTTATTTTTATGAAACTAGAGGGTTCGTTGTATATGATTTTTTATCCAAAAGCAATAGTCAATACCAAATCCCATCTTTTATTTAAAACATTTATGGATAAAGTTCCATTCCAAAGAATCAAAAGCTTTTTGAAAGTCTAATAATATGTAACAGGCAAATGCCTAAAACAGCCACAGTATTTTTGAAATTAAATTTATTAGTTTGGAAAAGTATATTGAAACGTGCATGAGCAGTATGATGAAATAAATAACTGATCGAAACATTTTTTTGGATTTTCCTTGATACAAAATATGACTTCTACTACACGTAGGTACATAATTTATAATTTCACACCCATTGAAATCTGCATGTAAATAAGTTTTTCCTTCTTGACATGAATATTGGAACGATTTTATTTTTACGTTCATTTAACAAATCAACTACACTAGATATGATGAAAGTTTTCTGAAAAGAGATCGATTGATTTCTTTTGCAAATAAATATTAAAATGTTTGCAGAAAACCCCTTTTATAGGTTTGGCTGTTGGCGCTTGCACTGTGCTGACATATGTTCGGACTGACAATTTTTCAGGACTTGTCAAACTGGACGACTGACACAGAATTTTCACATTTCTCATAGCCTGCTGTCACTCACGGCTCGAAAGTGAAATAGACGTCGTGTGGTCACCATTTTTCAACTGACAGGCCAAATTTGAGCACCCTATCTAAAAAAATATCACCTATAGAGGTGGTACAAACCCAACGGACTGTGAGTCACAACTAATGGGGTCTTTATAAGCCAGTGTAAAACATTGGAATGAAAACCAGTGGAATTAAAGCCAAGACTGAATGAGTTGGTGTTGTGGACTGGTTTGATTGGGGTCCTGTAGAGGTGTAAAAAACCCACTGGTCCTGTCACAATTAATGGGGTCTTTATAAACCAGTGAAAACTGGAATTAAAGAAGACTCAATGAAACTGACGATTAATGGGGTCTGTAAGTGTAAAAGACTGGAATGAAAATAGACGCAGTGTGACGATGAGTTGTAGGCAAGTCAACAAACGGTTTCGGTTGGACAAAATCGGCAACAAAGGTTTCTCAACTGATTTCTACTCTTCATTGGTGTTGTGGGCTGGTTTCAGCCCCTCGCTGCGCTGGCCGCTGCTCTGGGCGTGGCGCCCGTAGCGCCCTCTGCTGGTGGCACCTCCGCTGACGCCTCCGTGGCAGCGCCACTGCTGGATCTGCCCTGTTGGGAGTTCGGTACTCAACGTACAGCCGCAGTAGCACATCGAAAACAACTGCGGGGAAACCTCATGTGTTAGCCGAATCAATGTGGCCAATTCAATGTACTGTAAAGCTAGAGAAATGTTTGCGCAAGATTTCATTTGCTAATTTCCCGGTTAGGTGCAAAAGCGCAAACTTAAATAATCTGCAAACATTAATAGCTTATGTAAAGTAGGTCCAAGATGGACCAAAATTGCAAAATTAAATATTCACAAAAAAATTTATGGATGAAAATTGCTAAATTTAATAGCCACGAAATATTCTAATTTTACAGTACTTGATGATCCTTGTAGCTATGACTGGGTGCATTATATTGGTGTTTAGTAATGCTTACATGAAATTTTACGTATGATCTATAAGGAGCAAATATCCGGATTCTGCTATGGGTCTCTATAGCAAAAAACTGTAAATAAGTTTCCGATCCTTGACAACTTTCACAGTTGTGGGCGGCATGTATATATGGTTGTGCGCATTTGCCAAGTGTGTTGTTCATTCAAATACATTAATTTGTTTGGAGATAATCTCATAATTCACATCACGGCAAGCACCAATGTACAATGCCCCTGGTTTGCCATGTTCCGTGCATGTTGAGTACTCATGCACAATGCACCCAGTCTGTTCCACTCGGGACTAATTGTTTCACTTCCTGAAATCAGGGACCCAAACACCCGTCAAAACAAAGATTGTATTTCACCCAACTTGGCCACTTTCGACATTTTCACATGAAAGTTCTGCAGTTGTTTTCAAGCTAGATGTGTATGGCTCACTATTAAAGTGGATGTTCAGTTTTTGTTGCAGTTAAGTGTTATTTCGTTCAGAAACTGTTCAGCTGGGTACGAGGCCACGCAACAATACATCTCTCATACATGAAAAAAACAAACAAGAAGGTCAATCATAACTTTAAACTTTTGTGCAACATTTTTCTGAAGTTGAACGCTCTCAAGGTATTTCAGAGAAAAAAAAATCATATGTTGTGTAAATATGATATTAGTATTGAAAAGCTCTTTATTTCTAACAATTGATTTGATATCCAGTATTTAGAGCTTTTTTTGGACAGCTATGTGCTGTCTTTTATGAGGAATGCTCATTGCTGATATCTCATGGTATTGCTTCAAAGTTTAACTCAGAAGTATGATTTAAAGTTATGATTGAGATTCAGCATAAAACAAGGGGAAAAGTGATGACCCATCTCACCGTGATGTGGTGATAAATTGCTCAATGGAAATGTCACTTAAAAATAACACAATTCATGCAGATTCAATTATGTTTCAGTATTATTTGAAATTTCTCCTGTTTTTCGTTAGTGTTTTTTTTCAAGCCAGAGATGTATTGTATCGTTTTAAAAAGTCATGTCCACTTTTTGTTTCAGTTAAAAACATGTCACGTTAGTCAGTTGCTTCTACGTGTAACACAAAACGGCACACTGGAAGTAAATTATTATTTCTAGCCATCATTTAGAGTTAAACACTTATCACCAGTAGTGTGCTGGGTTTTTTGTTACTCCTGGAAGCCACTAACTATTCTATCCCATATCCAGGTTTTGTAAACCTGATTCTCTATGTGAAGATGCTGAAAATTCGAAGTGTTATAAAAAATGTTTTAAAATGCAATATTTTAAAATATTCCTCCTTCCGGCGGCCATTTTAGACGCCATCTTGAATTCTGAGAATTTAGCCAGCGGGTTGCTGCTTGTCAACATTTTTTCTTATATTTTTTTTTCATTTTTGGAGAACAAAAAAAAATCAGTTTCTGTTGATTCTGTGGACCTAATACCAATGTTGCTGTGTGTAGATCCTCCACTGGCTGTCGCTGCCCCTGAGCTACGTTTTGGAGAAGATGGAAGCCGTTCTGCCCAACAACCTCATCCAGCAGCTGTCCCGGATCTAGGCTACCCTCTCCAGGAACTGGGCCACCATCTCCTGGATCCGGGTCAGGTTGTCCTAGAAATAGTTCAGCCTGTCCAGGATCTGGGTCAGCATGTCCTAGAACTAGGTCAGCCTGTCCAGGATCCAGTTCAGCCTCTCTTAGAGCTAGTTCAGCCTGACCAGGATCCGGGTCAGCATGTCCTAGAACTAGTTCAGCCTGTCCAGGATACAGTTCAGCCTGCGGAACAGCCTGAGCCTGCTGCTGTCCCGGATCTAGGCCAGCCAGCCGGAACCCTCACACACAACTAGCTCGGTCTGCGCGGCCTCCAACTAGTGGTGTGTTGTCCTATATCGAGGCTAGCTGTCCGCGATCTAGGTCACGTGCCACTGATGAGGGTCAGCTGTCCGAGATCTAGTCTCTGTGCCACATCCCCCCCTCCCTCTCCCCCCCCCACCCCCAGCATATATATTAGACTCCTGCGGAGCCATCTTCTAGTGAAAAACATCTCTAGCCGCGGTGGATAAACTAGACTAAACCGGTGGAGCAGCAAAACATGAACAGACGCTAGTTGTGAGTGTTAAGAGACTTGGTTTTACTGCGGTGACATTGACAGGAGGCTCTCGTCGGCAGGAGTCACTGATCTCAATAGGATTAACTCTGGACGGCAGAGAGGAGTCGTTCTGGGCTCCACCTTCCCCCTCCCCACACAAGGCTGGACTAGTGTACTCACTATATATTCATACAGGTGTATTTAGCACGTGTCGTTTCCTCGTTTTGCCCAGTAACGTAGTCCTGGTGCGATGGTTAGATCTGAAAAGTCCACACAGTTATATAATAGACTATAATCATAAAGCCTGGAGTGCTGCTGTTCTAATAGTGTACTACTATCAACGTTGCTACGTGAATTCTACCTTTGACAATTGAGTTGATGGAATTCTCTGTTCGGTTTTAAGAGTGTCAAGTATCGGCTGCTATTATCTGCTGCCTTTTATGACTAGTGTATGACTTAAACTTCATTATCAACTTGTTAAAGATGATGAGCAGAATTGTTAGTCAAAACAATAAGCCTCACAAAACTACGCTGAGCAGCTAGCCTTGACGACAATATTGGAGACACACACTTCGACGCTGCAAGCAAACGAGGCTAGTTAAAGTCTTCTACGATTGTGTTCAGTCAATTTATCACTATTTATAACCTTCACGTGGCATTGGCCAAAACCAGATTATTAAATAAAAAATCAAGTTCAAGTTCATTAATTTGAAGGAAGCTGATTTTTACTATTTATTAGGCGAAGTTTTAAGTTTTTGCCCGACCGACCGGTGAGTATTATCAGGTGGGTCTCGATTATTGGTGGATTGGATTGTTTCAGCATTTATCTGTTATGTTGAATTGTTGCGGATGAAAACCGCATTACGATGTATATTGAGAATGCTGAAAGTCTTAATGCAATTTGTTTTTAGTTCAAATAATGTGACATTATTGTTAAATGAGAGTTTAAAGGTTAAAAGATAGATTGCACTCTTATCTATTTACTATTCTATATGTGCAGTAATATGCAGTTCATCGTAAGCAAATACATTATAAACTATCATGAATTTGCATATAAGTTGACGTAATGAGGGCTTGTTAAATAATTTATGCTATTGTAAAAGAAAAGTATAACTTCGAAATTAGAGAGTTTCCATTGAATTGAAATATTGTATCTAAGTATCTGGACTGGCATGTGAAAATAATTTTGGTTGATGCATTTTGCTGATTTATGTTTATGAAATGCCTGTAACTTCTAAACAGTCTGTAGCCACACACTATCATAATGTACTGTAATAAATGTTGTTACTATATATTACGCAGGGTGAGGATTAGGTGGAAAAGTGCTACTCGTCAGCAGGACTAGTAACCCTCAAATATCTACTCGTCCTGCAAAAATATACTCGTCCGTGTACAAACTCTATCTGTATGACAAATTATTCAGAATTGCTACTGTCAAAAGTACGAGTTGCTAAAACTTTTCACTCGTCCTCCGCTAGTTTTTACTCATCGATATGGTAGCAGTTTGAAATGTGACGTAAATTTTGTTTATTTTTCCTGGACATAAACCATGATTATTATGAAGTTTTGAAGACCATATGGTGTTTGTTCTACATAGGAATTAGTTTCATGACATGAGGTGTTACAGATGGTGTTCTACACATAAGGATTTACAATAGAATAGAGCAGGGTAGGTTTTACAATGCCTCTGCATCGCCACCATTGTTTAGGAGTTACAGGCTCCGCTGTAGTAGACAGTCGTGTTGTTGTTATACTACGTATTGATCTTCGCTCCGTCACAGGATGACGGAACGAGAAATAAATGCAATAAAAACTCGACTACTTTGTCTATTTTTTAAGCGAAAGCCTCACCATAGAGCATGATGTAGGTTCCTGTAGGTATATTAAATCATTCTCTAAACCATGAATAATGGAACCCAGGATGAACCGAATATACATTCATTGAATATTTCATTTGTTTTATGTTTATTTTGTTTTTTATTGTTGTTTTTTAAATACCTACACTGTGTTGAGTGATTTGGAGGATTGGAAAACTCAAAATAGAACAAAATACTAAAATATCTTTGTATTCTATCTCTTTCTCCTATGGCAAGCACGCTCCTACCCACTATATTGACATAGCTGAAAACATCTGCTTCCATTTGACTATATCAAGTGGCCCTGACGGGACTCGAACTCACTACCCCAAGGTGTCGTGAGTCCCGTCAGAAGAATATAATTGTATCCACAAGCAAACTTGGGAAATTTAAAATATCTGAATCACTCTTATAGATTAGAGTGAAGATGTGTAAAGTGGCCTCGTCTTTAGGGGTGGAGTAACTTTACGGGGGAAAATAATCTATTTTCAGCTTTTATACGGTTATTATACTGTAAACAATGAAGAACATTATATTTTGAAATGAACCACTTATCATCAATAAGTTTTCTTAATATAACATATTTTGTGAACACCAACCCGAAGGAACAAATAATGACTCTTTGTAGGTTCTATGAGGTTATATGGGATAAGTAATCAAATTTCACATTTTTAATATTTATTACACTATTAATAACAAAGAAGCTTTTATCATCAATAGTTTTCCTACGATACATTTTATGGACACCAACTATTAGTAATATATATTAATTTTCAATGTTTAAAGGTCCATATCTCAAAACTAAGTATAGTATCATTAAGGGAACGATCATAAATAACGAATCAGGGGGTCCAAATCCATTTTTGGGGCTCGAAGAAAAAGTTAACAGACCCCCCCATCAAAATTTTAAAAAGTTGGTTGATCCCCCCCCCCCCCCAACCCGCTTAAAAAAAAACAGTCTTCTATATAGTTCTTGCATTGCTAAAAGAAAATATTTGAAAAAATATATCGTAAAATATGGTGAAGGAAACAAAATAAATGATAGATTGGCGACCCCATAAAATAGAATCACACATATGACCCACATATATAATAAAAAAATATATACACACATCACAAACAATAGAGTCCATGCTTGGCCATATGCTGACTATTTCGTGTGTAAGTGTGATGTGGGTAATAGCTTCAGACTTAAGTGTAAAAATGAAAATTTACAAATATATGATAGATGTTCAGGAGCAAATAAATTGAAGTTGAAATTTAGATATGAACAATCCACGCGGACCTTCAGCCCTACATAGGAATGAGTTTACGTTGTGTTTATTCTGCTTCTAACACTATGCAGCCTCGTTCTTTTTACGTGAGGAAGTTGTGGCGTGTCCGTTATGACTGAATGGTGTAACTGAAGACTTGGTTCTTATCCCTATCAGAATGTTCTCCTGCAGCTAGCTGCATCACTGGTATAAGTACGAAGATAATCATTTAAACACAGTTAACTAGGAAATCTTTACGCATTTTACTTTCTAAACACTATGCAACCAGAGGATTTTACGTGATGGGTTTTTAGACTAATGATAATAACCTGAAGAACACAATCACACCCAGTTAGTGCTCCCTGCAAGTCAAACTATATTTATTCATATGTTGTAATTCAAACATAACTTAAACTGTATAACTTTATAAACCCTCCCAAGGAAATGAGAATAGTATGTAGTAGAAGTAGATATGTAGATAAATCTACAGTGAAAATTGTTACACATTTGCTTTATATACTCATGGCAAAAAAAATAAAAATAAATAAAAATAAAACGAATAAAAAGAATCGACTAAAAAGCAGGTCCAAAGAATGTACCCGTGCAAATGTAAGTAGGAAGATGAAAACTACAATCATTATGTAACTTTTATTAGACCTTTATTAAAATTTTCGCTGACAGCATTTTCAGGTGCAGCATCAGCACATAATTGTTAAACCTCCATGAAATAAGCATTTTTTTCTTACAAAACGTATAACACAATACTGATTAGTTTTATTAAAGTGACATAGCATTATAGCAACATACAAAACATAATTACATCATAAGAATTTTCAGCCTTTTCCACACGTTTACATCATCCTAATAGACAAAAAAACACCTTGCATACCACGTCTTATATACACATATAATGTATACATCATAATTATAAATTATTATATTACTATTTATATCTATAGCTAGCTATAGTTCACTTTTGCGCAAATGCCAGGAAGACCCAATGAAAACTAACACATCTTTCCAACAATAGTTTACCACAAAACCCCCACTTTTCTTATATTATAAACAGTATTTTAGCATGAACTTTTAGGGAGCGAGCATAATTAATTGTACAGGGGGCAGTTATTTGGTATTGATAAGATAAAAAAAAATGAACATGCTCCCCTAACTCTCTACGTTGAAATTGAATGCCCTCCCCATATGAACATTAAGAAACTGAGCACCCCCCCCCAACTGGATAAATATGAACAATGACATTCTTTCGTATGTATGATATTGGACAGATTCTCTGAAAACTGCTTAAAGTGTATTGCAATGAATCATTCACTGTCAGTGGTAAATGAATACATATTAAGCAATCTATTTGACTTGTTAACATTACAATACAGTTAACAAAAGTGCGTAAAATATTACCTTTTCAGTTTGAGAATTGAGTGCCCTCCCTCAAACTTTGAATTAAAATTGAACACCCTCCTTTCTGTGACCAAAGAAAATTGGGCACCCCCACCCCCACCAAATGACCGCCCCCACCCCGATGTACAATTATTTCTGCTCCCCCCGTTACCGTTTTAGTACTTATGCATGAAAATAACATACAAACAAACAACGTACTGTCAAACTGTGCGCAGTGCATTGTGGTAATTTAAATACGTGACTACAGTACAACGTCCTTTTCAGACCACCTCTAGAAGGCCATCATGTGTGGTCCTAAACCTCTATATTAAAGAGAACGTCGTCCTCGGGGGAGGGGGGGGGGGGGTGGGGTGGGCTTCTCAAAAATGGATACGGGCCTATGATTTTCAAACGTCGAAACGGTAAACATCGATGGGAGGGGCGGTGTCGGAAAAATGATAGGTGGGGGTGGGGTGTCGTCCAAATTTTTTATTCATTTTTTCCCTTTCGTCCAACTTTTTTTTTTTTCTTTTTTTTTTTTTTTTTTGGGGCGGTCACTGAACTTTTTTTTATCATGCTATGGTATATTTTTTTTCAAAAAAAAATCTTTTTAGCAATTGTTTATTAATGCAATGACTATGTATAGGACTTTTTGCGTTAGCAGAGGGGGGGGGGTGGGGTCCAACGTTTTAAAATGTTGATGGGGGGGGGGGGGGTCGGATAACTTTTCTTCGAGCCCCCAAAATGGACGACCCCCCGGTATCGTTATTTATGATCGTTCCTTATTTGGCATGAAAGGTCTATACCTTGATATTATTGTTGTGCAGCTGCCTTGCATCACATATTCTAATAATTCTATATGCAAGCTGAGTATTTCTTATGATGTTTATTTCACAAGCTAGAATTATTTGGAACTATTTTGAGAGTGTAAAAACATTATGTTAATGAGAGTGATTCAGCAGATGAAGTTGAACTAAACAGAGCAGAACCCGGGATGGCCAGTTGTTTGGCTTGTATGCACAGGATAATTCATTTGTGAAAGGCCATGATTTCAAATTAGAAGAAAGAAATGACACCAAACTACATCGTCGGTCTACGGGAATTTCTTTTACACTGTATATATAGTGTATTGCAACATCTACCTGTGGGATAAGAACCACTTATTTAGCGAGGAATATTCACGGACAAGACTTACGTCAAAGACAAAATCAATGCTCTCGGTTTTCCATTGTGGGTTTCACGGCTTTCCCATTCACACAGCCTTCAAAGTCCATGTTCATGGTATATTTCCAATAATAATAAGCCCCCTCGGATAGATAAGAATGGGGTTTTCTTGCTCCACAAAGTAAAAATCGTACGTCTGACGTTTGATATCTTGCTTGAAACTGAGAGACCAAAAATGCTTGTTGATAAAACAATATAGGGTTATGAACTGGCGATTCTAACCTCTCAGCCGCTGGTTGTATTGACAAAGTCTAGTGCAGTGTGTTTTAAAAACAGAAGCCGGGAAGAAGACAGAGGAACAGAGAGACGCGAAAACAAACATGTAAACAAGCAGGCGGAGAAAGAGCAGATTGCAGCCGAGATTAGTCTAACGCTGCCGTCTGCTTTAGATGTTGTTCTTTGCCCACTCTCTAGGTCTCTACGAGAGATATTGTTTGTGAATAATACTCTGTATTATTGTTTCTGATAATTGTTTTGATGATAAATGTTATAATATAATGAATATCTAATTTTAATATATTCTTTTTATAAATCTTGCTGTCTCATATCGTTCCCGAGTCACGTTGACTTATGAACCAGGTCGTTCCCAAACGAAATATTTTGAAAACAAAACAAGTGCCACGAAGCAAATGGTACTAGTACAGAAGAGCCACTTTTTCAAGACAGATCACAGAAGAACCACTACTTCAAAGAAAAATGAGCCTCTCGTAGAGAGTGGGTCTGTGTGCCTGTTTTTCGTCTCTATAGACCAGGGGGGTGATACTAATTAGCACGTCAGAATGGGGTGGTGGTATGAACAAGGTAGAATATTGGGAGGAAGATGGGGGTTGGGGCTGGGGGTGCAAACTCAACTTGATTTACTTTTATTCAGATAGATTTGAGTCAATGATTGATTTTTAATGTGAATATTTCGTGTCTTAGACACATCTGCAGCAAATGACAAAATTAAATAGACCAGTATGGGTGGGGGTGGGGGTTGTACTCAATAACGTGTATATGTGTCAATTATAATCAAACTGCTGTAGAGTCAGTATAAAACAGTGTTTCAAGTGATTCTCACCGGCCTGTTATCTAACACAGTCCCCTTGGACCATCCCCTTTTATATACACCTGGCTTATTTGGACCTTTCCCCCCTCCAGTTTCCCTACATTGCATATATAAAGTGAACCTCTGTATTAAGGACACCTGCCTTACGTACACACTTTTCACTTTCCCCAGAAGTTGTGCACATAATACAGATTACAAAGTATATATACAAATATATACACTAACAGCTTTCAAGTTTGCATGCACCACAGGAAAGTGACCATCAATCATACATACCACTTCAATAATTTCATTACTAACCTGATTGGCTAGTAAAATGAGTCATAAATGCCAAAAAGACAATCTTATTTGTTGAATGTTTCCCTTAAAAATGACTAACTACCTACGTTTTTAACATTGAAATGGACAATCACAAGTACAGTTCCCATTGAAATCCTTTGTTCCTCATCCCCACCCCACTATTTTAAAACACTGGATCTGCCAATGAACTTGGGTGCGAACATTAGCATGCACCATGTCTAATATTATCCACATGTTTCTTTCACCACGCAATACCTAGTCACAATATCATCTTTTTCATGTTTTACGTTCTCATCACAATGCACCCCTCATGCACTCCTCCCAGCACATCACAATGGGCTCATTTTCACCAGCACACCAATTCCTCGATTCAGCATTCTGTGAGAACCGTCAACACCTCCACTGTACCATTGCTTGCGCTTGTCCTATTCAATCACTACAATACACTCTGTTCTTTTTTTTGCATTACACATTTAAAGTTGCTTGATAATTCTACACTTTCCTTCACTTCCGTGTACTATTAGAGGCGGGAGCATTACGTCTTTTACTTCTCTGTCTATGACTTTAGTGACCGTATCCTCACTTGTGGCCAGTACCATTGTTAATGGTTTGATCATTCTACCTTTTCCTTCACCACCGATTCTGTACCAATGTGTATTGTGTTTGTATAGGCCATATATCCAGTCACGAGTTACATTCTATATACCTCCAACTGTATCACTGTTTGTACTTTACATTCTGTGTATTCCTTCAATGCTGTTCATACTACCCAGCTTTCGGTCAGTTCATTGTTACTTTCCTTCATTACCAACCACTGTACTATTGCATGTGGTCTGTACCACTGTTCTGGTTGATGCATTCCATCGTTTCCTTCACTATGTTCCACTGTACCATCACTCATATAGTCTGTACCATTGTTTTTTCACCACCGATACTCATGCAAACATTCTACGTTTTCTTTCACTACCATGCACTGTACCACCACTGATGGTTAGTACCACTGTCTGCAGCAATAATTCTGTCACTTCCTTCACTACTGGCCACTATACAATTGCACGTGGTCCGTGCCAATGTTTGTGATAAGCACATGGCATCTTTTCCTTCACCCTCAAAATGCCAATTGTTCGTTTCCTTCAGACCACCATCAAACCCATTCCTTCAGTACCCTCCCACTGTACCCACGTTCCTTCACATGTGTTTTGGGACATTCGGTACCTTCACTTGGGTTCGTCTGTTCATCCTTTCAGTGGGTTCAGTCCCTTGTGTACCACCAATGTTTGTGATAAGCACATGGCATCTTTTCCTTCACCCTCAATGCCAATATGTTTGAGACATTCAACCGTTTCCTTCACTACCGTCCACTGTACCCTTGTCTGTTCGGCGTCGGGGTCGTTGGGTCGGGCCCCTACACGTGGACGTCGGCGAATGTTCGCGACACTCGCATGGCACACCACCTTCACCCAGCACCAGTGGAACTTACAGTCGCACTTGGTGACTGTACGCTTGCACCGACTGGGTGTCATAACTACAACAGTGAGGGTGGCTGATCAGTACTAAAGTAAAATAGATACAGTAGAACCTCTCTATTAGGACCACCGGGACCAGTGTTGGGTGGTTACCGTGTGATAGAGGTCTTTTGGTAGAGAGGTGGTCTTATGGCACAGGTTCATTTTGGTAGCTCATTCTATCAAAATGAATGGATACCATGATACCTGATTTAATTTTTAATCGTTTATTGGAATACAAGAGTTTTAAATGTACGACCCATAATATTCATTTTAAATGTACAGTAGAACATCTCTATTAGGTACACCTAATAATTTTCAGTGTTAGGTGGTCTCAATAGAGAGGTGTCTCTATAAAGAGTTGAAACAGTGATTTTTGTAGCTTTATGGAAATTTGGGACCATGAAAAAACACCTTATTTTTATAGACGTGGTCTCATTAGACAGGTGGTGTTAATTAGAGACGTCTGCAGTGTATACACATGAATATACATGAAATATAATATAATTTCATTACTGTGGACAATTTCAAAATGTTCAAACTATAAACGACAAGTAATATATTACAGCTTTAGATAGTAAACTGCATGTGGTCCCATGTCCGCATGTTCGGATGAAAATCTTCCATTTCTTCTTACCCGCGTCGACTGACATTAATTTTCGTGTCTAAAAGTTTTTGAAAAGTTTTTACCTCTTGAAACTAGAATATAGCAATAGGAATAAACAGTTTTTTTTAAACCGACAGACGTTCGTTTTTATTCCTCTTGAAACTAGTCAAAGTTGCATGGGTAGAAGAAAGATCGTGTCTGCCATATGCCGACTATAAACGATTCTTTGATGCAATAACCAAATTTAGAGATGATCTAAGACATTGGAGAATTCCACGTTATTATCCAGGTCTAAGTCATTAAAGTCTGGCATCAGTCTAAACCCACGGTGTAGGTTGAGCGTGCGCAAAACCTGGATCTGCCCCTGTAAGAGTTACGTACCCGCGTCCGCAGCACAGGACGTCGCAGCTGTCGGGGCCGCGCGCCGAAGAATATCAATGGTTACAGCGCCACTTCCCCGCCGTGCCCAGAGAACCTGCAACGGCAGGCGACGTCAGCGGGACGGGGACGTTGGGGAACGTCGGGGACATCGTGATTATGAGGGAATATCGGGGGAAGAGAACATTGAGGGAATGTCATTGATACAAGAAGACATTGTAATGTTAAGGGAATGTTAGAATGTGCAATGTCAGAACAACATTGGGTCAAAATGCCAATGTTGGCAAATATGACGTCGGCCCAACGTCACCATGCCAGCTGGTACGTATATAACGTTGTAAACTCGGATATTATTCCCCAAATGTAATTGGTCCAAGGTCTAGAGGTTGTATACGATAATGAGAATGAACAAAATACAATACAATACAATACAATACAATACAGGGTGTGTGTATGCACCAAGGTATGGATTTAGGACTACCCGCCAACCCTGTGAAGGCTGATTTTCATCGGTCCTACAGACTACTTTTGGAAATCAACTCTATTAACATAAGAAGGACAGGGTCTGGTCACTTGAATTCGTTAGAGTGGTTATTTTTTCTGTGGTCAGTAAGCAATGTTTCATGAGTTTTATACCCTATAATTCTACTCTTCTCTTTTCCTCCCTCTTTCTGTTCTCTTTATAAAACTCATTAGAATACCCTATGATACTGTTACCAAACGAATTCTCAATCAATTTCTCTGAAACTCCCTGGCAAAGTTAAACCACATTCTAAAAAGGACAAGTCATAAGCCTGATGAGACAACACAGTGAAACCTGTCCTATGTGGACATCTTCAGCAAAAATGAAAAGTGTCCACCGAAGACAGGGTGTCTTTTAAAAACTCAAGGTATCCATACGGACAGGCCCCATTCTACTAATGCATGTTTGTGGCCCGCTTAAACACACCAGTAACCTCCTTGATGAGTGTCAATGACATTTCCCGGTAAATATGATTCACGTTCTAGACGTTCTAGCCGCTAGCCAGCTGCCGTGTTTGTGTGTCCAGCCCCGGGCAGACTCTGCCATTTGCGTGTGACGGATTGTGGGCAGGTTTGATAGTGTTAAAGTTGAGAAGAGTTTGTGTCTTTTCATTTTTTTTTGTTGTTAACTATTCTAATGATAAAAAACTTTTCTTTATACTTTATTACATGTTACCTGGTAGTGTATAAATATCAACATTTGTATTTCTGAGAAGGAGTCTGTTGACCGAAACATGTTATAAAGATATATGAAGAAAGTTTTTGTCATTTAGAATAGTTAACACCTGAAAAAACAAATTTTTAAAGCTTCTTTCAGTTACGTATTTTGCTATAGGAATCTTTTCCTTCACCCTCCATGCCAATGTGTTTGAGACATTCGACCGTTCCTTCACTACCTTCACTACCGATGGCGCCAATCACCATTGTACCACCAATGTTTGCGATAAGCACTTGTTCTCCTTCACCCTCAATGCCAGGTGTGTTTGAGACATTCGGTTCCTTCACTTTTACCAACTTACCTGGTCTGTTCAACATCGATGGCATTGGGTTCCGTCCCTGCATGAGTGTACCACCAATGTTTGCGATAAGCACATAGAATCTTCTCCTTCACCCTCAATGCCTATGTGTTTGAGACATTCGACCGTTTCCTTCACCACCTGCCACTGTACCCTTGTCTGTTCGGTGTCGCGGACGTCGGGTCGGCCACCTTACACGTGTGGATGTCGACGACGTTGCGACACTCGCGGCACACCACCTCGCAGCACCAGTGGAACTTACAGTCACACTTGGTGACGCGAAGCACCGACTGGGTGTCGTAACTACAACAGTGAGGGTGGCTGGATCAGTACTAAAGTAAAATAGATACAGTAGAACCTCTCTATTAGGACCACCTTTGGGACCAGTGTTAGGTGGTCTCAATAGACAGGTGGTCTCCTATACACAGGTTCATTTTGTTATGATTTATGAAGATTTGGATCCATGAATACGTGGTCTTATTAATATAGATGTGGCCTCATTAGACAGGTGGTGTTATTTGGATGTTCTACTAAATACACATGAATATACATGAAATATAATACAATTTTTGTGGACAATTCAATTTCAAACTATAAACGACGTAATATAGGGCTTGGGTTGTCACTAACAGGAACTCCGTTGAAGTACCAGACTAAAGGCTCAACTGGATTATGGAGCCAGCCATGATACAAGCTGTCCCAATGTTATGCTTATGGGAGAATTGCGCAATACATTTTGAATGCAGATAGTCAATAAAACTTAAGACTTCAGCAATCTCACTTAAATACATCACAGATAATAATTTTCCTTTAATTAGATAGTAAAATATACTATAAACTATCACATTTAGTATATTTAATTAAGTTGAAACAGTGAAATCTTTTACATGATCATAAAAGTCTACTGACAAATCAGCTAACGACAGGTAAAAAGACCTCACAAATATATTGGATCATATCTCTCTTATACATTGTCGTATAATGTATATAATTTTGATGGAAATAATCTGCACGTAGATGGAATTCCATTCAATATATAAGTCTATGTAATTGCCTTTTTAACTTGATAGTTTAATCTGACCATTAATCACATCCATCGCCACGTCTAACACAATGCGGTGCCGTTTGCTCTCAATGTACAGAACTTACCTATTACTAAAGTTTATTATTCATTATGATAAAAATAAGTTTTATTTTTATAGTTTTATGAAACTAGGCACCGATCAAGTTTTTTGGAAAATAATGGGCTACTAAAAGGGATTTTGAATTCATGAAACTTTCAATTTAACTTCAAACCATCGATGGTGTGACGCAAACTGTTGGTTAGCCTGATCCATTGATTTGATCATTCGCGTTAAGTACCAATTTAAATTGAGCATCTCCGTTGATTTACTTCACGACCAATGTTTAATATGAAATGTGGTCTCATAAACGATTTCTTTCTTTGATTCAATAATAAACGTTCTAAATTTTTACAAAAGTTTTTTTATAGAAAACTAGTAGACCGCCCCAAAACTTTAAACCTGACTATAATGTTACAGGTCTAAAGGGCGCGCACCCTAGATAAAGTAATGGCTATTCTTTTTTTAAATTTACAGTGATTTAAGACCACAGATGTTAGGCTAAGCAGTGTCTGGCAAAAACCTGGATCTGCCCAGCGTGCGCCAAGAGGGATACAGAGTTACGTACCCGCGTCCGCAGCACAGGACGTCACAGCTGTCGGGGCCGCGCGCCGTGTGGTTACAGCGCCGACCCGCCGTGCCCAGCGAACCTGCAACGACAGAGGGACGGGGAACGTTGAGAGAACAGGAGGACGTTGTAATGTGAAAGGTTATGCTCCGTCGCGGAACAAATATGTTATTTTCATTACACTTCGGAAAGGGGGGACGTTGGGGGAACGTTGGGGGGAATCATGATGTTGAGGTAATATCGAAAAGGTGGAACAGAACATTGTATTATTTCATTGATACTTCCCCCACATTGTAATGTTAAGGGAACCCAGGATGGTGCAACGTCAGAATAACGTTGGGCCAAATATGCAAAAATGTTGGAAAATAACGTCGGCCCAGTGTCACTATGCTAGCTGGTACAACGTTGAAAAATCAGATACTATCTAATTGCGCATATTATAATTGGCCCAAAGTTCTAGAGGTTGTATACGATAATGAGAATGAACAAAATACAATACAATACAATACAATACAATACAGGGTGTGTGTATGCACCAAGGTATGGGGATGCCGACTACCCATAAAACCCGTGAGAAAATCGGTCCTAAAATACTTTTGGCGAAAATCAACTCTATTAACATAAGGGATGATGTGACATTTTGTTTAGCTAACAAAAGTGGATATTTTTAACATATTGAATAAATGGAAATATCAAATTGTGACAATAATCGTCTAGAATATCTATTAGTTTTAGCCCAAATATTACTTATTGAATGCCATGGATTTTATCAGGAATGTAAATTCAAACAGGCTGCCTATCTTTTTAATGCAACATTTAAATCTAAAACATGGAACTGATAAAAAAAGTTTTAAAGGACCCGCAAAAACCAGAATATCCAAAACTTGACCAGTCCCCTTTACGTCACGGAACATGTTCCACTTTGCGGAATGTGACAAAAGTGTGCATCATCCCATTTGAACGTATAAATGGTCAAGATTTTCGTTAAGAGTGGTTATTTTTTCTGTGGTCAGTAAGCAATGTTTCATGAGTTTTATACCCTATAATTCTACTCTTCTCTTTTCCTCCCTCTTTCTGTTCTCTATATAAAAAACTCATTAAAGAATACCCTATCATACTGCGCACCAAAAAAGAGATTTCAATCAATTTCACTGAAACTCTCCTAGCAAAACCACATTCTAGAGGCACAAGTCATAAGCCTGATGAGACAACACAGTGAAACCTGTCTGATGTGGACATCTTTGGCAAAAAATGAAAAGTGTCCACATAAGACAGGTGTCCTTACAATGAAGGTATCCACACGGACAGGCCCCATTCTACTAATGCATGTTTGTGGCCGCTTAAACACACCAGTAACCTCCTTGATGAGTGTCAATGACATTTCCCGGTAAATATGATTCACGTTCTAGACGTTCTAGCCGCTAGCCAGCTGCCGTGTTTGTGTGTCCAGCCCCGGGCAGACTCTGCCATTTGCACGTGTGATGGATTGTGGGCAAGATTTAATAGTGCTGTTATGTTAATTTGTCTCTTTCATTTTCTTGCTGTTAACTATTCTAAATGATAAAAACATTTCTTTTTTATATCTTTATTACATGTTACCTGGTAGTGTATAACATCAACATTTGTATTTGTGAAGGAGGTCTGTTGACTCAAAAACATGTTATAAAGATATATGAAACCATAAAAGTTTTTTATCATTTAGAATAAAGCCTAACAGCAAGAAAAACGAAAGATGTCTACATATAATCCATATGCTGTCTACCAAGTTACTAGAATACTTTATAATAGTGCTGTTGCTAGAGGCAGTCTGTAGGAAAATCATGTATACTCATATTCCACCCAGAACCTTTTAAGGGAACTAAGAATAATTTGGGTAGACATTCCAGATCCTGGCAATTAAGTAGAAATGTGACGATTTGTAAAACAACTTTAAACATTCATGGGCAAAATACATCACATGGATGTGATATGAATGTAAAAAGCTTACCAGTGTACTAAAACTATGTATACCACAATATCATATCATATCATTTTTACATCATTCCCATAGTGAAGATAATGAAACGTGTAGCAAAAATGGGATTTTTCGTTGAAAAATTGACTTCAGATGGAATTATTCGGATCACTAAATCGGAGATTGTGACTCTCACATGTTATACATTGTCTTCAAGTTGCTTTTTAAATTTGCACACATCTGTTTTTCAAATACTATTTTTCTATTAACCCTTTGCTGGCAGGTAGGCATTGGTGTATTGATGATGCCGTCACAGATGTTGTGGTCAAATTTACATTAGGATGCGATAATTAAGTATTACGTAATTGGACAGACAAAAAAAATTTCCTCACTATGGTCTCTTGACTTTGTGGATAAGTATGGTAACTACACACTTTGCATAAATCATAAAGTGAAAGCAAGTTAAGCATGACCCCGAACGTTCGGCGGTGGGCAATAACCTTCGAAGGTTGGGGTAACCGAACGTGACCTTTGAAGCTTTGCCCCATCCCAACTTGATGGACTGTCACAGCTTCCTGCTAGGCCGAGTGGATTAGGGAGTTGGACTCCTGACCAGAAGGTCGTGGGTTCATTTCCTTCCGGGTCTGGTTGTGGGTGTTGAGAAAACTCAAAATATGAATAGTTGCACACGTGGTACTCACCTGTTAGTTAGGCATACAGGTCATAGGGTTGAAAAGAGTGAGTTAGAGTGATTGTGTGGGTGATTAACACTGTGCCTGTGCGAGCATGTGAGAAATGATCAATTGATAGTCAATAAATAGGCCCTTGACTTGGTGTAAAATGAAAAGTCATGAGGGGCAAGACTTGGATCATGACTATCAACCACCACATTCACATTTACTTATTGCAGGTTAGAATAAAGCCTAAGACAAGCTCAAATTTACAAAAGATGTCTGTCTGATTGAGATCAATGCAGATATAGAATATACAGACCAGATACCAAAGTCCAACAACCCCTTCCTGTAAAAAGTGTTTCTGTGGTTACTGGGATTTCCCAACTGCCATTAAGCACATAACATAGAAACAGAAACATTTCCTCCCATTTTTGGGTGGCAGCACCCTAGCTCTCTGTAATCTATGAACAACTGCATTGTGTTTGTTTTGTTTGTATGCATGTCACTATGGAAACAACAGCTAGATTTCGCCCGTACATATTTAGGTGTCAGCATTAAAACTGGTGGGCAACCCCAAGAAAGCGATCTCCATTGAGGCATTTACGGCGAGTAGCTATCTAGGTACGTCTATATAAACACACAAACAGTATGAGTTGTTTCACACGAATTTTGTTATCATTCGATTCTACACCAGAACTTGCCCGAATACACAATTCATGTGAAACAACGAATCCGGTTTTGCTTTTGCCATTGTTACTCAAAACATTTGTCACCGGGTTTTAAGAATTAACTGCCCTAAAAAAACTTTTACTTTAACACTGGAATTTGTTGAGCAAACCTCTATAAGCAGATCATGTAGCAATGCATAATGACCCCTGCGTACAAGCATGATACACACAGTATCAGGCCAATTGAACATGCATGATACCAGGTCTAGCTTATATCGGACACTTCTGGAGCACGATAACCAATGAAAATACGTGCAAAAGAATGATACAATCTATTATGCTAGTGCAATAGTTGTGCAATTGTAACCAGTAATGTAAACGGTTAATCTCAGAAATGAATGTGTTCTTAATGTCGTTGGTTCCATTTAATGAAAAATAATGTTATTTTGTGAGTGATGGGACAGGCATTAATCTGTTATACTATGACTGATGAATTTGCGAGTCTCTTATACATGTATAAAACTGCTGTATTTTGGTGTCAGGCAGTGCCGATAGTTGTTGCCAATTTAGCTTTGGTTTTGTAGCCTTTGTCAAATTCTCAAATTGTCTCTTCATAGGCGTGTTGTTTAGGACATGTTTTATCTGTTACACAGAGTGATTGTACTTTCTCCTACTTTACACTTAAACTGTCGGAGACACATTCGTGTTCGTGAGACAGGCGCTTTACTTCGTTGGTGGCAGTGATCTTAGTCTCGTCTAAAACATAGCAAATGTACAGTGTAGCCTTTGTCAAGGCCCACGAATATCACTTAAAAAGATTATTGAAATTTGTGATCACTGCACTCAGAAACAGCGAACAGTCTAAATGTCTAAGCTTAGATAAGCCACAGTTTATTAGAGTCAGTCTAAGATATGCACATGCATGTAGTGAAAAGGAGTTGTGTTCTATATGTGTGTTTTAATATGGAGAAAACTAAATACGAACTAAATGTTAAATATCTTAGCCTTTAAAAAGGCTAGTACAGTGAAACTTTGCTATGAGGGACACTGGTGGAAGTGGGGAAATTGTCCTGAATGATGCACTGGGTAACCTCTTTCTATCAGTTCCACAAAGTACTAGTTACAGTAAAACCTCTATTAAGACCCCCTGGGCGCTGGCCACAAGTGGTCTTAATAGAGAGTTGGTCTTTGTATAGTAGGTTTGTCGTAGTTTCTCCATGAAGGATTTGGACCATGAAAGTGTAGTGTTGTAGTGTTGGTCTTAATTGGAGTTTTTACTGTATGTTTTCACGATCAAACTAAAATATTTAAACATACCAATAACAAACTCTAATTTCCAAAGAATGAATGCAGTTTTGGTATTTTATGGAATTTAGACTCTTTTTCATAGCGCCTGAGGCTATTTCAAACAGAAAAGGAACATTAAAACACATTTTTAACAGCTCAGTTTCATTGAGGGTTTGACCTAAAATGAGTAATTTTCGTATAATAAACGAAGTGCAAATTAGTATGAGATACTTGGAATGAATAGCACTTTGTTAATCTTGTCAATAAAACCTTTCTTTGTTTTGCAAGAGTCATGCGATTATGCTAGCCATCGTTTTTCCTATTTCCTCCCAAACCTAAAGTATGAATACCCACAATGCATTGAAAAGACACGTGGTTTCGTTTGTTTACCGAAAAAATACCCACAATTCATAGTCATGCAAACTAGTCTATATGAAACAAAAAAATGCCGTTTCCCCCCAGCATATTCCCGTGTCCAAGAGACCCGCAGTTTCTTCTGGAACCGGACAGGTCGATTTGTTATACCCAATGTTGTGAGTGGTGCACATTTCAAGTGCACTTGTCGGCAGCACCATCTTGTTACACTTGCCACCTGCACCTGCTGTGACTCTGCGGGAGGTGACAGCGATACAGGGAAGCCAGCTAGCCGCTAGAGTCAACATGTGCTAGAGGCCAGTGATTGCCAGAGCTCACTGGTAGGGCAATACATGTGGTCCGAGAATAACGGCTATGCCATGTGTCCTGTTTTAAGACATTTCAAAGAGTTCCTGTGTCCCCTTTTATATGGTGTCATTAGAGAATGCACGTGTTAGCATCACACGAGGATGAAGATGAAGACCATGACATTTGGTTTCCCATCCATGTTTAGGCAGTATTTTTTAATAAAAAATTTACATGGAATATGAATTTCATTTGTTGGGACATGCGACATGAACTTTTTTTCCCATTTGCTGAAATCATTAATTTTGCGTATAGCACAATTTAACTTGTTTTATATTATGTCAATGTAAAATCAATGTTAAAAATACGTTCATTTTTTTCATGACATACAAAAAAACCCACCAGAATCACCTTTCTATCACCGATAATAAGGAAGGACATGACCTTTTTTTGCATCGACATGAAGGCTTTTTCGGCCATTTTGTTTTTTTTTGCCCGCCTGTTAAAGTTCTACACAAGTGTGCCACAGTAGCACCCATGGATTCCTTTCAAACAAATAAAGTACCATAATCAACAATAAAACATCATACATCCAACAAAACAAACTTTATGTTTCTCATTTCAATGAGTGTTGCTTTTTAGTAGTTCAGCACAATTTGTATCTAGAAATATTGATACTTTTACTGTAATATGGAAGAAACTCATCGTTAGTTTTAGAAAAAAAATTGCTAGAGTCAGAAAATAGTATTATAACTGTTAATGTGCAATCTCGTGTTTTTAGACTCCCACGTAACCAAAAATATGGCATGATAAAGATTTTCTCTTGACAGAATAAAAACTGTGATAAATTAAATTATAAATTACTTTACAAATATTTCAAATACAACTATGATTTTTTACTATGTTCTGTATATAGCTGTACAGCAAACTCTTGGACAAACATATTATGTTTTTAAGATGTGTTATCAAATGAAATACTGTTATCTTTTATACGTAAAAGTGGGTAAAACTGCTGGGTCGCTGTGTCACTTTTAACCATTGTAGGGTTCTTCTTGTGTTTGCGGCATTTTCAACAATCATTTTCTAACCTTCTCTCTCACATGCCACATAGACGTATGCTTGGTAGGGAGATGTGAAAGAAAAAACTTGAAAAGGGAATTCATAAGAACTGCACGGGACACATATGAGTTTTACAATGTCCGACAGTTGTGCTTTCATTGATGGTGTGCATATCCAATGGTTTGATAGATAAATCCCTGCTTTGAAACTCTTCATCTTTCCCCACTCTGCCTGTATATTCCAGTATCTTCCTCCACAGATGTTATTAGTTTGTAGATGTATAATATAAAGAATTTGGTGTTTACCCCCCTCCCCGAAAACAAAACAAAAACAAACGAACAAACAACAAAACCCTTCACCCTCACCAACCCTCGCCCCCACTCTACTTCATTTACATCAATTACAAGTTGATAGATGATTACATTTCTATTAGTGGTAAAATCCCCCCCTTACCCGAACTCCCCTTCAGAACAACCCCGCCCCTTCACCACAATTCCACCACCAAGCACCTCATACACAGATTCATACACAGGCCAAGGCACCCCCGGCCCCTGACCCTGCCAAAATACCTTATTTCCATAGGGGTTTTTGGCATGTTCGCTGTATATCGATTTCGTGTATGGATCCCATGAGATCCCTTACGTGCGCCCCCCCTTTTCTGAAAACCTGGATCTGGCAATGCTCTTTGCGGCTGCGGGCCCCTCTCAGCTTTTCACCCCCACCCCTTCCACCCCCGGGCACTAGCATCTGTTTTGGGTGGGTATGGTAAGTTCAAAATGCGAGGTCTTAAACTTTTGTAAAAATGGGGCGGGGGTCGGGGTGAAGGTGGGGGTGAGTCATAAATATGGTTTATGCCAGAATACTAATAGGGTGTTTAAAACAATACAATCTATATGAAACTGGAAGGCAACAACAAAATATCATCATGCTTCAGTTTACTTTTTTTGCAACAGTTTGGGTCTTTGCTTTGAGATTAACATAACTTATGAAGTTCTTTAGGGGTTTAGCTGCCAAGAAATAGTTTTTCTCGGATATTTTGTGATCTCAAAATCGGGGGTCTTTCTGTTGAGCATATATACCCAGCCCGCCTGTAGAAGAGACCCCCCAGCCTCCCCCCTTGCCCCCTTGCTCCCCGCCCGCCTCCACTCCCACACACAGCTTGATCAACAGAGAGTATTTGTTGATCCGCCAGAGTCATGTGGCTACAGTGTAATGTGATCTAGATCCGCCAGCGGGAGCTAGACAGCCGCTAGAGTGTGCTAGCTGGAGAGCTCGAGAGTATGATACATGCGTAATGTAACCACAAGTGTGGGTTTGTTACGTGTTGTAGTGGGTTTAAACGTACTTTATTTCAAAAATGAAAAAGGGTTCGGCATGGCAAAATGCAACTTGAGCCGTCTCCACACATATTACACAAACACTTTCACACAAGAACATGAAACAGAGTGGTAAATCACACATGCTTAGATAATATAAACACAAAATGAAGTAATTGTAATGACAAATGAATGTTAATCAAATTAAATATAACTTTATTCAGTTACAATTTCATTTAAGTCAAATAAATCTCTCCCTTTCAAGAATATACGTGTTTTAGTTAGAGCACTTCACACCCATCCCGTATATTGTTTTGTTTAAACCATCGTAGCTCAGCTATTAATGAACCAACCATAGTGTTTGAGGTGTCAAAATGAAGCTACTTACTTATAATTTCATAAGGTAAATACTTTTTTAATGAGTCGTAAAATTACGTGATCTATGGTGCATTTTGTTATGAATTACCGTATTCACACACAACCCGTAGGTGGCGATAATATGCGATTTGAACATGTTTATTAACGTTTATTCTTACTAGATTTTTTTTACACTTTGGCACCGAGAAAACTATCTTGTCCAAGGTAGTAATATTGTGTGTTACTTGTTTGGATGCTATATGTTTAAAAAACAAAAAGAAACAAACAAAGAACAACAACATACGGGATGTGTGTGATCTACGGGCCCTGATTGAAGTGCTCTACGATATTGTGTTTGTGTTGATTTTAACATCGCAGCCAATTCACTGGTTGTTGTAAATTAGTCTTAATATGTCCAGATTGAGATTAGACCTTTGTATATTACGCCTTGGATGATTGGATTGGTTCATTTTATCATTGGACCTGTTACACTAAGTGGCCCATCCTCCCCGTACTTTATCATTCAATTCACAAGTCATTGAAACAGCGGGGCTGACTATATGTGCTGTGTGAAAGAGGTTCCCTTAGACTGACATGTAGTGTGTGTGCGTGTGAGAGCGTACGTGCGTGCGTGCGTGTGTGTGTGTGTGTGTGTGTGTGTGTGTGTGTGTGTGTGTGTGTGTTGCCTTGATCATTGTTGGTATTTCTCTATGTATATACAGTAGAACCGCTAATTAGAGCATCTTACGACCAGACCTGAGGTGGTCTTAACAGACAATTGCTAATTGTATATACTTATTGAAATAAAGTATGTTTAAACCAACAGACAATTGGTATTTATGTAGATGTTTACAGAGAACTCTGTATTCAAGGCTTGGGGCTTAGAACAATGGTCCTACTATAGGGAAGGTCTCTATGGAGGTGGTCTTAATTGGAGGTTGTACTGTATGCAGAATTACAAAGTAGTTCCATTTGTTCGGGGCAAGTAGAAACTCCTCTGGGGCAAAACTACACACTCTATGGCTTGGGTGTGGGGTGGGGTGGTGGTGGTGGTGGAGATATTTGTTTTCCTTATTTACTCAAAAATGATGTCTGCTAGGTAAAAAGATGCGTTCTGTGGTGAGTTGGTGTAAAATGGGGGTCTTATAAATGGCTAGCTGCCAAAAATAGGGCTTCGTAGACAATAATTTGCTAAAGGTGGGCCTTTGGGGGGAGCATACCCACCCAAGCCATTGGGAGAAAGTGGCCCCCCGCCTCCAAAGGGGCAATGGGACCCACGAGCTTGGGTCTCTCCCCTGACCTGAGGGGGGGGGGGTATAATGTAAATCCATTCACCAACATTTTCCCCCAAATCACCAGTCACCCATACATTTCATTGCCTTTCACCAATCACCAAAAAGGGTTATTGAATAGGTTGCATCACATTTTAATCACATTCCACATACTTAAATACAGGCAATTCAACATTCACGCTCAAGATTTAGAGCAAATCACCAATCACAGCTTTTGTAACGAGCAGATCACCAGTCACCAACAATAGGTTCCATCACATTTCACGCACTTAAATACAGCCGATTCACAATTCATGCTCAAGATTTAGAGCAAATCACCAATCACATTTTGGTTATATGACCCCTCTGACCTAGCACTGTCCACGGCCATCAGTGGTGCAAGTGAAGTGCGGACTCTCAAGCACCGTGGCCAGCTAGAGGGAATGTATGGCCGTACTGGAGATAGCGCAGCAGAGTAGCCGTCAGCGGGTGCCAGCGGCCGGATGACGGACGGTAAGCTACCGCAAACAGCCGCATCGTTGTGCTAGCCGTAAGTTGTTGAATAATAGTGCAGGTGTTATTACTGCTATTTAGTCCATAGGCAGATCCAGGGGGGGCGGGGGGCACAGCCCCTTTTCCCACCAAAATACTAGATTTTCATAGGGTTTTTCATGAAATCTCTAAAGTGCGCCCCACTTTTCTTTAAGTGCGCCCCTTCCAAAAACCTGGATCTGCCACTGTTAGTGCACTATAGCAAAGATGGTAATGGTCCGGATATGATGATTACCGTAAACTGCTGCATGATAATGATTGCCACTGTTACCGTAAATTGCTGGATAATAGTGCAGAGCGGTTAATTAGTGCATTGTAGTTATGACCACAAATACAACAAACAGTGCATGATGAAGTGCAGCATGATGTAATACCGTAAATTGTTGTGCAGACCCCATTTATTCCGCTACTTCGATATAAGGGAAAAAAAAACAACACTTGTTTGGATTAAAATACTTAATTCTCGGGTATATCATTAAATACAAGATATCAACGTTTTAGCACTGGAAAAGTTGTTAATCAATAGAAAGATAAAAATAAAAATCTAAAATAGACATCAAAAATTTAATATGTAATGTCTTCTTCAGCAATTCAGCAATACGTTTAATTTGAGTTTACAGGTGTTATCAGAAGACAATCTGTATCTGTATGGATAAAGGCAAAATACCCGATAGAGCCAATATTGTAGACAACCATTTGATTTATATCCAAAACATGGTTGGAGGGCAATTAAATCAAAATCAAGATGACAGAAAATTCGAGATGACAGAAAATTCGAGATGACAGAAAATTCGAGATGACAGAAAATTCGAGATGATAGAAAATTCGAGATGACAGAAAATTCGAGATGACAGAAAATTCGAGATACCAAGAGTGCACTGTAGTGCGATACGGCAGCAACAGCACGAGTGGGGCCTAGTACTCTTAAGTCTGTGTTATTTCACAAAAAATGAAAACAAAGGTTTGAAGCCGCGCGGCTTAAACACGTTATAAACCGGGCACTGCAACAATAAACACACATTAACCACAAACGGACTCTACAAACATAAAATAACACTCCACTTGGTTCTTTCTCCACAAGAGCCGAGTACAGCGCAACCGCCTTCAATAGAAGCACCTCAAGCCTGACCTCAAGTGGCCTTAATTGAGAGGTGGTCTCTGTATGGAGACCAACTTTGATTGGCTAATGAAGATTTGCAGCTTTTAAAAGTGGTCCTGTTTTGTAGGTGGTTGATCTTAAGGGGAGGTCCCCTCAGGAAGGCCCTGCTGGCCACCACTGCCCACTGCCCGGGAGCCGCTATCGCCGGCCCTCCATCCCGGGCTAGCACGTCTGAGGCGTGCCTCCAGGCAATGGCTGATCGTACTAGAGATAATCTCTCTCATCTAGCTATTACCAGGCTAGAACAAGTGCTAGAGAGTGTGTACACATCTAGATAGTGCCTCGCAAGTCTAGCTGATGCTAGAGATTGCCTCTCACCCGCGCCTATTAACAGCTGGCTAGAGTTATTACGACGGGGCTGCTAACTGCTAGGGAAGTGCTCTAGCTAGCGAGCTACACCGGAGGAGGAGGAGATTTAGGCGCCTCTTTTCTCTATTGGGTTTCACTTTGTTGAGGAGTCTACAGTCAACATCTGTGTGTGTTTTAGGGGTTATTACACATCTTCATATAGGAGTGGTCGATTTTTACGGGTATGTGGGTGGGTGGGGATAGGGTTATGCCACCCCCTCCATATGGAAGAACCATTCTGAAGATTTAAGAGCAACTTGAAACTAATTTCAGTGGCTTTTAAACTGAAAAGAATAAACTCGAAATAGATGATGGACAGTGTGTTATATGGCATGGTTCAGTTTCTTATTTACTTACACTGAATAAGATTCTTCAAACACACACAAAAAAATATATTTTTTAATAATACTCAAACAAAAAATAAACACACACTACACAAATTAATACATTTTAAAACATCTCAAAAACCTCCAATTCTTTTACTTGAAAAAAAAACACACATAAAAAACACCTGTGCCATGTAGACAACTAAAAGTACATATTTTGCCTGGTTTTCTGGTGGTTTGTTGAGAAGGGACCCGGCAGGGAGGTGGGGGGGGGCAGCTTAAGTGCTGAGGCGTGAACCAAGCATTGCACATACGCATTATCCCTCCTTTGAGAAGCTTCACCAAGTCTCTAGTCGCGCATCACCCCCTAACAACAAGCCCCCGACCCCAGTCTTTGTTCTAGCCCAGAACACCCAACTGTGTTTAGTTTTTTTTTAATTCACGAACGCAAACAGTGTGCTGGGAACCAGTCCCCCATACGTGTTACGTCACATCTTAACGCCCGACGTTTGCGGACGACGTACAAAAGACGTGTTAATCACTTTAACGTGTTGCCGGCGACTGTTTGAAAACACGTGTCTTCTAACACCTTCCCTGGAGAGCATTAGACAAAGAGAGATCCCGGTATTATTTGTACGACTTTGCTGGGAGATGGTTTTTATAAATGTTCTATCAGATTTTACTCATTCATCCCCAAATGACGTGTCAAAAGATGTATGGCTAGGCCATTGGCACTCTTGGGATTCGAACTCACGACCACAGTGATATCTAATAAGCAGCGAACACTTGCAGAAATAACCTTCTCATAAGCATTGGGCAAACGCGGATTCCGTAACTCAAAAGTTACACAAACATGATTATGGTAATGAACTATGAAAAAAATATGTACATTTTTTCATGTATTTTGTGTTGCATACCTTTCAATCTACCTTGTATTGTTCTAAAGTTTCTTGGTATCAATGAACAACAACATTCACTGAATCTAATAGTCATTGACGTAACTTTTGAGCTACGGAAGCAGCTGTAGCACACAGTGATAATGCAATAATCTATGCGCGCAGCCGCAATGATAGGAGATAAAGCATCTTCAGAGCTCTTAGCCGTGAGTAAGACAGCACTGAGTACTCAGCCGTTACACCGACTCACCCCCACACTTTGTCAACGCCACGTGTGTGTATGTAACAGAGAGAAGGGGCAAGGCGGGTGTTTAGCAAACACAGGCCGACCCACTTTGTCAGGATGCTAGTGTGTGTGTTTGGATAGTGTGTTTGTGGTGTGTAGTGTGTGTGTGTGTGGTGTGTGTGTGTGTGTGTGTGTGTGTGTGTGTGTGTGTGTGTGTGTGTGTGTGTGTGTGTGTGTGTGTGTTTGTGTGTGTGTGTGTGTGTGTGTGTGTGTGTGTGTGTTTGTTTGTTTGTGTGTGTGTTGTGTTGTGTGTGTGTGTGTGTGTTTGTGTGTTTGTTTGTGTGTGTGTGTGTGTGTGTGTGTGTGTGTGTGTGTGTGTGTGTTGTGTGTGTGTGTGTGTGTGTGTGTGTGTTTGTGTGTGTGTGTGTGTGTGTGTGTGTGTGTGTGTGTGTGTGTCTGTGTGTGTGTGTGTGTGTGTGTGTGCGTGCGTGTGCGTGTGATTTTACTATGGTTTACAATGTAATAAGTTTGAATGATAGTGGATCATGTATATAATCACTATACTTGCTTGATTACATACAACACTTATCTAGTTCCCATAGTCTCTGTTCCACCTCTCTACACCAAACATGTTTCCCAACAATGTTTAAAATCAAATACTCACTTTAGCTAAGATTATAAGATAGTTTCTACAAAAGCCCACATACCCACTGCCGGGAATCAAACTCACGACCGCTACCACTGTATATGTCCATATTAAAAGTTCTATCTATCTTACATTCCACCAAAACAAAAACCAAAAACATTTACGGCTTGAATATCACAGACTGTAAACCACCTTGCCTTCATGTAAAAAGTTGACCAAGTACAATAACGTGCAATGTAGTACATCCAGTGCACAAACAAGATATCATCAGCCGACTAATTAACAAAGCACCGCAACCATAAGGCGCTAACTGCGATGCATATGTTTTGCGAGATAGCACCTTCTAGTCCTAGACGCTCCAAAGTAAATGTTTGGCCACAACGGAGAGAAAGCCTCAGCGCAGTCGGCGTGAAAGTCATCAGATTTGAGTTTGGGTGCGTAACTTTGGAACAGGTTGAAAACTGATTATGCTAGCTAGCATGTGAGCTAGATGACTAGCTAGAAGCTAGCTAGAGACGACCGGTCGCAGTGTTAGTGGACGGCATCAAGCGGGAAAGAGGTTGTGGATGTGGGGACCACGACATCGGGGTGGGGTTGGGGGCGGGGGGCATTATAACTTGACTGACTTGATGGAGTGATGGTATTATAGATGTAATGGACGTGCAATAAATGTTATACACGTGTGTTTATAATCTTATATTTTTGATTGAAACGTCCGTAGCCATATAGTCAGAACGGGTACACATTCTCTTAATAATTGATACCTTTTATACTCTGCCATTCTTGCAATTTGTTTAAATTCTGTGTCTATGTGATATTAATATATACACTTCACTGATCATAAACATTTCTTTAATCTCTACACTTGTTTCTCTTTTGTACTTTAAGTTCTGCAGAACTTTTATTGAATACTGTTGTATTGTGAATAATTGCTATGTGTTTTTTGGGAGTTAGTCCTTGCACTTGAAAGAGAAAAGATGGTTCTTAGTTTTCACAAAAGAAGATTGAACTTTGAAAATGGATTGGAAGAATAAAGATTTACCTATGTTTCAATATGGATGTTTCTGCAAAGCAAGTAAACATGTATAACAGCGATGGAGCTCTTGTCTAATGACCAAACAGCACTTGACCATATCGTATCTGCCCACTTTTGGCGCTCATCAGCACCTAATAAAACTACAGCCGCATAAACAAGATACACCTCTAGCAGCTCTAGCAGCTAGCTCTAGCATCTCTAGCAGCGGCACTGGAGTTACATTTACAATCCGCGTCTAGATCTATTGGTGTTACATTTAAAACCTGCCCCTTATGAGTGTTATATTTAGGCATTAACAGTCTCATTAAAACTACCAATATCTGGTGTGCATGACTCTTCCTTTGTTTCTTGCTACGAGCTACCAAAAAGTTTTAGGATTTCACTTGTACAATTCTTTTAAACTAAATAGACATATTTGTTTTATTTTTTCTATTACCTATGCATGGGATTTGTTTTATTTCTGAAATGATGAAAATAAACAATAATGATGTGGGATGTGGAAGAAAAAGGCTGAAAAAGAATGGTATTGGGAAAAGATCCAAATAGGTAATGTGGGTTTTGAGTAAAATGTGGGAAAAAGTGATATGGGGTAAAGGTTGGAAAAGGATGGAGGGAAAACGGTTAAATGTAAATGTGGTGATCGCTTTAGTCGTAATTCAAGGCTTGCTCTCACGATTTTATATTTTACACCAGGTCATTGGCACACTTATTGTATCTTATATTGTATCACTTATATATCATTTCAGCAAACCATGCTAATCACTCACACACTCTTTCAACTAATGACCTGTACCTAATTAACGTGAATGTACCATAACTGCATCTGCTTTAGGAATTGGTTTGCTCAACACCCACAACCAGACCCAACCGGGAATCGAACCCACGACCTTCTGGTCACGATCCTCAATGCTTATAACTATCAATCAGCTATTATTACACCTGTCTGTCTCTATCATGATACACATAGACACGATAGCCAGGGAGTTCGATGTAATGACCAGTTCGCTTTATGGATACTTTTAGGGTTGGGGCTCGGGTTGACCTTGAATGGTCTGATGAAATTCTGGAGGCCCGAAATTTTGCAAACAATAAACAATATATATCATACAGGATTTAATTTTATTTGGCTTTTCATTTACACGAGTTGTGAGTTGTCAATGACATCGTTAAATCTAGGGTTGGGGTAAGCATTGACCCCAGCCACTAACAATTCTCTTCAAAGACTGACCAGGGCACTGACCTTTCTTTGACATCAGCATTGACCATGGTATTGACCGTTCTCTTTGGGGTATTGACCATAGTGACCATGGCACTGACCTCCACTGACCATTTACTTGACACTGACCACTACTGATTGATTTTGACCATTCTTTTCAATGACCATTCTCTTCAGGTACTGACCATTACCATTGACTGCAGTATTGACCATTGGGGTAGAAATTGACCACTGACCAGACTGACCACTGACCGCCCTACTGAAAACTGACCGCTGCACTGACCACTGACATTACTGACCACTGAATGGTGACCCACATACTGACCAGACTGACCAATGATCACACTGATCAGTGACCTTATTGACCACTGCACTGACCAATGACCACTGACTATACTGATTGTTGACCAACATACTGACTGTACTGATCATACTGACCACACTGATTTTACTGACCACTGGCTGTACTGATTGTTGACCAACATCTGCGTGACCAGTAGTCTGACCACTCCAGGTAGACACTGACTGCCGACTGCCGTACTGACCGTTATCCACATCGAGCACGCAGTAGTCTGGCGAGGCCCGACAGGTAGACGAGAAACGGTCGTTGCGTGGGGCAGCGGCAGTGGTGGCGGCGACCGTCTTACTGTAATGGCAGCGAGGAGACCTCAGGCCCCATAGCCAGACTGGTGGATCGTCACCTGGGGGACTTAAACAGTGAGGTGGTCCAGTGGTGAAATGAGCACTGTCTCTAGCAGACTGGTCCACTCACCTGGAGGAATGGCGTGAGAATAGCTTTGAATGGCATCAACCTTCATACCACATCACCTAGGGGGCACGTCAGTGAACCAAGTGAGACCGGCTCTGTAATGGTACCGGCTCTAGCAGACCGCAACCTACATACAGAGAATGGCATGAACCATCCTTGAAGAGACCGCCTCTCTATTGAGACCACTTGAAGGTGGTCACAAAGGTGGTATTAATAGATAGACTTTATTGCATTGGGGTTGTGGCAGAGGGGGTCAGACCCGACTGGTGGATCGTCATCTGGGGGTAGTACCTGAGAATAGCTCTGTAGTGGCACCGTCTATAGCAGACCGCAACCTCCTTGAAGAGACCGCCTCTATATTGCGACCACTTGAAGGTGGTTCCCAAGGTGGTTTAATAGAGAGGCTTTTACTGTATAGGGGAAGAGCCAGAGGGGGCCAGGCCAGGATTGGCTGTATTGTATAGGTGGGTTGGGGCAGATGAGGGCTACACCAGGACTGGTGCATCATATTAGCAAAGACTAATTATATATCTGATGATTGTGAATAAATTGTTGAAGATTCTTTACAGCAATCGATGCAGTGATTTATTAGTGATGTATAATACCAGCCGGACAGCCATATGGCCAACCAGCCAGTCAGCCAACCAACCAACCAGCCAGACCAAATACCACCCACCCAGCCAGCCAGCCAGCCAGCCAGCCAACCAGCCAGTCAGCCCCAGCTAACCAGACAGACAGCCAGACCCACCTTCTGGGTGCCGCGTAATGTGCCAAACAGACATCCAGGCATTCATTCATGCAATCAGTCAGCCAGCGAGTCCCCTCCCTTCCTCCACCCCATTTCCAATACACACACACACCCCCCCCCCCCCCACCTCCACACACCTGCTCTGCGGCGCGATGGTACTTGTGCCTCAGGTCGCCGGCCACACGGCGGAACTCGCCAAGTCCCTTCCAGCAGGTGCGTGTCGTGCAGGCGCCGGACACGCCGTGGCACTTACACAGCAGGCGCATGTGGCGCTTCACCGCCTGGTGAAGACACAATAGTGCAGAATGTGTTGGTTATAATGATAACATGTAAATAGTATGCTTATTTTGGGGCAGTATTCATGGGGATGGGGGTTATAAGGAAGTGGGATAAGGGAAAAAGGACCAAAAAGAGGGATAAGGGGGAAAATGAAAAAAAAATAGGGATATGGGATTTCTAGACCCCTTATAATCCCCCCCCCTTTCATTCATAGCTCCTGCAAAGTGCAGTATCATATGTCAAAATTGTTACTTATACATCAGTCGCATGTGGCGCTTCACCGCCTGCAAACAATACAAGTGGTACAATTCAAAGTTCATTTATTGTCAAGCCTTGACCACTCTGAGTATCCGATGTCCTGAAGAGGGACTTCTCACACAAGTATTTTCATTAAAAATTCTGACCAATCACAGGCTGTTAATCTATAATCATTACAGGCCCGTGATGAATATAAATGAGGTCAAGTGACCAATCACAGATGAGAATCAGATTGGTGTAGCACGTTCAACGAATCAGGTTGCAGTATTTAAACAGGTCACATAAATTATGTTAATCCGCTCTCAGGCGAAACATTTCAGAGGTCAATTTGCTTGACATCTGATACTCAGCGTGGCCTTGACAACAAGAACATATAAAATGCAATGAATAATATAAAGAAGGTTTAAATGAGCGTTTTTTGTTATAATAGAGGAAACAACTACTAGATATAAGATCTTTTGAAAGACTAGAGTTGCCCTTGTGCCGCCTACACCTGCACCTCCCACTTGCACTTGGCACTTACAGCCTACGTACACTTAGACCGGGCACTTACATGGAGCACTTACGGGTGGCACCTGCACTTGGCGGTGTGTGTGGGTGTTGGCAGCAAGTGCTTAGACAAGTGTGTAAAGTTTACCTGATGATAATCATCCCTCTGACCTACAATTACCATTGTATTACCCATAATATATGTTACCCATATAATTATTTATTTATTACCCCTAATATGAAAAGCATTACTACTGTAATGTACACCTAAGAAATAACGTATTTGAAGGATAACAGAGATTTATTTAAAAACATCTATTTAATCGGTTTACATTACACTTATGGTTGGTTTTCACATCAAATAATTTGTATTCGATATCTATATAGTCAAAAATGAAACTAAATAAAATTTAAAAAGTATTCATTTTGCATAGTTTGTTTTTCATCTAAACGTTTTTGAGTTCAATACACTCCTTTTCAAATCAAGCCAAACCATAAAACCTATCCTAAATGAATATATTTTTTAAAAATTTGATTAGATTCATCTTTTACTACAATTAACAGTAACAAAAGAAATGAATACAAATTATTTGATACAATAACAGCGATATGATATTCAAAATCCAGTACACTTGGTTCACAGCACTCAACCTCATGATAGTTTGGTTTTATGTTTTTTTGGCTGTATTTTTGAAATTAAGATTATTTAAACCTTTTCAATCTCTATAAGCCTCATAATCAAATAAAATGTCTCCACAAAATTCGTTTAAACAACGTTTGAACAATTTTAATTTCAAATTTCTCTTTCTTGATTATTGCGCAGCCGAAAAGAACATAAAATAACAAAACTATCAAGAGATATGATACAAATCAATGTTCGTGCACGCAAAATCAAACCATCCTCCCCACAAATAAGCAACATTTTGCCACAAAATATTGCATTTAGAGCTAGAATGGGACTGTAATATAAGACCAAGGTTCTGACAAGCAACGCAAAACACGACCATAAACCAGCGGGCGGTGCCTGGACGTAGCGGGCGGTGACGGCTCTAGACTGTTTATTCCCCCTTATCTCTCTGTGAACAAGACGCGAGCGAGCGGCGCCGGCCACAGTCTAACGGGTACAGTGGAACCTGTCTATCGGGAGCACCTGCTGGGCGGACTGCATGGGGGTTCAGGCAGAATTGGTTTATTTGTGGGTTGTTATTCTTTTTGCAAGACACTTGGTTTTCAATGGAAGGGCAGGCAGGCAGTAAGGCACACAGCCAGGTAGACAACAAACCATCCACCCAACCAACCAACCAGTCATCGAATCATCCAGCCATCCAGCCAGTCAAGTAGCCAGCCAGTCAGCCAGTCAGGCATACGGCCAGGCAGACACACAGACAAACAGCCAGCCAGTCAGATATCCAGTCATCCAGCCAGTCAGCCAGCAATGCAGCCAGCCATCCAACCATCGAGCCAAGCAGGCAAACACACAGCCAGTCAGACAAGCAGTCAACTAGCCAGCCCCAACCACTCACCCAGCCACCCACCCAGGCAGCCAGGCAGACAAACATGCACAAAGTCATCCATCCAGGCAGCCAATCATCCATCCATCCATCCAATCCTCCATCCATCCATCCAGGCAGACTGCCAGCCAAACAGCCATCCACCAGCCATTCAGCCAACCAGTCAGTCAAACAAACAATCCAACCAGTCCCCCCCCACCCAGCCACCCACCCTGCGCCCGGCGCGGTTGTTGTGGAGGTTCATCAGCGCCCGCGGATCCTTCACCTGCTTCTCCACCGAGTCGATGAAGCGCCGCGCGAACTCGCTCCCGTACTTCACGTTGTCGCTGCAAAAACACAGAATCAAAATGAGCATGTCACCGTGGCTAGCTCGTCCCTCTGTCCAGCCGTCCGCTCGTCCATATCTCCGTCCGGGGGGCACTAGTCTATGGCATATGTTTTTGGGTAGGTATGCTTCACGGTGAGTTCAAAATGGGGGGTCTTAATATTTTTGTAAAATGGGGGTCTTAAATATTAGAATAAGTGGGGGTCTTTTTTGCCCTGGCAAAAGTGTAGGTTATTTGCATGGGATTTAGAAAAAAGGAGGTCTTTGGGGTTTGGCTGCCAAGAAATAGGGGACTTAGATATTTTGTCATCTAAATATCGGGGTCTTTCTGCTGAGCTTATATACCCAACCCGACTGTGGGAGAGCCCCCCCCCCACCCCCGGATCTCATGTATCGCCTTGCACCACCATGTCATGTACAGTCACATGACTTGCTTGTTGCTGCCCTCTGCTTTGTGTTTAATACTAGTTCCACTTGCCCCCTTAACATGATAGGTCATAGTCACAAATACATCTAAGTTGTCACTTTTTATTGGTCAACTAACATCCCATAGAATAGTTGGTCAATTTGGATGGTCTGCCAATGGTCAGTGAGCTGTCAATATGTGGTCAGTCAGTGGGTGGTCAGTAAGTGGTCAGTGGGGGGTCATTGAGTGGGCAGTGAGTGGTTGGTCAGTGAGTAGTCAATATGTGGTCAGTAAGTGACCCGCCTGCAGCCTCCTCACGTGAACTCCCCCTTGCGGTTGGTGTGCGGTCAGTTAGTCGTGATTATTTGGTGACTGAGTGGTCAGTGACCGAGCAGCATGTGGTTATTGAGTGGTCATTGAATGGTCAGCGTGTGATCAGCAAGTGGTCAGAGTATGGTCTGTGATCTGTCAGTAAGTGGTCAATCATTGGTGACTGAGTGGTCAGTGATTGGTTAGTTATCAGTCAACAAGCGGTCAGTGACCCACCCACCTGCAGCCTCCCCACGTGAACTCTCCGCGGCGGTCAGTGTGCGTGCCGCGGCGGCGCGGGTCGCAAGCGCACCGCGCGAGGGAGCCGCGCGAACACGCGCGCGTGATGGTGTGCACCACGCCCGCCGAGGTCACCGCGTGCACGAACGTCACGCAGGTCCCGACTGGAAGGCAGAGGCCCAATCACTTGTATCACTATGATTCTCATCCATTATCAAAATCCATTGTCATTGGTCATTGGACTTTACATTTGCACCAGGTCATTGGATTTTACATTCACTCCAAGGTCATTGGACTTTACATCTACACCAGGTCATTGGATTTTATATTCACACCAGGTCATTGGACGTGACATTGTCATTGACTGGTACGACTGGAAGGTAGACAGTTGCAAGTCATGGGTTGTCATGCTCTAGCGACTTTATATCTACATCAGGTCATTGGACTTTACATCTACACCAGATCATTGGATTTTATGAACGCCGCCTCGCGGGATGCGACTGGAAGGCAGAGGCGCAAGTCTAGTTATAGCTACACCACGGGTGGTATTCTGGTACGCTATTATCACTCATAGTCACTGATTATCACTATGATTCTCACCCATTGTCAAAATCCATTGTCATTGGTCATTGGACTTTACATTTACACCAGATCATTGGATTTTACGAACGCCGCCTTGCAGGTACGACTGGAAGGTAGACAGGTGCAAGTGATGGGTTGTCGTGCTCTAGCGGCTTTAGATGTACACCAGGTCATTGGATTTTACATCTATAACAGGTCATTGGACTTTACTTCTACACCAGCCTCGTGGGAGCCGACTTGAAGGGAGAGGGGGCTCGTTGACAGGCGCACATGGGTTGTCGTGCCCAAGTGGCTTTTATATGTACGTCAGGTCATTGGACTTGACATTAAACAAGGTCATTGGCATTTTGTCACACTTCTTTCTCAACACCTGGGGAGCATACAGCACATTGCTAAAGCGCAGACGGGTTATCACTCATGTTAGCTGTGTGCGACCTGTTAGGGGTAAAGTTTGCTCAACACCCATCACTAGACTTGACAGGGAATCGAACCCATTACCGTCTGGTCACGAGTCTAACCCCCAATCCATTTGGTCACAGAAGCACATATGACAGATGGTATAGTATACATTCTCTAATATTTACTGCAAATACTCAATTCTGATTGGCTAAGAGTTGGAGCGTAAAAATTGATGTTCTACTCTACAAAGTTTAAAACCTAAAATGGCAAATAAACATGAAAGATAAAGGCTATTTCACGAGGGGGGTGAGAGATCAGACAATATCTCACTGAGTGTGGAGTTTGACAGAACGAGTGAGTAGAACTGACACCAGCCACAGGACTGGCCTCTTGTGGTCTCAATAGGAAGGTGGACTGTGTATGGAGGTTGGCGTATGGTGGTGCACTTTGGACTCTATATAAAGGCTTGGTACTGCCAAAATTAGTCTTATTATTATATAGTGGTGGTTTCATTATAGAAGTGGTCTTAACTAGAGGGTCGCTACTGTAAAGGGTACTATGAGTATGATCTTTTTCACACTTCTTTAAAGATTTTGCTCAGTGACCGAACAAATATGCTTGTACAGAAGCAATATGATGTGGTCAGTGTATTCTGAAAGTTTCTACCATTTAAAAAGTAAAAAGTTAAAGTATATGGAGCGATTTATATACCATGCAATAAGAGGTCAGTATAAACCAAATAAAACAAGTGGACAGAAATGTAAACCGAATATTTTTTGTCAAACGTGACTTGTATTTTAGAGGTGAAATAAATAGTAAATGTGCAGCCCATATAAATCTTATCTTCCGTACACTTGCAATGGAAAAGGCATTGTTCATTTGTAGAATACACATCCATCATTGTGGCTGAGCATTGTCTGTAACCTCGTCTATAACTAGGGACCACAATGTCACTGTCTTTGTACAGTCTGAGTCGCTCGTGTCCCCGCATGCACTAACCAGGTTAGGGGAGGGGTAAACATTGGCCAGGGTAACACAACTGCCTGCAATGTTTTGAGGGAGTTTACTTTGGTCAAACATTGAAGCAGGCTGGGTTTAAACGTGCTGGTGTTTAATGTTATTTATATGTCTGAAGTAGCATCAGCTGGTTGAAAATGGGCCTAAATACCGAAAGTTACAGCTATAAACATACAAGCTCCCAGTAAGCTGAATGATAAGTGTGCACACAAAATCAGCAGTTCTGGTTCATCAATGAATTGAAATACAATCACCTGTCATCATTCACCCTGTCGCTGTGACCTCTTCCCTCTGACCTCTGACTATGACCCAAAGCTGTGACTTCAGCCCACCCCCTACCCCCTGCCAAGAAACTCACCTTGTCCATTGATTTCTTTGACCAATTTTGACTCTGACCTCAACTCTGACTCTTGACCTCTTCCCACCACTCACCTCTGAGCATGACCTCTGACCTCGGCTCCTGATTGACCTCTGAGCGTGACCTTTTACTGACCTCTGAGCATGACCTTTCACTGACCTCTGAAGATGACCTTTCACTGACCTCTGAGCATGACCTTCCCGAAGACGCTGGGGTCGCGGCGCGAGGTGGAGCAGTTCCAGCGGTGCGCGGAGAACTGTCGCTGGCACTCGCGGACGCCGAGCTGAGAACCGAGCACCACGCACACCATGACGTCCGGGTGGCTGCAAGAGACAGGGGCAGTCAGACAGGCAGAGAAACAGGCAGAGAGACATACAGAGAGAGGCAGAGACAGGGAGAGACAGGAGAGACAGGCAGAGAGACAGACAGACATGGACTGAGAAAATTTGGAGAGCTGCTGCATGTGTGTGTGAATGTGTGCATACTTACATGTATGTGTGTGCTCATGTGTGTGTATGTGTAAGTGTGTGTCTGTGTGTGTGTTTGGGTGCGTGTCTGGGTGCGTGCGCGCGTTCAGGTACCTGTCTACAGGCGCCACAACTGCTTGTGTGTGTGCCATAGTGCTTGTATGTTTGTGCAAGTGTGTGTATGCGTGTATGCGTGCGTGTGTGTTTATGGTGTGTGCACATGTATGTGTGCATGTGTGTGTCTGTCTGCATGTGTGCGCTCATGCCTACCTGCGACACAGGCGGCGCTGCTTGCCGATCAGTCCCGGGATGAGGTCACAGATGGCGCCCGAGTCGACTAGAGACAGCGTGTTCACCTGCGACAGCGCCCTGCAAGGTAGGCAAGATTTGTGGACCAAAATGATATTATGTCCTAACTCTAAGGTATACAGGTTTGTGGACCAAAATGATATATGTGCCACGTGCAAGCTAAATAGGCTGCTATGTTTTCTTTTATTTACATATGGCAAGGTATACAAGTTTTGTGGACCAAACTATTGTACAGCCTCTCAATTAAGTCCACCTTTTGGACCAGTGTTTAATAGGTGTCTTAATAGAGAGGTGGTCTCTTTACAGAGGTTAGTTTTGCTAGCTTTATGAACATTGTGGACCATGAAAATGGTCCTATTACATAGGTGGTCTCAATATAGAGGTCTTCTTAACTGGCAGTTCTACTGGACCAAAATAATACGTTATTACCTCCTGCAACGTACCAAGTACCAGCTCAATAAGCTGCTAATTTTTCTTTTATTTAGATGCTGTATATAATCTAAAATAAACGTTGATATTAAATTCAAGGTATACCAGTTTTGTGGACCAAAATGATATATGTGCCACGTGCAAGCTGAATTACAGTAGAACCTTCCATTCAGACCACCTTTCTATGGAGACCACATTGTGATGAGTTAATGCATTCTGCCTGATCAATATGTCTTAATGAAATATCTAAAATACATAGCATTGTGTTTGTTTCCATTTTGCAACAATATTTATACATTTTGTAATAACCTTTATATTTAGACAACTTTTTACAGCCCAAACCTTCATAAAGCTACCAAAATGAACCTCTGGAGAAACCACCCTCCATTGAGACCACTGGTTCTAAAGGTGGTCTTAATAGAGAGGTTCTACTGCACTGCCAATTTGTCTTCTTTTTAGATGCTTTATATAATAAAAATATACATTATTGTTGAATTTATCGAATTTAGAGATATTGGTCGCCTGTTTAAAGTTTGTAAAAATTAACACCAATCACACCCTGCTACGATAAGCAGATTAGTACATGGAATCGAATGTGAATATGACTGTCCAGTTGAAATTCAGCCCGGTTCAGGGTCTGTGCAATACTTTACAAATCTAAATACTACTCCATAACCTTCCATGCGAGGCAATGGAGGCAACTACCTCCTATGTTTCTTGGGGTCTTGGGGTCATGTTTGTTAAACTCTGTTAAGCCTATTTTTTAAAAAGCCGTAATTTTAAAAACTTTTCAATATTAAATTGTATGCCTTGCACGCCTAACATAAAAAGCCAACAATCATGTCAAACTTTGCCTGCAACTCCCTGGTCCCAGTAGGGAAAGACAATTCACATGCCTACAAAAGCCCAACATACTTAAAGTTTTTTTGCGAAAGCCACCAGTCAAAACACAAGGTTAAGTAACGTATTGGCTGCTCAACTGTCGAGTATGAAAATGATACATACTTATCAATATTCATCAAACGCTTGCTGCAATTCTTTCTACTGCTTTTATCCAAAGCGTATAAATGCCAAAAATACGTATTCTAGAGTTTTTTAGTACTTGAAAGGCAAAAATTGTCAGTGTTAAGTAACGTCTAATACATGTATCTGCAGCTCAAATATTAAAGCTAAGAAATTGAGACCAATACTCAATAACATGGTTTACATCTAAGTAATAACATCGACATATTGACACACGTTGAACAAGTACAGGTCAGGTGAGTGAACGCTAGTGTGAGTGATAAGCACGTCATGTGCTATATGCTCCCCAGGGAGTTGAGAAAGATATAGCGTGACAAGGATGCTGCCAATGACCTGGTGTAGTCGCTAGAGCACGACAACAAACTGAATTGCGACTGTAAATAAGGACTTTCACAATTACACTGAATTCTTAATAAAAATAGCAGATTACAAAGTTTCCAGATGGAGGAAAGCTTTAAAAACTTTTGTACAAGTCCATCCTATTCTTCCCACCTCCATGGTGTTATCTTTGCGGCATCCATGCCAGTTCTCACAGTGTGATATAAAGCCCAGGATGGTCCAATACGGCACAACCTCCAAATAAGACCACCTCTATATCAGACCATTTCTGCCATTCACACGCATTTTTAAAGAGGTCACCACAAACCTCCAAAAAGAGACCACCTCTCTATTGAGACCAATTGAAGCCCATCCAGAGTGTAGTCCTATATTAATAGTGAGGGGTATAGTATGGATATAAAAGAAGGAACGCGACTTCAGTAAGATTTGAGTGAACCTTCACTTCCCCCCTCCCCCTAAACAAAGCCACGTAGCAATACTATGTGTGCAACTCCTATAGGGATGACTTTGCTCAACACCCACCACGAGATCCGACCGGGAATCGAACCCACGACCTTCTAGTCAAGAGACCAACTCCCTAACCACTCGACCACAGAAACAATCAGCAGTTATGTTTAGACTTACGGAGACATATATCATAAGTGCACAATCACTCTAAACCGACCCCATGTACACCAGCTACAAATTCTGCCATTTGTCAACTTGTCCGCATGGGGCGCTATGTGAGGAATGACGTGATTGGTCAGAATGTGGCAGGTGGAATGTGGCGGACCAATCACAGCGGGCGACGCATCGTCATTGTCATGGTTTACAGCCATGTAAATTACAGCACTGATTACACTGGCAGATCCGGGTTTTTTTGCAAAAGGGTCACTAACGGGACTCACGGTGCGGTTTTAGTAAGCATGGGACAAACCCAGTGAAAATGATGAAATATTTTGGTGTGTGTGTGTGTGTGTGTGTGTGTGTGTGTGTGTGTGTGTGTGTGTGTGTGTGTGTGTGTGTGTGTGTGTGTGTGTGTGTGTGTGTGTGTGTGTGTGTGTGTGTGTGTGTGTGTGTGTGTGTGTGTGTGTGTGTGTGTGTGTGTGTGTGTGTGTAATGTGTGGTTGGAAGGGGTGTGTATGTGACCCTGTGAAGGTGGTTTATTTCCCAGAAATTTTGTGGACAGTGGTGTATCATGTGAGGACTAATTCAAACATGTCTGGAAAGGACAGTGGTTTGAAACACATGTTACTGGAGTCCAAAGTGTCTTCCTGCACCGTCCAGTAGAACCCCCAATTAAGACCACCTCTCTGACGAGACCACCTCTATAAAAAGACCATTTTTCTCAGCCCCAAACCTACAATGAGAGACCTACATGGGCCTCCATAAAGAGACCACTTCTATACAGAGGCCACCTGATCCAAGCATTGTCTTCATATAGAGGCTGTACTGTACCATGTTTACCGCACCAAAACCATAACACTACATGTTAATCTTATTCCTAACCCGAATTGACTATCCCTTTAACTTTAACTCTAAAATTTGCCATAACAACATTAACATGAGCCTTAAAGCTTATCCAAACACTATTTTTCAACCCTAATTCCAATTATGCCCCCCCCCAGTGCGTACTCACCCCCTAATCTAAACCCCGACCTTAATTTTAAACGCTAACCTTAACCTTAGACTAACTTTAACCTAACCTAAACTCAATTTCTCACAATATCCCTAACACTAACCTTAGCACTATGTTTACTACTTGATCAGCCCTAACTCTAACCCTAAAACTAGCCCCAATACATTACTCCCAACCCTAACATGTATCTTAAGACTAATCAAAACACTATTTACCACCTTAACCCTACTAACCTAAACTATTTTTCAACACTTGACTAGCCTACAAGAATCTAGCTTTAAAGCCAAAACCAACCCTAATGCATTAACCCCAACCCTAACATGAACCATAAAGTTAATTCAAACACTATTATCAACCATAACCTTACTAATAACCATAACACTGTTCTTAACACTTGACTTACCCTAGCCAGTAAATCTACCTCTAACCCTAGTTCATCAACCCTCACGCTAATAATATATGTAAAGCTAATACAAACACTACTTGCCACCTTAACCCTAATAACCCTAAACTTATTCTCAACACTTGACTAACCCTAACTCTACAAGAGTCTAACTCTAACCCTACAACTAGCCTTAACATGAAGCCTAACACTATTTTTTAACACTTGACCAACTCTATCCTCTAAAGCCAGCTATAACCTTTAAACTAACCCTAATACCTGAACCCTGACACTATCCCCCTCCCTACAAGAGTCTAGCTTTAACCATAATACTAACCCTAATCCATCAACCCCAACCTTAAAAAGTTAATCCAAACACTACTTGCCACCTTAACCCTAATAAGCCTAAAACTATAATTCAACAATTGGCTAACCCTAACCCTTATCCTAAAACTACTTATAACCATAAAACTAACCCTAATGCATCAACATCAACCCTAACATGAACCCTAAGGCTAATCCCAACACCATTTTCAACCCTAACCATAATAATCAGAGCACTGTTTTTTAAACACGTGCAACTCTAACTCTAACCACAACACTAACATGAACCCTGACACTATCCCCAGAGTCCTTACTCACCACCAGGTGGTGTTGACCTGCACGGGTCCGATGAGTCGGCCGCCGGACAGGAGCAGGAGCAGGAGGAGCAGGAGCAGCCCGGCGCGCGGCCAGCAGCAGGAGCGGGGAGGAGACGCCATGCCCAGTCATCGCCGCTGCCGCCGCGCGGAGTCCGCTGACCGCCGCAGAGCTGACCGCTCGCTCACCATCCGCAGGTGTAGAATGCTGAGTCCGGATCGCTCAATGACCACTCAATGACTGTCCACTAGACAGATTACTGACCACTCACTGACCATCGGCAGGTATCCAACGCTGAGTCTGGATCGTTTCCTGACTGTTCCCTGACTGCTTACTGACCGTTAACTGACCACTCACATACCACTTGCCAATCATCTGGTGAAAGTAGTGTCCAGTTGTGTAGGACACGATTGTGTGTGGTATTGTAAGCTGGTGGTCATTGGACAGATCAAAGGTTCTGTGAGCGTAACCTTGGGGCTATTCGATTGGTCAGATTATCCAGAACCGAGTGTTGTTGCTCCTTGTGACTTCGGCAGGTTTTGTTGTATGTCCCGTGTGTATCCAGAGAGGGGTTTATCCACTTCTAGCAATATATGGTTATTGGTGTAAAAATGTCTGCGAAAAAGTGACCGTTCAGTGACCAGTCTATTAACTCAATGAGCTGTGTACAGAATCAATAATTCATATAAACCAACCTGAATTTCAAAGGCTCACTGCATTGCTCCAAATTTGCTTTTGAGCCCTTGACATCTTTCCAACCTGGCCACAATATGCATAATACACAATACATTGACTTTACAGATCAGAGTCAATGTGTTCATTGTGTTGGTATAAAATATTTTTGGTTCATCTTTCTTTTTTCACAACACTATGTTTTTACATACATTAACAGTTTCGCCAAACAACTGTTGGCATCTTCAGAATGTTCTTCCCGCGCAATGTCAGGAACCATCAAAGAATCAGTACACATCCGAGGTTATGAACAGAGACGAGGGGGGGGGCCAACTCTGGTGATTGTATGATTCTATCCTCGGTCAGGATCGGAATATTTGACCTCCTGACATTGCGCGGGAAGAACATTCTGATGATGCCAACAGTTGTTTGGCGAAACTGTTCATGTATGTAAATATATAGAGTTGTGAATAAAGAAAGATGAGCCTAAAAAAGGTCAGAGTCTCTCCAAACTAGCGATAGCTTTGCACTGATTGGCCGGTTTTCAAGGTTACACTTGGGAAGAACATAGAGAGCCGTGTCACATGGCCCCAGTTATTTAAACATTCATATGAAAATGCCATGGTAATAATCAAGATGATAGCAAAAACCGTTAGTGTGGGTATTTCTATACCTGGTTAGTAATAAATGCATACACAATACAACCTCCCAGTCAAGACCACCCATGACAACCAGCCAAGTGGTCTTTATAGAGAGGTGGTTTGTACGGAGGTCTTACAACAGAGCTGGACACTTTACAGAGGTGGTCTTAATAAGGGGTCGTTCGCATATGACGTCACCTTATTTTTGGTCTATTTTACCCCCTTCCCCTCCCTTGTCACCTTTTGTCAACTTTGCTGTACCGGGGTACCCCCCTCCTGGTAAGTTGACGTGATCTTTGCCTCACCCCCCCCCCCTCTGTGGCATGATTTCACGATGACATTGTGCTCAAGTAAAATTGATTCAGCTCATCAAATAATGATGATATATTTCCATAATTTAGGAATGATTTTACAAATGTGATTTCAACTAGCAGATATATACAACTCATTTAAGATGTCAGAAAGTAAGTTCAAAGACTATAAAATAACTACATTTCCCCCCAAAAAGTGACATCACCCTCCCTGTCAACTTCGTCATCTTTTGCTTCACCCCCTCCCCACCCCCCTGCCGGGTGACGTCATTTGTGAACAACCCCTAAGAAGATTCTACTGTATGTGATATTTATTATTCCACCAAACAAGAACCGGCAAAAAGTAGTCCCCGCTGTTATTGTGCTGCGGGTGTATTATTGCGCGCACCGACTCACCCACGTGTTTATTGGCACTATTTGATGAGGCGCAGTGTAAATGATCGTAAAGTGGTCGATATATGTATCTCGCCGCGGTACCTGCATGGGTTAAAAACGACACGGCCGTTTTGCGGTTTGTGTCGCTCCATTGATTTTTGTTTTTCTTTATATTAAGTAAAGGAGAGTTTGAGATTTTATTCTATGCACACATGTCCAGCAGCTGTCATCATGAGAAAGATCCTCAAGTAAGAAATTGAATATTTTGTCTTATTTGAGGTAAGGTGACATGGATAGTAATTAAAGTTGGCAGTATTTAAAAAAAAAAAGATTCTAGGTAGAGATCTCTTATATAAGGATGAAGCTGTTATAGTGATATGAACACTTCAACATTTTCTGTGAAAGTTACACTTTAATACAGGACTTATTTTCGAAAAGCATCAGCATGATTTTGTTCGGAGCAAACTGGTTATGTAATATTCATTTTCACATTAATGTTTCTCAACCCCTTAACGGAAGGGATTTGATAGTATTGAATGACTGATGGTATGGGTTCAAATCCCAAAAGTTTAGAGAATAAAGTAATACCTAGAATCAACTAATGAGATAATCCTAATCATATAGTGAAAATGGGGTCGAAATTCAGCAAATATAAAGCAAGAGATAGGCATCCATTTCCATGTTTGTGAGACTCGAACTTGCACACCCGACGTTGTGAGATGACAATATTCTAGTTTTTAGTTTTGTTTCATTCTATTATTTTTTTCAACTGACATAGGAAACCTTTGACAGTTTGTAAAAAAGTGCCAAAGGAAACCTTTGACACTTTAAAACAAATGAGAAATTAACTTTTGACACTTTTTAAAAAGTGACAGTTTAATTTTGACATCCTGAAAAAAGTAATAAAGGAAATTTTGAACCGTCTTAAAAAGGAACAAATTAACTTTTGACACTTTTGTGACAAATTAACTTTTGACACTTCTCAAAAAGTGCCAAAGAAGCTTTTGAACCTTCTTAAAAAGTGAAAAGAACTTTATGACACCCTTAAAAGTGGCACAAGAACATCAATTGCTCGCAAAATGTTACGTTCACACCATCACTTCACTGTGGGACTGTGGCTTTTCCTTTATTTCTTTTTTAAAAATGACAAATTAACTTTGACACACTGAAAAAAAGTAATAAAGGAAATTTGAACCTTCTTAAAAAGGAACAAATGAACTTTTGAACCTTATTAAAAAGTGATGAAGGGACTTTTTGAATCTTCTCAAAAGTGCCAAAGAAACCTCCGACAATTTTTTTAAAAAGTGCCACAAGAACATCAATTGCTCGCAGAATGTTACGTCCACACCATCACCTCACTGTGGGACTGTGGCTTTCCTTTATTTCTTTTTAAAAAGTGACAAAGGAACTGTGATACTCTGAGAAACTTTTGAACCATCTTAAAACGTGACAAAGAAGAACTTTTTGAACCGTCTCAAAAAAAAAAGAAACCTGTGACAGTTTAAAAAAGAACATCAATTGCTCGCAAAATGTTACGTTCACACTACCACCTCACTGTGGGACTGTGGCTTTCCTATATTTCTTTTTAAAAAGTGACAAATTAACTTTGACACCCTGAAAAAATCAATAAAGAAAAATTTTAACATTCTCAAAAAGTGCCAAAGAAGCTTTTGAACCGTCTCAAAAAGTGACAAAGAAACTTGTGACCAATGATCAACACCAAGGAGGAATACAAGAGCAGGGCCCTGACCATCAAGATTTAGATGTTGTCAGCACCTGGTGATTTCATAATCCTTAATCCTTGTGTTGTTATGTTTTGATTCATGTTCTGTATCATATTCATGTAACATTGAAAACAGTAATGTTTTGTAATTTAAGTTGGTTAACATTATATTCTGATGATGACAGCAAGGTTGAAAATATTAAATTAAAATGTGAATAAAAAAGGTGTTGGTTCTATCTTTTATAATAAACCTGTGATAATTAAAAAAACACATCCATTTCTCGCAAAATGTTACGTCCACACCACCTCCTCATTGTGGGACTGTGCCTGTGTAGGGGCGTCCATGTGGCAGCGGGAGTGCGACCTGACATTCTAGTAAAGGTTCCTGCAGATAACGGTCACGTGATACAGGGAAACCTCCCATTGGGACCACCTGCATAAATTGACCACCTCAGTAATAAGAGCATTTGTTTTCGGACCCAAGGCATCGTATAGAGACTAACGTGAAGCGACATATGTTGACCACTTTCCTATTGCGGCCATATGAGGGTAGTACCAGGGTCTGTCTTGATAGAGAGGCTGCACTGTACATTTGTTGCAATGCAGTTTTAATAGACAATGCGAACTTTTGACATTAGAGCATTCCGTCTGCAAGCTTTTAGTGCTGTATGATGTACAGCCACCACAATATGATATGTGATATATAGCAATCACGATATAATATATGATATACAGCTGTTACGATATAATATATCCAGGTCTACCATGAGCATTCACGTAAAGGCTCACTGGACGGTCGTTTGAACCTTTAAATAAGGTTGATGTTTGATCCTACATCATCCTAATCTTGTTCGGGCTTATTCAAATCACAATCTATTGAATATGTTGTAACACTGGATTATGTTCAGTGTACGAGAGATTCCCGTGGACCGACGATGATACTACAGTAGAATGACTAAATTAAGATCCCACATGGGCTTCAAGTGGTCTCAATAGAGAGGTGGTCTCTTTATGGAGGTTCACCGTGGTCTCCATATGAAGCTACAGTACTGAGGAAAAATCGTATGATAGAAGTGGTCTTAAATGGAGGTTCTATTTAGTTTTTTAGCAATACGAATTTGTCCCTGTTTGCAATTGCTTTTAAGACGCACAAAACTGTGTTTTTGTTTGAATCTAGCTTTTACTGATAATCACAGAAAATATCAAAGTGTCCAGATCACAAAATGACCCATCATGTCATGAAGTACAGTTGAGAGTCATGAAACAATTTATGAAGCACCGCCAGGAGTTGATTTTACATTGAAATGGATATAGTATGCAACAATTACATTAAAATATAGTTTTGAAATATTTTGCTTGCAATGCTTGTATTCCTGTGAAATGCCAGAATTAAAGCTTGAAGAAACGAACATAGATTCAATATATGTTGCTATCCATTTAAGAGAAATATTAAGGGTTATATGCATTGAAGGAATACAGACCGGCATTACGGGAACAATTAAAACAGCACCTTTAACACGTAAATAAGGTCATGGGTACTAAGTATTTGAAAATCAGAAAACATTTTTATTTGTAAAGTTTCTTATAGTCTGCTGTATAAAGATACTTTCCCCTTTTTACATGTACATAATCGATTTTATAAGAAATCGACTCCAAAGATTTCTAAACTTTCTTTCGTTTAAAGTTTATCCCGATGCAGTTTGATTAAGCAGTATACTTGACAAGACAAAAAATTCGTATATGGAAAATAATGTAAAACTTCGACATTCTCGACTGTTGGGCCTTAAACTTGCATCAAGGGGGGGCCCTTTATAAGAACCCGTTATTCTCCTTTCCCCAATTTTTCTGGGGGTTAAAATTATAAAATTGTTCTGTAATACAAATTGATCGTGTTTTCCCAAAAAACCTTTTCTTTTTCCTTTATTTTACGTTTTTTTTTCAAAAACCAAAAAAAAATTTTTTCCC
>CM032663.1:4252254-4301246 GCA_019095985.1 Streblospio benedicti
AGTGATGATGTTTGCTGTATGCAAAAAGAGCATCGAGGCAAACAGATCATGTGTTATACATGTGCACAATATTCTGTAGACAAAGCTTCTATAGACTCTATGACAGTGATAGATGAATGCTGGATACATATTGTGGTCTATCATAGTCCAGATGTATACAAATTTGGCACTGATACACTTGGATCCATCATTTAAACATTTAAAGATTTAAAAAGTGTAAAACTTAAAAACAAGAACATAACCATGTATTATCATCAAGCCTCAGATTTTTTACAATGACTTTTATCTCCACCAAGTGGCGGCATGTGCTATCACATTTGCGTGTATGATGTTTGCATTGTGATTCAGACAGGACAGTCAGGGTAGATGTGTCACATACAACATTGTTAAGCAGAATTAACAAAATTGTCACACTCATATTTAATGTTTCCTGTCACATGTTATTTGAAAATTCAATTGAATCAAGCATTGGCTTTGTTTCCCCTGAATTCACTTTGTCATGTTTCTGTGGTCTGTGTTTGGGGTGAAAGTGTCCAGTGGTCAGTTAGTGTCAGCTCATCTCTACCACTACATGTGATGGTGAGCTGAATCTGTGTGATAACGTATTGGACTAAGTGTATGGCCCAGTTGTTTGGTTTTATACACATAGGTGTGAAAGTTGGTCGACAAAATGTGAAAACTGTAATTGATTATGTAAAAGTAGTTTTAACTACAAAATTCTAGTCAACACAACACAACACCATAGGACATTCAAATTTTGTCTACATGTATGTTATATGTTTATAGATAAGGGAATGCTGGATGTAAGTTGGATACAAGCATATGAAAAAGATTGTGCTCAAAATGTGACATCTGAACATAAGATTATCCTCAAATCAAATTGTTTGAGAAAGTCTTTCTGTAAAATGTTAAAGTTGAAGCATAATATCATAACAAACTGAGTTTCGTGTAAGTCTCCTGTGCGTGAGAATTTTAGCATTGTCGCATAGTATAAAATTAGGTCTTATAAGTTGCACTGGTCTAGGTTTAGTTTTCCCTGTTACACACACCTTGTTAAGCTTGTTGTTTGTTATTATTATGGCCACAATAGGATTCGGGACCCAGTACCCTCTTGTACTGGTGTTAGCTGAATGGCGGCAGTTCTCCTTTAGCGCTTGTCGGAAGCACCTGGCAACCTATTCCCTTTCTTAACTGTTACCTACAGAGGCTAACCGGCGGTTACCTCTCTCAGCGTGGACTGCATAGGGGACGCCTGAAACAGTGTGTGTTAGCACTTGTGCGAAGTCACCCTCGTGGAGGCCCTACGTGAACACCAGGGTGTCACCAGTCACACTACGACCATAGGTTGGCAGTCGGCTGTAACCTATAACAGTAAACCTAATACACAATGAGAAGCGTGCATCCAGTGGGATGTACACGGTGTGCACAGCTACTGGGAAACGGAGTAGATCTTGCCAATCCTCGAGCAACCCTGTATGTATGGCTCCCTGAGTTAGGCCAGTACGCATACCACACCACCCTCGACACCACTGAGAAAGTACTATTGGAACACCAGGTCACGCTGAGAGCCAGCCGCGAAGGAATCAGAAAAAGGGGCAGCACCGATGATGTGTACGCGTCGTGGGCCCAGTATCTTACAGCGGTATACATTTATGGACAAGACATCGCGAAGATGAAGTTATGGTGCCAGACTTCAAGATTGCTCACCAGCTGGGAAGTCGAGTTGCTGCAACAGTTTGCGGAACCCAAGTTATCCTGGGAAGAGTTGACTGACCAAGAAGCGTCAGAAGTAGTGCAAAAAGTGCGGGTGAAGCTGCAGAAGCAAGCTTGCGTCAGACGGCTGGTTGGGCCCTAAAACCCGACCCACCAAGCAGGGGGCATACAAAAGCATCCACACCAGAACCAGCGCAGCGGGAAGAGGTCTCCAAGCCACTTACGGTCCTACGGGCCTAAGTAGCGCGCTTGGAGGGAGAACAAGATATGCGTCGCCTACAGTCTTGTCTCGAGGAGCTGACTGCACACGCCTCAACCAGAGAAGAGGCCTCCCCGTTGATATCCATCCACTCGGAAGGGCGCACAGAAAACAACGACCCCGCTGAGGCCGCTGACATGCATGTGCAAGTAGCAAGTGCTGCCCCTGCTAGTTTCTTACTAGGCCTTAGCGAGTCCTCAGCACCAAAAGTTACCACGCTAGACAACCAGCTCGTAAGTCACCGTGGGTAAACGCTGTTGAAGAATACAAGGTACAGGAGAAAGAGTGGAAAAGAACTGTTGAGTCGAACACCAAAAGGTGTGCGAATCGCAAGGATTGCTCAGCTAACCAGTGGCGAGATTCTTCTTCGGAAGACGAGACACACCGCGCGGGCGTCCACAACACCATCAAGTTTATAGACCGCATCAAGACATTCCACAAGTTTAATCAGCCTGACAGAAAATAGACTTAGTCTGATTACATGCAGATGTTCATTGAGCTGATGTCCATGTACGGTGCACTCTCCAACGAATGGGCAGGGTGGCTGGTTTACAGGTAAAGCGGCAAGGCACAAAGGACGCTGCGCAACATGATGCTTGAGCAGCGGAGCTACTGGCCACCTCTCCTGGCAACCCTCACCGCTCACTTCCATGTAGAATTTGAGATGAGGGTGGCCGAGGAGGAGTTATAACTTGGAAACAAGGAAATAAAGAATCTGTTCAAGACTTCATCTCCAACCTGAACTCACTCACGAGAAGAGCATACGGTAAGAATTTGGCGAATCGCATGGCGGCCGTGTTGAAGCGAGTCAAGCTCGGGTTGAACATGGCCTCCATCCAGCGAACATTCGACGATGTCATGCTACATCCCTCAGCGACACTGACTATCGTTACCTCAGAGCTAGTATGACGGTAGGGACGGGATGATCCGTCCAGATTCCAGGCAAACATCTTTCAAGAAGAGGAGCACGAGAACGTCAAGAAACTGCAACACCCGTCAGTAGAGGATACTGTCCACAAGGTGTTGGCAGCACAAGCGGCAATGATGGAACAGAAGTCTGCTGGAGGTGAAGCCGCAAAAAATCGTTCCAACTCGTGCCGCAGGCGCGGGGGCGGAACCAAGTCTGGGCCAGCGAACAGTCGCCGGAAAGTGAGGGACTACTCCAACATACTGTGAAGAGAAGGGACGTCCCCGCACACAGTGCCCCTCAGCCTCCAAAGAGGATAAAGAAAAGTGGCTAGAGATTACTCAACTGAAGGCACGGGCGTGAATGAGGTGACACTGCGTAGTCAAGCTCCAGCGAGATGTCGGAATACTAGCTGGCAGTGGGACACAAGTCTCCCCTGCTGCATTGTATACAAGCGACACATGAGCTCCAGAACCTGTGACGGGGAATTATCACCTGATTCGACACCCAAGGGACCAGGTGTGCTGGCTGGGCCAAGTACTGACTCCACCGGGAACTTGGGGTCCAAGGCTTTGTTAGTTCCTGATGAAGTCCCTGAGAATTAACCGAGTTTACGAACGTCTGGTGACCAATCTCCACATGCCCGGAGGACATGAAAGCGGGAGGTGGGCCAGGGAAGACCTGCATCTTGCCAGCCCCAGGACGCGGCGAGAGAGGCCAGCAATGAGTTGAATCGTCAGTTGGGCTCGGGTTGCTGACCCTACTAAGTGGCCTACTAACTTTGGAGAACCAGGGCATTATGTACAGAGAAAGAGAAAACGGTCTTGTAGTGGCCAACCAGGCAGAAAAACGAGACAAGGTAAACAAGCTGATGACGGGGGTGAGACTCCCCCTGCTGTTCACATCTGGCGCATTCCTGGCCATGTTGCTGTTGCGAGCGTGACGTCAGTGGGGACCCGGCACGGAAGTGAGTGGACAAGCAAGCAAGTGAATTCAGAAGGAGAGGGTTCTGAGCCCCCTTCGATCACGAGTGGCTGCCAGCTGTACTTTTTAGAAGGAAATCCGGCTCCGTTGCAGGCTGAGACGCTACCAGAGGAGGTGAGCGAGAATCCTTCTAACCGGGTGAAGTATCTTGCAGACCACGTGATGGGCCTCTCACCACACAGCTAAGTGATGGAGCGGCCCATCCTTTCGTTCGGGAGTGCGGAAGAACCAAAATGGCTCTCCCAGGCGCGCGATGACCAGTATACACATGAGAAGGAGCCTGAGCTGTGTTGGGGGAGGCGTGGGGAGGGTCGCCACGATCTCCGTACACAAGCTACATCCGGGAGTCACCATAGCGGCTTCCGATCGACTAAAAAGACGTGCAAGCAGTACTGGTTGCCAGGCTTGAGAATGGTATGAGATGCCCGTGCAAGGCTGTAACCATGAGCAGTGCTTGACCCAAACCGAAGCTGCCCCTGCCATCCCGGAGAGCCGTTCGTCCGTACCAGGCAGGAGGGATCCCACAAGCACCAATACCAGCAGTTCAGAGTATCTTCGCCACAGAAGCCAGACTACCAGGCTGGTCCACCACAGCATGCGACTCATCGTCCCGCAGAGGCCGCGATCGCCCCGTCGACCCATCAGAGGACCAGAAGTGAGTCCACAGCCCGGCAGCAGCGGGGACGCGGTGCCAAGTTGTCAAAGGTAGCCAACGAGGAGAACAAGCTCATGGCCTACCTTTGTCGGGGAACTGTAACGAGCCATGAACTCACAGAACAGCTGCACGTGCCCAAGGAAAAGTGTGAACGTCTCACTCACGAACAGAAAGACACAGAGCGAGTGGGGGGAACACTTGCGTGACCCTCGTGAGTCAAGAAAGCTGCCAAAGAACAGAAGGGACGCCTCCCGCGCCTCCCGCTACCGACTGTTGAGGGATGGGCCGCCATCATGCCAAGGGATGCTCAGGAACTGACAAGGCCACGCCTATGAGGGCACAAAGACCGGATGATGTTGGACTGCAAACAAAGCCGGGGAGCTCGTTTGGTCTTCCAAGGGTCTTTGGCACTAGAATCGCTCCAGCAAGACAGCCAGCAAGTGCTCAGGAACTGGGATTGCTGCAGGCTGCCATGAGACCATAGCAGAACGGATTCCGCTCAAGCTCGTACACTGCTCGAGGAACACACCGCAAACCCCAGATTTTGACATCTTCCCGGCCATGTACGAATGTCGTTGGACAAGTGTCCAACGACCTGGAGACTGTCATGTTGCAGTGGATCTCCCCCATATGCCCAGAGTGTTGGCCCCTGAGTGGACACTCGCTGAGAACATGGCGGGCGTTCCCCAAGATCGTCGGCAAGAATCAGAGGTGATCTGGAGGTTCAGCACACCTGAAAAAACCACCCAACTTTGCTTGGCAGAAGGAAGCAGAGGTTGCACAGAAACTCGCCGATCGTCACACCCGTGACATAGACTGCACGTTCCAGCAGAGTTCCATGAACGCTGACAGCCTGCACGACATGGCGGCAGGCATGACCTACCTCGTCACCCAGATGAAAGAAATGGATCTGCAACATGGCTGGTTTACACCACAAGAGGTCCACGACGCCCGGGACATGTTTCTGGAAACTCTGCAAGACGTGGAAGACACTGCCGTTCATGCCATCCAGATGGAGTGTGAGGACCCGACGGCTTCTAAAGCTGGAACGAGGGTTGCCGCCAAAGAAGCTGCTCGCAACCAAAACCTCAAACGCAAGCCAAGCAAGAGCGGATTCGACACGACTTGGCAACTTGCATGGATGAGGAGGTGGTGGAAACCCTCCTGGGATCTCCACCCCCTGTGCCCCGCTCAGAAGGTCGTAGTGCACACCCCAAAGAACCCGCCCGGAGCAGGATTCCGTCACCCGTTGACAGGCCCCGTCACAGCGAGACTCGTGGTTGGAAGAGTGACTGTGACGGGCCCAAGAAGCCTCCTGATGCCGGCACCCAGTAAGGCGGACAAGACAGTGCGGCTAACGTGGCCCACGAAGCTGGTCTCCCAAGACCCTCCCCAGCAACAGCGGACTCGGCGCAGCGAAAACATGGTAGCTGGGATACCATGAAGTCAGGGTTATCCTTGCAGGATTTCGGTCTAGTTGTCAACCATGCCTGAAGGTGTTGGGCTTGTGAGTCCAGGGATAATCCGCCTTTGGTGTAAGTCTCCAGTGTGCGAGAATTGTAGCATTCCCGCATAGTACAAAATTAGGTCTGATAAGTTGCACTGGACTAGGTTTAGTTTTCCCTGTTACACCTTGTTAAGCTTGTTGTTTGTTATTATCATGGCCACAATAGGATTCGGGACCCAGTACTCTCTTGTATTGGTTTTAGCCGAATAGCGGCAGTTCTCCTTTAGCGCATGTCGTAAGCAGTAGGGCTGGCAATCTATTCCCTTGGGAATGGACCTTTCTTAACTGTTACCTACAGAGGCTAACCGGTGGTTATCTCTCTCAGCGTGGACGTGGTCAGTGTGCACAGCTACTTGGAAAAAGAGATCTTCCAAGGGCCGTAGGCCGGGAGATATCTGTGGATCCGTCCCACAGATCATCAACGGAGCCTCCTGACCAGTTTCCTTCCTCAGGAGTCGTCAGGGGTTTTCCCGTTCCAGAGGCAGATCCAGAACTCACTTTGTTTACAATATTGACAATTTGGTAAAGTGGGTGTCTTACACCCTCACGTGACCTTATTAACTGGTGAATGATATTTTGTTAATGCAGGCGTCATACTTTGACTCATTATAATGACATGTTTTATTAAATAATCAAACATCTAAATGTGTGTACTTTTTACTTGGTCATTGCACTGATTTTCCATCAACCACCACATTTTTGCACTATTCCCACTTATAATTTACTTTTTGCACAATGATGCATTATTGATCTATGCTGCCTAATGTTTATAAAAATCTGTTTTTTATCCAATTATAGGCAATTTGTGAAATCAGTTGTAAGTCTCGTATTCATTTCCTTAATACTGAGCTGTGTACAATGTACATTTTGCGAAAATGTGCCTAGAAATCAAAACTAAAACATTATTAGTGCATCGTTTTTTTGCTCCTTTTTGACATAACAATGTTTTAGTTTGGAATTTAACACACATTCTGAAACATTGTGAGCCATATAGAAAAAAATAAATCGAAAGAAAAAAATCTTTAACATCTTTATTTCATTTGATGATTTCGTAGTCATCTTAAATAGTAATAGTACCGATTTATGTTCATTTTGTTGTTTTGCTGCTACTCAAACACCAAACAAAATATAATCTAAAAAAAATCAAAATATATTGATTTGTTAGTTGGTAGAATGAGTTTTGAAAAAATAAAGAGGCAACTTCGATCTTAAAAGTACTTTATAAACAAAATTGCTCATATGTTTTAAAATTATGATAATTCGTTTGAATAGCAGAAAAGAAGAAAAAAAATCATAAATAAAATCATATGCCATACATCAAGTACATACCATATTGATAATGCTAATATGATAATCGGTATCATTTATATCAGTAACACACTATAGTTCAATAATATGTGCGTCAAACCGTTTCACAATAATCACAGGCCCACAACCACAGCATTTGACACTGTTATATTCTGCCCACCAACTTCAAACAATATAGAGGGGTCATATCACGGCGTTCAATCTGTTCGTAACGTTCGTGTGGGAACGCATTCTTCATGTGGAATTCCCGTAACGTACGTGTGGAGATGCACACATTGGACAAGTCCACCAAGAAAAAATCGTTTTTTTTCAACATATTGCAAGAAGGCACTGAAACTAAGGTAAGGTCCATGCACAATGGGAATATCTGCCCTTTCAAAATCTGGAATCCTTACCTGGTGACATGGTCCAGTATTCTCTATTATCTCTGGACAAGTTTGGAACCGAGCTCAATTTTGACTAAGTGACCAAGTAAAATGTAAACTTTATATAAAGTAGATGTTTACTCTGTTCTCAAACGTGTCAGAAAGACATCTGATGTAATACAGTTTGTTATACCACCAAGCCGTGGCAAATGGATAATTTGAAAGTGATGTTTATGTCACTTTTCAAAGCAACCACCGAGTTACTACGTTTTATTGATCTTCGTGTGGAGGGCAACTCATGTTTCGTGTGTATTATATATCATATAATAGTGTGCATATATTTTGCTTTGCTGCACTGTAAACCAGATTAATACAGAGCTATATTTAACCTAAAGGAGAGAATCAATATATAGATCTACTGTACATTACCCAATGCAACAGTCTAATACCGTGTGTTGCATTCTCTGTCATAGCTAGAGCAGAGAATCAATATAGATCTACGTACCGTATGCATTACACCCCACAGCAAAAAGTCTTATATCATCTGCATGATCTGCTGCTTTCTATCACTCAACCCTGGCAAGTATTTTCACCAGTGTCTAATAAGCCACCAGTGAAGCTTTTATCTGTTAAGTTTTAATTTATGTGCTTAGACATTTGTTACTTAAACAATTTTACTACCTACTACTACATGTACTATAACATGTGGCAAGAATATATATAGGAAACTTTTGAATAACTGTTTGATCTTTTTATGAAACTTTCACATGCATTAATGGATGTTTCTTGACTGACAAGACTATGTGTCGCCGCCGCCCCCGCCCAAAGTTTGATGATAAGCATGATGTCACTGGATTGTTTCCCCAAACTCACAAATTCAGAATCTATCTTGAGTCATAAGTTCATCATCATGTTCATTCACTGTGCAAACTGACCTTCGATTTCGTTTTTATTTATGTGGAAAGAATGAAATCGTGGTTTTCTTTTTCTCTCTCCATTATTTCACGAATGATCTGAATGAGATAGTAAATAAATAACTTACTATGTTCACTTAATTTTGAGAATGATAATTTTCATGACGTATGTTCTTTATTTTTAGTCACCTATATTAATCCCCTTGAAACCCGTAAAATTGACAGATTGTATTGTATTGTATCCCCAACTCTCGACAGAAATATTTGAGCATAAGCATGTATGTAGTGAGTTACATTAACTTTAATGAAAGGTTGCTCGAGTCCTCCTGAATTATGTTACTATGCACTTCCATATATTACGTTCACCGGTCAAAATCGAATCAGCTATATCATGATACCTCCTAAAACAATTTTATTTCCATAAAGAACAAACAATATGACCATCTAATGGTGAAGATAAGAAACCATATGCGACTTTACACACATAAACAAAATTTCCTTATGAAATATGCATTATTTATGACATTTGGATATTTACAAAAAATGTATGAGGTATGGCGTCCAGGGGCTTAAATAGTGTTGAAAATACAATACAATTAAATTTTGCTTGGGAAGTTGGTGTTTTTCCAGCTTTATCAATTGTAAAGAAACTGCAATATACACACGAACATCGAGTTGACCCAAAATTGTTTACACACGAAATCGCGTTGCTTACCAGAGTTTTAATTTCTTAGATTTAGCAGCTTTTTTCACTTACATGGCCATCAAACTTTTGTCTGTAATATGAGAAGGTGCCAGTCCACCTTTGTGATTTACGAAATGTGAAACATACCACATACATTCAACATAAACATAGCTTTTCTGCCTTGAGTGCTAACAGTGATCATGTGTTTGTCAACTTATCCAGAGATAATCAAGAAATGTGGAGATGGGCATGCGTAAAAAGTGACTTAATCTCAATGAGGACATATTTTTGTAGTGCATGGACTGAGAAAAAAGTCTTACTTGATGCATGACTCATCTAACATTTATGTTCTTGGCATCGGACTGCAGGCACTTTCTAAACATTGCTAAAGTAAATATCTATTGCCCATGAGTCGACATTAATATGGTAACGCTGTGCTCTCTGAGCACTTTTATTCCAATATAACCACTATGCCAATTTGATGGTCATGTTTCGAACAGCATTGAACTATAGTGGAAAAATAGAAAGAAAAATAATCAAAATGGCCCTCTGAAAGGTAAACTCTAATTGACAAAGTGCCACAATTGAATACAGTTAATGTTCAATAGGCATTAAGCATGTACAAAGTTTGAATGCTTTCCCACAAGCATCAACAAAACTATTGCAGAAAATGTTGGAAATGGACCCAAAATGGCACTATGGAAAGCACACTTTAATTGGCAAAGTGTCCAAAATCGAATCACTTTGGTGTCGCGTCATACCAAATAGTTGTGTATAGTTTGAACGAAATAGGGCGAAGCGTAAAAGCTCTAACTTGTCCGGAGACAAACATACATACATAGATACATACATACATGCATAGTTACAAAATGAACGAAACACAAGGCTTTCGCTTCAGCTGCTGAAGCGACGCAACAATAATCTGGGCCTTTACAAAGATTAATGTAGCATGTACATCGTTATAATGTTGAAACACACACAAGTACATAGAATCTGGATATAAAACCTGAGCAAATATTTAAATTCAAGGGCGGAGGCACATCATACTAACTATGGAGACATGTACATTGACAAGCAAAATCCATGATCAAACACCAAAGGAGGACTTTAACAGTTGACCACCAAGATTCAGATGTTGTTAGCACCTGGTGATATCTTAATCATTGTGTTGCTATTTGTGATTCATTTTCTGTTTTATATATAGTGCGACAGTGTTTTGCAATTTAAGTTTATCCATTATTGCATTATGGCACGCCGGACGAGCGGTCGAAAAATGTCGGCTGTCGGCAAAATGAATCGGTGTCAAGATGGTTCTTGTCAGTACAAATATTGTGAAAAGTTTGATGCATAACGTGGGACTCTAATTCTCAATTGTTAGGTTAGAGTGAGAGGTTTAGTTGATATGTAAGTTGTTGTTTTGGGTATATATCTATTCATTCAAATGAATTCCAACAAACGTGTATGGACTTTGAGAATCATTAATTAATTAGACACGGTAATACAGTAAGTTCAAAGAACAAAATTTTTGTAAATGTTGGAACTATTAAAGTGGTTGTAAATGTAAATACTACATATATTAATGGAAATAAAACATTGATAATAATTTATTTGTTATTTATCCATGAAATGCTTTAAACATGTGACGAGATTCAGAATGTTTGTTTGCATTGTGTTCCAGATTATTGCTTGAAAGAGTCTATAGGAAACACAGACGATTTTTAAATGTCATTTTCCGGAGGTAGTATTGTTCTTATTTTCAGTATTACAATCTGCTATAGATAAACAAACTTAAAATCAAGACCTGTGGATCTGACAGGTCTTGAGGCAAGTTAGTTGTGTTTTTTTTACTAAATATGTTGGTGATATATCAGCATAATCTGCATATTGTTAAATCTATGTACAGGTTTGATGTGTGCAATGATTATTCAAAGACATAAAATATTTAGACACGAATGGGAAATTAAACAGTTGTATAGACCTAGTCATATCTACATGGCTATATAGAATGATCGATACATATGCATGAACTTAGACTTGTGTTCCTGTGTGAATGATAAAGATGTGAAACCGACGATTAATACATATAGAAGATCTAATTCCGGGGATTTTGGTAATTTTTTACTATAATCATTATTCCACATCTGCATCCCATCAAATACTGCAATGTAAATATATCGACCATTTGATCTCTGGGGGGGGCAAGTAGCTATTTTCACCATAGCTTCAATTATTTTCTTGAAAGGTTTGACATCTAATTCTTTTTTTTCTTTGATTATTGAACCTCAATTATTTTTTTTATATTTTTATTGAAGTGGGTGCTACACAAAATTTGACAACTATTTATTTTTTTCTAGCCAAATGAAACATTATTTTTTTTCAAAATTTCAAATCCCAGTGCGTTATTTTTTTTACAATATTTCTGCTGCCCCCTCCTGAGATCAAATGGTCGATGCCTGAGGAGGTTTTTAGCGTCAGAAACTGTGGTGTTAAAGAAATTTTGGAACCTTTTGGTTCAGGGGTGTAAAAATTTATGTTATGTTTTTAGTGTTGATTCAGCACGTCCAGTTGAACAGAGCATAACCCTCGGTGACCACGTGTTTGGCATATGCCTGAGCCATCTACAAATATACCATATACCGTGAGTTCAAATCAGAGTTTACGAGGTTATAGTTAGTTCTACAGGCTTTGAAAAAGAACTACATCAAACTAGTATGATTTGGCCTGCTGCTAAGAACTGTGGTGGGTGTTGAGCTAACTGAAAACATGCTGATACACATGGTTACAACCTCTCTGTATGTGTTAAACCTCTCACCATCAATAAAACTCTTATGAAACACACATTTGCTGTAAATATATTTGACTTCACTATGTTTATATAAACAACAAATGCTGTTACAGTGATCACTCTTATAATATAACCACCTGTATAGTAAGACTGCTACAAGCTCAACTCTTTCAAGAGACCACCTCTATAATGGGACCACTTTTACAATGAGACTCCCTATGCAATGAGGAAACATTTGCAATCTGACCACCTCTGTCATGCATTGGGCCACATTTACAAAGGGACCACCTGTATAATGCGGTCACTTCTATAATGACACCACCTTTCTAATGGAACCACCTTTATGTTGAGATAATGTAATGGGGCCACTCCTGTGATGGCACCACCACATTTTACGGTAGCTTTCATACAAACCATGCCTATAGGCAGATCCAGGGTGCGCAGGCCACGCCCCCCCCCCTTTTCCCACCAAAATACTTCATTTTCATCGGGTTTTTCATGAAATCCCGTAAGTGCGCCCCCACCCTCTTTCCCAAAAACCTGGATCTGCCTATGCATGCCCCCCGCCCCCCCGCCCCCCCCCCGGATCTATCATTCCCACAGTCTACGTGCCGCCGTCGCCGCACGCTCTCCCGTCAGTGTGTCTATTGAGGACGCTGTTTATATTCAGTTGTTTAACCTAAACACATTCATTCACTACCCACTGCGTAGCTGCTACAGCCCATAATACCAATGTTTAGCATTGAAAAGTGCACACGCCCTATCAAATGCAGGTCTGTGCATTACTGTTACACTGCTAGCTAGCTCCCTAGCACGCTGCTAGCTAGCTATTATACAGAGACTTCCCGCTGCTCCTGAATGCACAACTCGTATTTGCTCCACAGATTTCTATTAAGATTGCGCTCGCTGTGAAAACTGTGACTTGAATTGGAGCTGTAACTTTCTCTCTCCCCAAGTGCGTCGGCTCATTTATGTAATGCTTGGTCCACATACTGACCACATGGATTATCACGATTAGGACAGCCACATTAGGATTATCATAATCACTGGATTATAATCACTGACCACGGGATAATCTTTCGTCTACTGTCACAATAATTTTCCATAAGGTGTTGTATTATTACTGGATACACATTTCGCCGGTCACTCGCACTCTGTTCCTCACAACTGACCGCTCGCTGACCACCTCTAGCATGTGAAGCTGACCACTGACTGACCACCGGTCACTGCCCAGTGACCATGAGGATTATCGCGTGGATCGTAGTGGCGGCGGCCGCCATGCTGTGTGACGTAACACACGCTAAACGCTAAACGTTTTTGCCAAAACGTACGTTTTCTGTTGGGGGCTTTTTGTAAACGTAGACGCATATCAGATGTGAACTTTAGGAATCTGTGCTAAGGTTGTATGCTCCGAAACCAATAATGTAAATTTAGTAGACTTTATTGCATGATGCCAATGATGTTGACGACTCGATTTCTAGTTCCAAAGTGCCCGAATTTTAACCCAGAAGCTAATATAAGTTTAAAACACATAAGTATCATACCCAGTGAACCAATACACTACCAATGAACGTATGATTAGTTTATACACAGCATGTCTCGCAAATTAGTTCCGACATTAATGTTGTACTATTGGCCAATATAGTTAGACTATATAAGGGTGGAGTGTGTGTGCGTGCATGCGTGTGTGTGTGTGTGTGCAGCCTGTGGGATACTTGACTCTTTTCTTCTTTCTATTTTTAGAAAGGGTTGGGGTGACTAAAAAATATCCGGGGTGCACTTATTTGGATGATGTGAAACAATGGTATGTAATTTTGTGCGCCTGTTCAGAGGGGAAAGGGTGGGGGGGGATTGAAAATCCACCCATAATGGTTGGCCTATGTTTTTCATTTCATCCTCCCCCTGTGGCTAATAAACAGTAGCCCCCTATGCAAATAGGGTGTGCAAATAAATGACCTAAAAGCTGCCACGAGGGAAATAAGACATCAAGTGTGGGCCGTGGGGTTTGTTGACCTGCACAATGGACCCAGGTTCAGCGAACGTCAAGTCCTTAACTCTTGACTTTTTTCAAGTCTCCGTACATGACAGGAGTTAACAGACCTGGGACATACAGTGCAACCTCTATATTGAGACGATCCGGGGCCTCAAGGGGTCGCGATAGAGAGGTGGTCTCTTTATGGAGGTCGCAGTGTTCTGTTTTATATAATGCGGGGATTTGGGACCTCGAGAAATGGTCTTCTTATATTCTTAATATTCTTAATGGAATGTGAAATTCTCACATCTTTCTACCATTCTATAATTCTGGTCTCACAACCCTGGGGTCGTGAGCTCAAGTCCCGTTTGACCACTTGATATAGTTGAAGATGGAAGCTGTAAAGTTGTAAAACCTGTCTTCAGCTATATGTCTATCGTGGTAGAAACATGCTTGATAGAAAGACGTGTGAGAGAGTGTAGAAAATGGTCTTATTATGGATATGTCAAGCCAACTGAAAGAATGTTTTCATCATCCTCTAATGTCAGAATTTACAGTACTAAATCAATGAACTACACAATATCTACGTATCACTGGCAAAACCAATAGTGGTAGAAGTATGCTCGATACTGGGAGAGATACGAGAGAAAACTGTAGCTGTTTTACACACTGGAGTATGCCCGGTATGCCACAAACAATGCAGTGCTACAATACACACGCCAGTTGGTGAATTATCAGCAAAATACCAACATTGCTGCACTTTCCCCAAACATGAGATTTGCTGCAGTAGCACAGTCTGGTCGTATCCTCATCTGTTTAAGACTTGTGTTTCAAATCACAAGTTATTGATTTACCACTGGATATAGTTATGTGCAGTGTAAAAAGAGATTCCCATGAGCAGACAATGTCATTTTTCATTAGAACATCTCTATAAAGAGACCACCTCTGTGATAACCAAACACTTTGTCATATAACCTCCACAACCTAATAAAGTGAACCTCCATACAGACACCACCACCTCTACAAAAGTGGTCCTAATACAGAGGTCCTATCTTTTAATATGCGCACACGGTTGTCCAGATACCTGTCATATTTGAAACGTGCTGTCACTCGGTGAATGTAAACTTGTGGAGATAAGACGAGCTCCCCAATAACATTCTTGGCAGCCCACTGATGACAATCTGCCCCCCAGGTCCCCGCCAGTAATGGCCCCATTCTTCCTATCGCCCCCAAAACGGTCGTGAACAGCGCGATACGCTGTCCAAACGTATCTCACGCGTCGCACAATGCAATCAGTTCGGTCTTCACGCTTTGTTCGCTCGCCGATCGTGGGAATATAATGATATCTTACGCCATTCTGCCGGCGAGCACAAAACGAAGCCCGATCGGCCGATAGTTTTCACTCTGTTCGTGCGTAACCTTAGGCGTTGTAATCGCGCGCTGGTATCGTCAACATACGGCGGGTACAGTACGGGGAGAGAGCGGGGAAGGGACCTGGGGACCCGTAGGTGGGTCCGGGGTGGTGGTGGTGGTTGGGGGGGGGGCATGCACGTCCTTCCCCCACCAAAATATCTTATTTCCTTAAGGATTAGTGCCATGTTGACATGTTCACTATTGATCATACGTATGAAACACATGATATGCATGAAGTGCTAATGAATCTTGCCAGTCTGGATTGACGAATACCGGGTCTTCATATTTCTGTAGATAAAACTATAATCGTCATTAATTGTTGTTGCTTTCAGGTTAAATGGAGAGAATATAATTAGTTGGTTTATCGCCAAAAGTATTAAATGTACTTGTGTGAAAGTTTGTCTTACTGTCTGAGGATATTTCATAAACATCGGTCAAGTATTTATTATAGTTTCTCGTATAGTAAAAACTGTGACTTTATCACCTTATATAAACTATATAAATGTGGCCGTGAAAGAAGATATTGTCGTTAAAGGACTGTGTAGGAAACTATGAAATATCTATCCTATAATTATGTCACTTTCACAGACATTGGAACAAGTTTTTATACGTTATCGTCATATCTCACGGCTAGATACGCTGAATATACATTGTATGTACAGTGTTAAAAACAAAGAGATTCCTGTTGACCGGCAATGTTAAACTTAAACTGACAACAACATTTAATGCAAATACATGTGCATGTGATACTTGTGGAGGCAAGCCCTATTTTCTCAATCAGATTAGCTGAAAAGCAAAAAAAAAAAAAAAAAAAAACAAAAAAAAATACAACAAAACACCTGAAAACAAGTGGTCTTTCATCGGAGTCACAGTTGCCCCAAACAGTGGTCTTTTCTCGGGTGTGGGGTGGGGGGGCTGGAATCACTGGCCACTGCCTAGGGGCTCTAAAGTAAAGAAGCGTAAGAAGCGTGGTTAAAAACCATAATAAGATGCTGTGACGATAGAGTTTATGTTGTAATAATTTGCATCATTTCTAAGAACAAACATAACATGGGCAATGTACATGTGAATCATTTCTTGTTCTTTTTAAACTATTTTATTTTCACACATCTTATAGAATAACTTGACAAGTACCTAAACAGGGCCCTAGCAGCTAGGGGACGGAGGATGAGGGGGGGGGGGGGGTTGGCAAATTCCTCTAAAACGCACCAAAGAGCATCAAAACCTTGCTGGCTTCTTGTGTACTGTCTAGTGTGCCCCCCCCCCCCCGCCTCCAATAAAATTAGGCTCTGATGAGTGACCCAAAATTAACATTCTAACACACGTGGTCAACTTATCACAACCTACCCTCTGCCTGGTCACGCACAAACAAAAACCTCCCAACGTAACGTCCACGTACGTTGGACGTAACGTCCACGTACGCGGCACGTCCCGGGGCCGAGGTTGCGCCATGCGGGGAGGACGGGCATTCCGCGGGTTAAATGAGGCGGACGCGGGGAGAATTAGGGGCAATTAGTCAACGGCGGCGGCGGCGGCGCGGTGGTTTATGGGATTATTATTACAGCCAGTAGAATGTAACAGGTCACAGTAGCAGTTTGTGATTTGTTGTACGCTGCTGCATATTCCATTGGAGAGGGTGAGGGGCCTGGGGGTGAGGTGGGGGGGTGGGGGGGGGGGGGTTTGTTTCTTCCGACTTGTGCGTTTTGCAGCTAGCTAGGGTCTGTTGCTTGTGATTCTAAAATGGGGATGGGGGATGGGGTCTTCAATTTGGTTTCTTGCCAGAATAGGGGGCCTTTAAAACAATACATTGAATCTATATGAAACTTGAAGGCAACAACAGAATATCATCATTCTTCAATTTACTTTTGTGCAAAGTGTGGGTCTTAGTTTTGAGATTTAGAAAACAAAGGGGGTCTTTGGAGTTTGGTTGAGTCTGAGATATTCTATCATCTCAAAATGAGTGGTCTTTCTGCTGAGCATATATAGTGTGGGAGAGCCCCCCACCCCCCACCCCCCGGTGAATTATATTCGTAATGGTTTCATGTCTCCCACACCGGATTATGATAAGTGGTTCACCTAACACTAGACATATGTACAGTGTGAAATAGATATCCGCTGGCTGACAAAACAAAATGGACTAGTTTACGGATTGTGCAGCGGAATTCCTGGTGTGAAATGGGGCGGACGTAATGACGTAAATCACGCGTCGTTAGACACGTACAACGTACGCGGGAGGCGGGCAGGTGCTTTGTGAGGGGTCCACAGATAGCACACTAATTTACAGATAATGGTCATAATTTGACTAATTCAAGTATAATTCTATAGGAATACCCTAAACATACCCGCCTTTTGACTAAATGTTTATGGTCAGCATTAGGTGGTTGAACTAAAAGCTTTCCGGTCAGGTGTTCGAAAAATAGACATAAATACTGCTTTGTCAAAATGTGCACGTTGACAAAACTCTTTATATTCAACTTACAACCTCTTCTTTTCAAGGGGTCACATGTAAGTTACTGGTCAGTTTTATAATTTCAGGAGACACTTTTTCCCATATTTTTCAAATACAATGACACATGTCTAAGGCCTTATATACAGAGTACACGTTTTTATTGGTCCCCGTATACCCTTGCAAACCATACGGCCTTTAGTGTCAGCCCCACAGCGCCAGAGTCAAATGCATCACAAATGAAAATAGCGTATAAAAACAAAAATATATCTCTCTTCACGTTCAAGCTGCAAGTAAGACAATTTAAGAGAGTTGTTTCCTACAATCAATTGTACTTTATATTGCCTCAAATTCCTGCATTGCAGATACTGCTGACAAGATTAATACATCACACCTTGAATTCAAGAGTCGAGCCCGGGGGATTAATTCCTGAAAAATCAATATCTAAAATCGCCTCAAATTAAAAAGTATAGACTGTTTCATGGTTTCTTTGGTAAAAACATAAAACCGTGCTGCAAATTGTTATTTTAATTACAAACATGGGCGATTTTTCAGGGTAATGGTCTTTTGTGTAATTGATGGACCATTTTGCATGTGTCTACATATATATGACTCACACCTAAACGGAAGCAAAGTCATTGAAAGTGCTAATTCCATCACAATATGGAGACATGTGTCCCCCAAAACAAAACTGCCTTTAGCTGAGATTTACATCTATGACGTCGGTAATATAAATAAAGTTGGCAGATAATGTGCACAAACAAATCTCGGACTGATCACTTGACCTACTTCCAATCCCGGGATTAAAAGGTCTGTGATTGGCCACATTTTGAATGAACAATAGTTATGCTTCAGACGTCTGATACTCAGAGTGGGAAAGTGGGCTACAAACTAGAATTTGTATTATGCGTGGACGCCCAGAGACATGTGAAAACCTGTGACAACAACATTTTTATTAGTGGTAGGGGCGGGGTTGGGGACTTGGATCTGCCTTTACTTTATAACGGTCACTTTCCTAATAAATTACAACCAATGAAAATAACTTCTCGCTGTACCCACTGACAACAGAAGTCATAGCAATTTGGTGAAACTATTTAGATTGTAATTATATAGGACTGTGTGAAGATATATCAATAATGCAAAGTGATAAAGTATATACTATAGGATAATTCCACTCTAAAACGGATGTTCAGGCTCTCATTGTCTTTCATAAGTTCGATGTCCTTCCATACTCTAACTGTTATATAAATATATTATTAACAATAGTGTTTGTATAGTAAATATAAGTGTATATGTCTACCACCATCACATCTAACGATGTTAGGGCCCACGATTGAAATAAACACAATGGTGTTTTTTAGTCATTATTGATTGCCACCTTCTTTGTTTACACATTAACTTGATAGTGTTATAATGATTACAACCCTGTTCATGGTGCGCCTAACTTCCACTGGATATAGCAGTAACCACAATCATTGATAAAAGCTACATTTTATGCTGTGAAATCTAAGCTGCATAATTGGTTTGACTTTGCCTGTGCAAAGCATATCATAGATGTATTTCTGATATTTTAGGCAGGTCATAATTCTCATTTGCACCTAGCAACCACGTTGGCTATCATTTCAACATTATTATGGAAAGAATGTTGATAGACATCCTGTGCTTTATTTATTTTAAACTCTTCCGATGGCATCTGTGTAAGGTTTACAAACGTTAACACATGTGTACTATATGCCAGATAGAAATCTACACATGACATATGGAAGGGGGGGGGGGGTTATAAGGGGTCAAGAAACCCCACACCCCTAATTTGTTCCACCTTATTTCCCACATCCCTATTTTTATTGGTTTTTCCCCATGTCCCACAAATATTTTGGCATTTCCTCACATCCCATTTCCATGAAACCCCATATCCCTCTTTTTAGCCTTTATTTCCAACATCCTTAATTGTTTTGGCCTTTTTTCGCACATCCTTATAAAGCCAGCCAATATGTCCTCGTTGTGTTTGGAATTCTATAATCGTATGCGTAGAACTTGGAAAGAAAAACCATATTTTCACACACACAAAAAAAATGTACCCTTTTCTATATATCTTTGAAGGCGCACGATGATTTATGAAACTGCCTATAGCGGTTGACTTACCAAGCTCGTTTTACTGTAGACCCGCATAGTTTGGGTTAATTAAAATTTATCTCCACTGCTGACAAAGAAGTATGCAGCAGATTTAGTACCGTGTCGCCCTGACAGAATACAGGAAGGACTTCGCACGCGGCCAGCTTTCTAAACAAGCACTTTTTAAAGCTTTGTACATGTCAAAATAGTGATGCAAAATATTTTATGATATGGTATACAACATGTGCATACTTTTGAATGTAATCATACATTGTTTTCAATGATCTTACTGTTTTTAAATACAACACACAATAAACGACCACCTGCATGTGTAACTAGTGACAGAGACCAAGTTAGAGAGGTGGTCATTTAAAGGCTTCCACATGACTCATATTCAGTAGAGTGGTGGCAGCAGAGAGGTGTCCTCCTTAGAGAGGTTGCCAGTCTGTCTTTCCCTGACACTGATGTATAGTCTGGCTGACGGAAGTTACAGAGAGACTTCCACCAGTGGACACGCTCAGGTCTATAATAATATAACTGGGCATATGAACCTCGTAGACTGTCACATCAAATCTCGGATTCAGACGCGATTGAGACAGTTTTGTTTTCTCCTTTTCACGTTTTGACGACGTTTGCAGACACACGTTGCATTGTGGGTACGTTTGACTCCTATCTTGTATGAAATCAGCATGAAATGGACATGCTTGTTCTGTTCTTCTAAGTAATATAAAGGAATATTGTACATAGTTAAGTTATCTTGGGTATATTTTAACTTCTTTCCATTTGGCTTATACCTGCCTTGTGAATGCGACTTCACCGTGTGAAACATACTAACAGATTGTATTCAAAGTATCATAGGACTATACACTTTTATGAACCAGATAAATATGCAATGCTTTTGACTTTAATATAACAATGATTATAGTTGCGAACTGAGAGGCCGGTTGGCTCTTTCAAATGCTTACACAATTCATTCAGGGTTTTGTAAAAAAAACGTGTACTATACACAAAATGTACATAGAATATAGCATCACATATAATCACAGATCAGTTTACATATAGTACTGCGTGTTTACAGTTGAGTCCCATGCTATAATCACATGTTATGGTGGTGGCCACTCATTAGAGTTGGTCAATATGTCCCCGGTCGCTCCTAGCGACCAACGAGGGCGTTGTGGAAAGATCTTACAAAAAAAATCCAATGTGTACTTCCCAAGCGTACTTGTGTATTTCACCCTACCCCCTCTCGCTTCTCCACACCAAGCAAGTTCCTACCGCTGTACTGACACATTTTCCATGTGTACAACATCAAGTAACCATCATGAAGGGACTCGAACTCACGACCCGGCGGCTGTGAGACCAAAAACACAATGACCCCCTCATAGGCAAATCCAGGGGGCGCAGGGGGCGCGCGCCCCCCTTTCCCACCAAAATACTTCATTTTCGTAGGGTTCTTCATGAAATCCTGTAAGTGTGCCCCCCTTTTCCGAAAACCTGGATCTGCCCATGCCCCCTCATCACAAGCAGCGAATCCCCGAAGACCACAGTCTGACCTCAGACGCGGGTTGCACTGGACTTTCTTGTCCGCTTCTTAAGAAAACATTTGTGCTGTTTTTTTTTATTTTCGTGTAACTGTTTGAATCATCAATGCGGGGAATGTTACAAATTGCACGTGCGGCGCTGTTAATTAGGGAGTGTTAATTAATTTGTGACTTTGAGTAATTGGCTGTCATCAGGAGCGGGGGGGGGGTTACAGAGGGGCCGTAGGAGAAGGTGACATTGTCCGTGTCAGGCAGGTGGCCCATGTACGCAGGTTGAGTGTTTTTAAAGGGCGGTATATGCCCATGATGGAAATCAAGTCACCAACATTTTTCTTTCTAAATCACCAATCACCAATACATCTCTTTTTTCACCAATCACCAGGTATTGTATCAAATTGAAAGGTGGCATCACATTTCACACATTTGAATACAGACAGTTTACAACTCATGATCAAGATTTCGGGCAAATCACCAATCACATTTTTGCGACATGACCCCCTCTTTTTACGCAGATTTGTGTGTGTTTTTTACTGTGGGCATTTGAGTGTCTGGGTGTGTTTAATGTGTACTGTATACGACGGAACGAAGGGGAAAAAGGCCAAAATGTGTCCTTTTAACATATACGCACGTCCAGTCTATAACTGTTAATAACATGTATAGCAAGAGTAAAAGCTCAGTTAGTAACTAGAAACATAAAATATTGAGACAAATATACACAGGCCTCAGTTGTGAATATTCGTATATAACAGAAGGGGACAAACAAAAAGTGTCTTCAAATACAAGTATCCAATATACAAAGGTACAGTTAAAAAGAGAAGTGCACAAGTGACATAGCAGTCATAGCTTCACCATAAACAACATATACATGTCCACAGAGACACTGGCCACTGTAGTTTATGTAGAGTCTAAATAAAGTGGCAGAAACACTTGCCTTAAGACAGACAAGACTAAAGTATTTGTCCACACAAGCCAGCTTGTTTGTGCTCGTCTAATATCAACACCAGTTTTATGGCCAACTCAAGGACGGCGTAACGAAACTTTTTGTCTTGTTTTAATCTATTTTAATGTCCACTTTCGTGAGTCACTGCTCTATATTCGTCCTCCTATGACGTGCGGGCGTTTTGTGGTGTTTGTATCAAGTGGTTTTTCTACGAATGGATCTCATGTTAATGACATGTAGAGGTGATAATTTGTCCTGATTTATGCACTGCTGATGGAAGAAGAGGTTTGGAAGTAGTGAGACTTACCATTTCAATTTTCTTTGACTATTATAAAGAAGATAAAGTCTACATTATACAAGTGGCTATTATAAATGTGTTGAACTATTAGGGAGTCCGTTATATGCTATGACGAGCAGCGGCGGCGGCGGCGGCGGCGGCGGCAGCAACAACAACAACAACAGCAGCAGCAACAACAACAACAACAAAAGCAGCAGCAGCAACAACAACAGCAACAGCAATGACAACGATAACAACGACGACAACAAGCATGCCATCCACCTGTGTTTGCATCAAACAGAAGTTTAAAGCCCCCAGAAAGCCCCCCGGGGACCCAGAGAACACAGACGTGTCTTTGTGACGATAATCACGGACTGAAAACACAGTTTACGGCCAATAACTGTACAGAGAGCGCCGCCTGCGGTCGTCTGCAGAACTACATAATGGTGTTTGCCTTGAAAGTAACAACACTCAAGTGGTACGTGATTATCAAAGGTTTATACTCTACTTTAGAGCTAAATGTTAATTGGGGTAAGGTGGAAAGTAGAGTATAAACCTTTGATGATTATGTCAGATTCAACATAGACATATGTTGGGTGTGTAGCGTTAAGACCAGCACAGAATAGTTGACTTCTTACACCTTTAATCGGAGATAATTTCAAATCATTACTTTACATTATCATGCATATTAAGCCTTGTGATATGCAAGAGGTGGGGGGGGGGGGAGGGGGGAAGTTGTACAAAGAAGGGAGTGGGTTCAGGGATACTTGTTCTGTGAAACTTACATATATTGCCATATTATCATATAGAAATATTACCTTATCATATAGAAATATAACATTATGCCATTGAATAGAATATAATTTGTATCATTACTTGTAGAGCAGCAAGGACATCATTTGATGAATAAACCTTGAACGTCAACCATGTCTACTATACAGCGACCATGACAATATGTGGTGATACCATGAGACATGCAGTTGTATTAGGTGTGTTCATATAGATATATAACATAAAATGCAAAGTGGCATATCCTCTACTTTCACACCCACTGCTCAGAGGCGTACCTCTTGCTCCTACACCACACATCATTGTGATAGTGAAAGAAAAATGAAGATATTTACCACTTTACTGCATAGCTACTATGCTGAATACTGGCCCTAAATGTTTGTGAAAATTCATATCTGATGTGTGCCAAAAAAACTTCATATACATGAATTCAATTTTGGAAATACATACATTGTAATCTCATAGATGTTAAAATACCCCAAAACCTGTATAAGCGACCACTTGCCTATGGTGACCAAGTGGCTGTCTGTACAGGTAGGTTGCACTGCACCCACTATATAACATAACCCCGCCTACAGGGAGAAGAAAGGATCCTGTCAGTGCTAAAATACGACACAGGCCATTAAGAGGCCGTACATGGGGTTCTAGAAAAGTGCTGTGTCCATGTTTAAGGCATTCCAAAAAGTCACTTTTTAACACATGTCCATCCATATGGCCATGTAGTGAAGAACTCGTGGTTTAATTTTTGTTGTGTCATATATCTGCTGTTTTCCATAATTAAAAAAGCTCAGAAAACCAAATTCTAAATACAAATGATGTGTATTTCGCACTCTGCATCCAATTGGTGCCTTTTCACAAGAATAGTAAAACTTCTCTACACAAATCTATCCACAGTACCATACTTTCACAATATTGATTATTACATGTATGTAACATACAATTAAAATACAATTTTCGTATTGTTCAGACTTTTTTTATGTTTGTACTATTGACAGCTGGAGGGAGCCCAAAGTATAGGTGAAAACTTACGAGGTTTTTTCTTGTATATATTGTTTGGTTTAAAGTGATAAACTGTATATTTATATACATATACCAGGATAGATGAATCTTATATATATAATATTTAACATATGTCCGTATAGAATAAATGTGCAGTGTCTCTTGTCCATAAATACGGAGTTTCACTGTGTCACTTTACCCCCTGTGGGGACCTGTTAAGGTAGGCACAAGGCTGCATTCCCCCAGCTCTCTGACACCGGCAAGGGACTGTATAGCACAGTGCAACCACCAAGGTGTCTCAGTCTCTCGTGTTTGCTGGAAATACTCCATTCTGATTGGCTGAGAGGTGGTGTAGGACATTTATATCCTACACTATAAAGTTTCATAGGCCTAAAATGATGAATGTGAGAAACAAGGTAATTATCTAAGGCAAGTCAAGTCAAAAATTGTTTATCATACGGACACGTGGCACATACAACTATAAACATGCAATTTAAAAAATCATTATAATAACCACCCAGCCGCAAGGGCTTATAGATCAGTAACAGATCATAATCAAAAATATAACTTATCAAAAGTATGAACAATAAATGTAGTAAACTCCGGGAGTAAACTGCCTAATAAAAGTGGGTGTATGAGATTTAACAATATCTTACACCTCGTGGGGACTTTAACAGGCTTTATCATCATTATTAGAAGGATTATAAAGAGTAACCCTGCCAAGATGCTGCTGTCATTGTCGGTCAGCAACGGAGGATGTTTCTCTTGCCCCAGGCTTCTTTCATGACAAAGTGCAACTTCTAACTATAAGATTTGACTTTGCTGACTTATGAAAATCAATTTACTGGTCCAAGTTTCTTTCTCACAGTTGAATACGTGAGGAAAACATATTTTGTTTCTGTAAACGTCCAAATGTAATTGTAATGAGCTCGTCTTAATGGACTTTAAATTTTAATCCCACTTTTTTTATTCCCCTACTTGTATTATAGTGTAAACATTTGATTAATAGTATAAATCAAATGCACAGAAAGATACAACTGCAAAGTGCAATGTGTAAGATAAGCAGAAAACCAACATATTATAGTTTTACGATAGAGACATTTAAAAAAACACATGTGCTTTTTCCATTGTATAGAATGACTAGACCACCACTTGAAAACCACTTCTAACTCTATCACGTGTCATAAAAGTGTCACACCCAAGTAACCTGTATCTAAAATTACCTATATTTTCACCATGTTAAAAGCCTTAAACTGGAGTTACCAACATAAAAGGTCCGGGTTCGTCTTTGGGGGAGTGTTCAATTACATTCTGTCAGTTCAGCCCTTATTAGATGTAGGACGTAGTACCTTCTATTAGGACCGCAAGTGGTCTCAACAGAGAGGTGGTCTATTCTTGAGGTCCATCTTGATCGCTTTATGAAGGTTTGGGACATAGACTTATTATGTGACAGTTGGGGGCGTTTTCACTAAGCTATTATTGTAAAACACTACAAAGGCATTCTATTACAAATTGTTATGAAATACGCCATAAAACTTTACAAATTAAAAGATATATCATACTGAAAGTTCATCCAAATGACATGAGTTAAAAGTCAGGTATCAAGACATACACTGTCAGTTTTAGTGTGTACAGATTACAAGAGACAAAACACAAATGTAAATGCAAATGTAAATGTATTGGTTTATAGTCCTGATCCCAGTCAGGCTCTCATGACTTTACAATTTACACCAGGTCATTGGCACACGTAGTAATCATCATTTGATCAGTTCTCGCATACTTGCATCGGCAGCACAATCAGCGCACTATGCTGATCACTCACACACTCTTCCAACCCACTGACCTGTACCTATTTAACGTGTAGGTACCACGGAGCAGTGTGCAACCTGTTAGAGGTAAGTTTTCTCAACACCCACCATCAGACCCGACCGGGAATCTAACCCACGACTTTCTGGTCACGAGTCCAACTCCCTAACCATTCGGCCACGGAAGCAAGGAAGCAACAGTTATCTAAAGCCAAGATTACACTTTGCGAACCCACACAGTATTGCTGGTTCTACTGTAGTGTTAGTCACACCCCGGCAGCCCTGTGGTTTGGGTGCAGACTTGATGGATGGTCTCTGCTGTCTGTAGGTGACAAGTCACACTGACATGTCACTGGCCACAGAGGGAAGTCACACTGTACGCCGGGCTATGAACGCTTTATAGGTACGGGCCATGACAGATTGCCCTCTGTGTTCTTCCTAAGTGTAACCTAGTATACTAGCTAATCGGTGTGAAGCTCCCGCTAATGTTGAGAGTCTTTTGACCTGTGTATGTCACTTAATGTGTTGTGCATATTTTGCACTATTTGGGAAGATTTCAAGGGCATCAAGGCAATAAACAACCGTCATGATTATTAGAACCAGATTCTATTATTTTTAAATGAAACAAAGGACATACTCCACCTTATTAATGAACTTCTGCTGGGGATGGTGGCATTAGCTCTGGTCTCACAGCCACAGGGTCGTGAGTTCGAGTCCCAGAGCCACTTGACGTGCTCAAATGGAAACATAGCACCATGTTAGGCATTAAACTTATGTGTTGCTCTCTCTATGATATTGTGATATCAAATATATAAACAAGTTCAAAATATTGAAAATTTATAGATATCAAGGGACATATTCAGATATTTTTGCACTTGGGTAGGCCTACATGTTTTGATATTAAAAGAGTATAGAAAGAAACCTTAAGAGAAAAATACATGTGCTGTGTATAGTATTACTATTAATATGTGCTAAGCCCAGTCAATTACATATAATAAACCTGCACAGACTGGACACTCTTCACTTTCCCACGCCCCCGCCGCCACCTAATCCCAAGAACAGATTATCTCACGTCATCTCTGTTTATCGCACTTTCTCCTCACCACAAATATGCGGAATTACCACGCATTTTTGACATGAAGTGTCGCTAAAAATAGCACCAAAGGTGATATTATATAACAGGGGAAGGCACTATGTAATGACGTCATTTTGGGTCTCCCCCTCACCAGAGCTTTTATATCTTTTTTGTTAAATAGCAGGTATTAATAGATTTGCAAGTGCAGTAAAATTCGTTTGTTACGTGTATAATAAAATCAGAATACTAGAAGTACGTCAATTACATAACATATCGCTATTTATTGCCTATGCTTCATAAATAAACGTTATAGAATTCACATTCTAAGTCACTTTGGTCACTTGAAAGGCATCCAGAAATCTAAAAAAAAACAACAACATTAAAACGGGTAATAGTTTTCACATTTCTCTCTCTCCCCCTCTCTCTCACGTCTTTTAGCACGTATATTTCTACCAACTATTGATATATCTAAAGACAGGTTTTACAAGCCCAAGCTTCTTTGTGACTATATGAAATGGCCATGGCGGGACTCGAACTCACGACACCAAGGTTGTGAGATCAGAATGATACCATCATCCCAAGTAGCGGGCTGTTGAATACTGTCATTAAAGGCTTACACCAGCATAAAATTAACACCCATCGGCAAAGCGTACCAAGGGATCCCATTGTCATATCTTCCCGTATATAGTCATTATTGCAACATTGAATATAACATTTGTGCAGTGTAAAAAAATTCCATTGACCAACTGTGCTGAGATTCCTTAATTGCCCCCCCCTCCCCGCCACACAACATGGATCTGCCAGCAACATACGTGGACTGTACGGTCTGTTGTAACCTTTCTAAAGGCTATCATATTTGATACTTAGTTATTCATGTTTAGTTTCCTTCATATCATTTACCCATACAGAATACAACTCCTTTGCCCATGTGCAATAGCATATCTTAGACTGACTCCAACAGCATCTCGCTAGGCTGAAACATTTAGACTGTTGGCTGTTTCTGACTGCAATGATCACAAATTTCAATAATCTTATTACATGATATTCTGGGCCTTGACTGTACTTCTGTGGCCGGGTGGTTAGAGAGTTGGACTCGTGACCAGAAGGTCGTGGGTTCGATTCCCGGTCGGGTCTGGTGGTGGGTGTTGAGCAAACTCATCCCTATAATAGCTGCACACTGCTTCGTGGCACCTACACGTTAAATAGGTACAGGTCATTGGGTTGAAAGAGTGAGTGAGTGATTCGCATTGTGCACTGAATGTGCTATCGAGGCAAGCACATATGAGAAACGATCAATTGATGATCAGTATGTGTGCCAATGACCTGGTGTAAATTGTAAAGTCGTGAGATCAAAACTTGTATCAAGACTATAAACCAGACATTTGCATTTTATTTACATTTTGACAAAGGCAAATGATGTCTTTGGCCAAATTCTGTTCCACTCGATTGAGTCAATGAGCCCGGATGAGTGAGTGAGCGAGTTACGATCCGCTGTTAACACGGACGCGGAATCTGGATCCATAAATCCAGACACCCGCCGGGAATGTGGCCACGGAAATATGGGAAGTGTCTTTTGGGAGTTCAACAAAACTTATCACTCAGGTAAAGGTTACAATACTAATCACGTGCATTTAGGTGGGACTGAGCCATTCTAAAGCTGCAGGAAAGTTTCTTTTTATAATGTAGATGTAAATGTGGTTATTTATCGTCGCAATTCACTGTTATCGTGCTCTGACGACTTTACATATGTACACCAGGTCATTGGCATTCTTGTCACATTTCATCTTTCTCAACTCCCGGGAGAGCATACAGCACATTGCTACCGTAGCGCAGACATGCTAGTCACTCACATGAACGATTACTTGTCTGACCTGTACCTATTTAACGTGTAGGTGCCACCGAGCAGTGTACAACCTGTCAGAGATGAGTTTGCTCAATGCCCACAACCAGAACCTGAAAAAGAACTGGAATCGAACCCACGACCTTCTCTGGCCAGGAATCCAACTCCCTATCCATTCGGCCACGGGCGCACACTCTAATATCTCTACATACAGTTTACATAACACACTCTATTTATCTTTTTATTATTTTTTTCAATATTCGCAGAGGATATTTCAACCCCACTCTTAACCTGAACCGTATTAGTGTAAGGATGGTGTTTTTACCATATTTCTTTGTGTTAATTACGTCTATCTGGCTGTCATGTTTCCACGTGTAACAAGGTCCCACTCTTGGTCCAATCACTGCTCCAGATTTTGGGATGCTCCAGATTCCTGGCATTGTGCAGTCCAGTCGGGCATACGGGGGTGGAATAGGTGTGTGTGCGTGTGTAGTGTATGTGCACGTGTGTGGGGGCGAGTGAGTGTGTGGGCGTGCGTGTGTGTATGTGTGTGTGCGTGCATGCGTGTGTGTGCATGCGTGTGTATGTGTGTGTGTGCGTGCGTGTTTGTGTGTGCGCGTGTGATGCTGGGGATAAGATTATTGAGGGAAATTCCCGATTAAAGTTATTCGTTGGACAATCATTAGGAGGTACACTACAACCTCTATATTCTTGGGGCCCTCAAGTGGTCTCAATACGGAGGTGGTCTCTGTGTACAGGTTCGCATCAGGTTCTATATAAAGCCTTTGGACCTGGAAAAAAGGCAGAGGTGGTCTCTGTATAGAGGTGGGCATATCGGGTGAGTGCCACTGTACTCTCCGGAGTTTCGTACATCTGGACAACACTCTAGTTAAATACAGTACAACTTCCTATTACGACCACCTCTCTAATGAGACCACCTCTAAAATAAGACCACTTTCAAACCTTCATAAAGCTACAAAAAACCTCTGTATAGAGACCACCTCTCTATAGAGACCACCTATTGGGACAAATGATTCTATCAGATTGCACAACAGTCAACACAAGGTGGTCCTAATAGAGAGGTTTTGCTGTACACGAACACTGTAGGAGATAATCCGTTAATCCCTGAACACGGCTGCGGACGCTCCAGGAATGTGGATTTAGAGATCCAGATTCCTGCCGCCGCCGCCTCATGTTTTACACGGACACGGATTAGTCTCTACAGATTGGTGGTGGTGGGGGGGGGGTGAGGGGGGGGGCAGCTCAAACAAAAGCTCTGACATCACTCAGATTCACGCCGGGAATTTCCACATATGTCGGGTCTATTATTCACGTCACTTGTACGTAGAATTAATGTTGTAACACTGGATGTATGCACAGTGTGAAAGAGACTCCCGTAGGCTGACAATGCTGGTCTGAGAAAGGTTTTTTCTTATCAATGTGTCAGGTCCAGGATAGGGCACCCCACACATGGGTTTCAACCCCAAATAGTTCATTTTTGTGTTGTATATATTTTGTTAAATTTCCATATGCTTTAGCGCTTTCAAACACATGAAATCCTGAGTGTGTCCCCGTCTCCATTTTATATAAAAACGGTTCTGCAGTGATCAGGATGCCTACTATGATTGTGGTTCATCAGGCTGTTACCTGTCTATTTCGACCACCTGTGCTATATACCAGAATTCGGAATCAGCTCCTTGACTGCCGAATGAAAAACCGTAAATGAACGTTAAGTTTCGATAATGTGGTTTTAAACATTTCACATTGATACACTGAAGATATTGAGTGTCTATGTTTATGTTGATGTCAAATACATTACATTATGTAAAAAAAATTCGATGCTGTTTGAATGATAAAAGTGTTTAAAAATCGCATTATCGGAATTAACGTTTATTCACGGATTTCCGTCCGGCTGTCTTGTACATTAATAGAAATAAGAATCATTCCACCAATAAAATACTAAGATATTTAGATGGTGCATCATAGGCAGATCCAGGATTCCCCTACACATCCACCCCCATATTCACTCCGGACTTCGGGCCTTGTCCTTCAGCTTTATCCCCCTTCCTGAAAACCTGGATCTGCCTATGCCGTTTCTTAGCCTCCAAGCATGAAACACAACGTCCTCTTTTATTGTAGTGACCAGAAATGACCTTCAGCACGTCTGACGTTCTTGTAAGTTCTTATACGTTTCCCACATTAACGTCTAACGTCTGACGTTTGTTTTTTCAGCACGCCATCGGCCGCGGAACGTGACGGCGGAAATCACGGACAATACGGTGAGTGGCGCAGGGTGCGTGAGGCACGCGCAGGGTGCGTGAGACACGTGCATGGTGCGTGAGACACGTGCATGGTGCGTGAGACACGTGCATGGTGCGTGAGGCACGTGCATGGTGCGTGAGGCACGTGCATGGTGCGTGAGGCACGTGCATGGTGCGTGAGACACGTGCATGGTGCGTGAGGCACGTGCAGGGAGCGTGAAACGCCCGCAAGGACATGCCACTTGTATTGTGACCCTGTGTAATCGGACCACCTCTGTAATGGGACCACTTAGATTACATCCCATTGCAGAAGGGATGAATTTCTACTTCAGTCTTTTTGTCATTCGGGCGAAAACATAAAGCCCAGTCTACACCGCTAAAACTTCCTTCAAACAGCGTCCGACAAGACATTTTGTCGGACAACGTCTTTTATTTGCAGTGTAGACACGCTTAAAACCAATATTCCACGATTTTCCGTCTCGTCGCAAGCCGTCGTGAATATTTGACATGTCAAGCTTTGGTCGTATGAAGTTTGAAGGAGTTTGATGCAGTCGTGTTGGTGTAGACAGGTTTAAAAAATTTTTATTTATCGTCAGGGCATAATTCCAATCATAGAGCAGCATTCAAAATCATTTTATATGAGAGTGGTCTTGAATTCACCTCCGATGTTACGTACAATGCGTATATTACGTAGAAAGTGCATTTAATCGTCCTAGAGTTTTAGCGGTGTAAACAGGCTCCGTGAAAGACAAAAATAGTCTTTGCATTTTTTTATCAAACTGCTTAAGACGTCTCGTCGGATACCGTTTGAAGGAAATTCTTAGCGGTGTAGACAGTACTTGACCAAGTAAAGCTGCCCAGAAATCGAAAATGAATAAAATTAAAAAACCTGGTTCACTTATAATTGTCAAACACTACGTAATCAACGTTTAATTTTACTGGTAACATAAACAAGTTTTTTGTACAGAGCATTAGCCGTCAAAAGCGCTTTTTAGCTGAATCACAATGACGTAGTTTATCTTTTTGTTAAAGCCAGTTGGAAGGGCCGAATTTAGATTGTAGATTATCACTGTTCATGCAGGGACTTAAAAACGTTTTATGTAAAAACTTTATTTTAACTTCCCTTGCAATACACGGGGGCCTCTGTTACGCATAATCGGGTGCTAACATTATCACAAGAACTAAAAATTGAATAAATTATATTTTATATATAATATATCTACAAGACTTGGTACCAAGATCTAAAACCATAAACTATATAATATATCTACAAGCCTTCAACCACAATAAACCATAAACACTACCCTTACCCTATATGTTATGTAAATAAAGAGTTTGGTTTCTGAGTTGTACGTCTCTGCAGGAACATGTCTGGATGTAGAAGTCAGTTTGTCTCGTGTTAATAGAGTTACACCATTGTCAATGTTCTGTTTAGTAACCACCTGATGCATCTAAATAGAAAACAATACTAGCGAAGAAACACGTATGATGCTTACAGAATAGTCCATAGATTCCAAGGTTCAAACAGCTATCCGTGAAATGGACTCAAAAACGGCCGTGTCGCCCCCCCCCCCCCCCCCCCCCGGGTTGCCCCCATGGCCAATATGAGTGGGCAGCTGTAATGGAAGCAGGAAACCCACGGAATTAGAAAAACACATCTGGCAACAAAAACATCTGCTTAGTTATACATTTTACATTTCTATACTATGATTATACATCCTGTATATTGTCGAAATAAACTGTATTAGTATTAGTATTGGTATAATTGGATGTATTAGAGTAACTTTCTCACAGGGTGATTGTTAACAACTAATTAATGTATATTTGAGCATGGTATTTAATGAGAGTCACACAAACCACAAACCACACCAGTGTACCTCTACCTTATGACGTCACAGACTGTTTGTCTATAGGAATTCAACCATCGCAACAAAACAAAGGCAAACAATAACCAAAACAATGCAAAACAAGCTAACATCAAATAAAAACCACCAACAAGCAAAAAGTCCCCAGTAAGAACTAAGAACTGACCGCAAGACACAGCACAAAAACGGCCGGGTCGCCGTGATTCTCCTCGTCCGTCCTTCTGTCCATCGATACCGCCGGTGCAGCTGAGTTCTCCGTCCTTCTGTCTATCGACAGCGATACCGACTGAGCCGTCCTCTCCCGTCTAGAGTTGCTAGCTCGGCCTCTAGCACGCCACACCGCCGGCTAGAATGCCAGCTGTTCCGGGGCTCCTGTTGCAGACAGACTTTCGTGTCCGTCCTTCGGAGCGATTTGCCGGATCCACGACCGCTCCAGAATGCTGGATCATACAGGATCCAGTGCAAGGCCATGGGAGGGCACAAGTCCTTGCATTTCTTCTTGATACAGAGGTGGTCACCTTACACCTGTGGTCTCATTAAACATGTGGTCATATTGCACGAGTAAACCCATTAGACAGGTGGTCGTATTATACAAGTGGTCCCATTACTGAGGTAGTCCCATAATATCAAATAAAGGGGTCTTTTTTACACAAGTGATCTTGTTACACAGTTATTGAAGTGGTACTACTGAGGCGGCAGTGAGTAATGTGTCTGGATCTGCTATCTGGAGCGATAACTCCGTCTGATCCAGGGCTGACCAGCTGGTTCTCAAAGCCTGCTCTTTATTATGACTGGGACATTGGGAGGAGGGGGCGGGGGTATATGTGGAGGAAAGGCTAAAAAGAGGGATGTTGGGAAATAAAACCAACAAATTTGGTACATGATCATTTGGGATTAGTTAATCTCCCCCCCCCGCCCCCGCCCCCCCCCTTTGTGTCAATTTTGTGGATCAATATGTCTGTGGTGTGTTTATAATCATAACTTTCTCATCCTACCAAAGTACCAGCAGCTTTATATGCTATTGAAAACTACATCTATCCGCATGTTGTTTCTCGTGGCGTGATTGTTGACTCGTGTTACGTGCGTGTAAGCTTCCTTATCAGTGTTAGTGCCTGGCTACACTCTGTTTCATGGGACCTTGGGCTTATCATACCACGACTGTAGCACAGGGGAAAGCTCAAGTGTGGACGTTTGAAACACTTTGCTCCTTTTGTTCACAAAACGAACAGAGAACACAAATCAACACAAAACAAAAGTAAAATCAAACCTAAAACCAAACAAGAATGGATAAAGCATCAACAAACAATAGCAAACGACAAAGTAGAATGCCCGCCACGCCCATTGCACTGTGACCTCAATCTCTCACTGCTGATAAACTACTGCATTAAGCTGGGATTATCATAGTACAGAGAGACTGACTGATAGGGACACATCATTGATACAGAATGACTGTCTGATATGGACACCTCACAGTTTATAGACAAAACTGGGTGAGTTTGTAACATGAATTATTTTATCAGGTGAGTTCTTTGGGCGTATCATGATGCGCTACAAGAACGAATCCTGATAACATAATTCATGTTACACAACGAACCCGGTTTTGTATTTATCATTCTTTTCTAAACAATTACAACAATGTTTTGAAAATGTGAAAAAGTAGTCCGGCTGAGAACAATCATGATAACTATGGTATCACCCCTCTTCTAAGAGGGGTGATAACCCTCTCTGGGTTATCGGACACTTCTGGGTCATGATAACCAACGAAATTACATGAAAGATAATGATAAATGTACCGTCCACAGCTAGTAATCTCAGCTGGTAATACACGTGTGTACTTACTGTGGAGTATTAGATTTACAAAGTATTTTGTTGTACTATTGAGATATGAATACTCAGTACCAGAGACGACTCAAGTCATATTTTGAAGAATTCTTTTCTATTGTGTGAATTATTATCAAGTATGTTTAAACCCAATGTCATATCAAGACCCTCGCACTGGTATTTTCTGTGATTTATTATAAATATTTCCTGTTTTAGGCCCCTGGACGCTCTTATCACGTGACCTAGTATTGTTCTCACACTGTTAATCTCAATCTCAGGATTATTGCCAACAGCAGCCAATGTTTTCATAAACACGTGTAAACCTTTCATAGTCTTGCGACAACTATGACAGTTTCTGTAAGAACAAACCCAGAAGTGGTGAATTTTGTATAAAGTAGCAGTAAATAATCATTTCACTACGACGGACACCCCTTCACCCATTATCAGACAACGTATAGACATTATTGTTAGTTCTGTAACCCATATAAAGGGTAGCAGTAAATATGCACCTCACTAACAGGAACACCTGGCAATTATGGACACACTTTCACTCTCCTGTTGCAATAGGCTGGCTAGGCCTATAGTGTTACTGACCTACGATAGGAATCAGTTGTTGGTGGTTGATGTAATTACATGGCTGTGGGAAAGTCTAGGGCCATGAACCCAATCTAATTCCAACAACAACAAATCTTACAGATCTGCCTCTGAGACCTTCCCAAATGGACCTGGTCAAATGAATTATTGAATTAGGGGTTGGGGAGGAGAATGGTTATGTTAGGTTTACAGATAGTGTCAACAATCTCATTTTACCACTGAATTAGTGGAGCGGCTACTTGAATTAATTGTGTAACTTGTGAGACAAAAATCGAAATTGGCATAATGAGTTTTAAAGATGAAAGTCCAAGATGGCAGCCATTTTGGAAAGTGTCAAAAATACATTCAGCTCGTCAGAAAGTATAAAATTCCAACAGAAAAGTCCTCACATACATGTAAATGGTTGTTTTCTTCATATTACTCAATATTTTGAGGTCAATTTGGCAGCCATCCTGAAATATGGCCGTCATCGTGGATTTTCAAGTGGCTTGGTAGATGGAAATCTTATCTGTGCACTTGAGAGTCAATCTGCCAATTTTAGTGCTTGTGTCGCCTTTTGCAAGATTTTATTGAGAGATTGCCTCAAGCCGCCCCGCTAAAGAATATCTCAATAATCAATGTTTCTGTCAGTTCCATATCTCCTGCTGTTTCATCCTGTATTCCGTGTTTCAACCCCCGTTTTACCCCCTTATTTCGCCTCCCGTTTCACCCACCGTTTCACCCCCCTTTCAACCCTTGTTTTACCCCCTGTTTCACACCCGTTTTACCCCCTGTTACCCCGTTTCACACCCTGTTTCATTGTTTCCGTTTCACCCCCGTTTCACCCATTGTTTCACCTCCGTTTCACCACCATTTCCTTCCTGTTCCACCCCCTCTATTCACTCCCCCTGTTTTAACCCCCCATTTTGCTGCACCCCAGTTTCACTCTCTGGTCTGTTTCGATGCTGCCTGCAGCACCCCCACCCCAGACTATTTCCCACTCCCATTTTTCAACCCCCCCCCTGTTTCCCATTTCACCCCTTGTTTCACCCCTATTACACCCCCGTTTCCCTCTCTGCCGCAGTCTGTGTTGCTGCGGTGGTCTGCGCCGCGGCTGCCGGCGGGCTGCGGCGTGCGCCGCTACCTCGTGCGCCTCAAACACGCGGGCTACAAGCGCTCGCGCACGTGGAAGGTGGACGGGCACGTCGCCCGGACTGCATGACCTGCTACCGCACACGGAGTGAGTACAGTACATATGCACACACACCGCTGGCAGATGCATGCACGCACGCACACATGCATGACACACACACGTGAGTACACGCACACACACATGCACAGAGTGTGGGTACACACACACACACACACACACACAGAGACACCTCACCGTGCACACTACACACACACACACACACACACACACAGACACACACACACACACACACACACACACACACACACACACACACACACACACACACACACACACACACACACACACACACACACACACACGCACACACACACACCCACACACACACACGCGCACACACACACACACATACAGACACACACACACACACGCACACGTACACACACGCACAGTGTGTAATCGCACCCATGCGCACACACATAGTGACTAGGCCTATTTGGCCTAGCATCAATGCAAACGTTAGCTTTTACTAGTTGATGCTGGTTTGTTTTGTTTTTTGATCATAGAAGCTCTTTACAGTACTACAATTATCCCATGAATACCCAGCACCAATTACACGTCCCCTGCAGTTCTCGCCTGACTCCTGACACCCTGTTGCAGGTACTCTCTGCGCGTGGTGGCCATGACGTGCGAGGGCAAGGGCGCGCCCACGCGCTGGCTGCACGCACGCACGGGAGGAGGCGGCGGCCCGGCGGCGGCGGCGGCAGAGACGCGGGAGGCAGCGACGGGGGATAGCGGCGGCGGCGGCAGCGTGAAGGCGGGACTCACAGGTGAGAGACGACGGCTGTTTAGTCCTTTTGCCACTTACTGCCAGCTGAAGGTCAATGTCGTGTGTTCTTTTGTTTAGTCCTTTTCCCACTTTTAAACCGGATGTTCCTCGTCAGTCTTCTAACTGGAGATCTAGACTTCTTGTTTTTACACCCTCAGCCCCCAGCTCCTATCCCCACATACACACAGCAAACACCCCAGTGCGTAGAAGTCTGGTGCCCAACCATACAAGAATCGCTAGCAAACATATAGACCTCCACCATAGGCAGATCCAGGGTGCACCCCCCTTTTGCCACCAAAATACTTCATTTTCTTAGGTTTTTTACATGTCCGCCATCGATCGCGCATACGAAACCCATGAAATCCCTGAAGTTTGTCCCTCTTTTCTAAAAACCTGGACCTGCCATTGTCCACAGCATGTAATCTGTGTCCGTAACCATCATACGGCCGGCTGCATTCTCTTCACTCCCACAGTATTGGTGGATCCATCATGTTCAGATTCATAACCATGGTCATGGATTGTGGATCCAGATCTCTGCCATGTGTGTAACGGATTGCAGGCGTAGAGTATGTAGGACTGAGCCAAAACGACCTTTATCATAACTACAGAGTCCAGCCAACCCACACAGCAGTATTTGCTTTTTGTCTGTGCTATTTTTATATCCAATATCAAACAAGCCCTATTTTCTTTTTTAATTCATTAAAAGCCTTTCAAATTATATAGAGTCTTAACCGTAATAACATAATACATGCTGTAATAGTTTTGTTATGATTCAATGATGAATGAATGATTCATCATGTATTATGTATTGTTATAATGAGGACACTATAGAATTGAAAAGCTTTAATACATGTATGTTTGTTTTAAAATTACGACTTGTTTGATTTTGGATAGTAAAACAAATACAAAAAATACAACCTCATGATGAATGAATTCTGGATCCCCAGTTATTGAGTAGGTCATCCGGGAGTCATTGTGATGTCTGTGGAAAACATCTGTGTCTGTGTGTGTGAGGGGGGGAGCAATGGTGCCAAAACAGCGATATAAAGAATGATAATCATACCACTATTGTTTCATTTTTACATACCGTGGGGCATATAAATTTTAAGCCAACTGATGTTCTTTATTTACATGAGCAACTTTTGTTAGACCTACTACCATCCGATGCTTTCATGTACATTACAAAACAATTCTCACACGTTGCCGCTCATTCTCGATTCTGATTGGTTAAGAGTCGTGCGGGAGAATGTATTATTCATGACATGTGTCATGTTATCATCAAGGAAATAAGATATATATAACTGTAATATAGCTAACTCTACATTTAATAAGACAAATTGCAACATAACATAAAGATATTAAATACCACAAAACAACAACAACAACAAAAGAGCAGAGAATTATACTGCTCCTTAAATCGTGCAATCTGATTGGTTTAGAGCTGACCCACATTCATAGATCCGATTCACATGAATTCATGACCATGGGCACATTCGTCAGTCGCACTGTACTGGCCAGATGGAGTAAGTGCTTCTGCCAGTAGGTCAAGTGGCCGCCAGATGCTAGCTAGCTCAGCTAGACGCTAGCCAGATGCTAGCTAGCGGCCGCGGCGCGAGTATTAATCGCTGTTGCCAGTTGTGATGACAACTGTCCCGCCCCCCCCCCCCCAGTTACCAGACTTGCCTCTAACACTGGGCATGGATTACATAGTGGCTGTAGCTTGGTGCTCCAGTTCAAGTTTTAGATGTTGATCAGCAAAGCTCATATAGAGTAATACGCGGGTGGAAAGAGCTTGGCGTAGGTAGATATAGGTGCTAGCTGCCTCTTAAAGGAGGTACTGGCGTCACACACACACGACTGCATTTTCTTAAAGTACATGCCCTAGGACTAAAATAAAGGAGTTGCACCACCCCGTCAATTTTCCAGAAAATCAAGATGGCCGCCCCGGTTTTTGCTAAAACACGAAAAGTGATATATCTCCCTTAATATTGAAGATAGAAACATGATTCTGGTGTCTAATGGTATGTTTGTGATGGTGAGGAACCCATTGGTGTAGGAAAATGCTGAGTCAACAAAGAACTAAGTCAGTAAATCAAGATGGCCGCCAAAATGGCGGCTCATTCTTACAAAATTTATTTCTCCTGTCTATGCACTAAACACTATCTGATATATATCTGGTATAAAAACAAACTTTTAATTTGTATAAAAAAAACAAATACTTTAATATTCAATCTAGTTCAACAGTAAATGTCCTCCTCATTAAATATCTATTTCAATGGCAATTACATTTGCACAGGTACTTGCAACATTACATGTGGGTTTTTGCACATCGTTTTGAACGCACATTTACAGTAAGTGCAACATGGCATTGATGACTTCCGACAAGTGCATCTGTTAGTGGCACAAATACCACATTTGCAAGGTAATGGCATATTGGATGGTAATACAACATGGGCTTCGATAGGTTTGAGAAGGGCCCCATCTTCATAGAACCCATATTCAGTTGGGTCAATGGTAGATCCAGTCAAACAATGTGTGGTAACATATGTTTGATAAAATGCACGAAGTATGTGAGCTTTAGTTGCACGACTTGTTGGAGGCAGGTCACAAATTGTTTTATTCTGCTGGTGATATAAAAAGAACCTTAGTTCATCCAATGTTTGGAAATCTTGTTTCCATAACTTTACAAGGAATCGCTCTGTTTTGTCAAAATCTATTTCCATGGTCTCACCAAAGCCAACTAGGTAATCTGTAGAGTCCATCAACTTCACAGCAGCTGCTTTTTGACATTTTGCTTTTTCTGCTTGTGATTTATTTCCAGAGCAGGAAGGGTTTTAAATGTTTGGACCCATTCTTGCAGATGGTTTATCTATAGGAATAAATCTCGCCGAATCACCAATTCAGCAATTTCTTGCGTGAAAATGTTGTGCAATTGTTTCTCTGTAGTTTCATCAACATGGATAGGGTTTTCATACCTATTGATATACGTGACCAACTTGCTGACCCTAGCTTCTCCAGACTCTATCTCTGATCTGCTCAGTTCTGGATGAACAATAAGTTCACCATGAGCACCGACAACATTGCTTAAGTCTCTGTGAAGATTACTAACGGCCAGCATCTCATGATAAATGATCTCCCATTGGGCTACATAGGCTTTTTTCTTTGTGTTGCCAATTATACCTGCAGTGCTCTTCTGAGATTTATTAATGGTTTGCTCCAAACACATATCCATAGGGACAGCATTGAACTTCCCTTTTGCACGTTTCACCACAAATTTTCCATCCATGAAAGCTGAATAGACATCTGGAGATGTTTGTGGCAATTGTCGCATATCTTCTAGATAAAGAGAAGCCCATCTTAAATAATTTGTTCGATCACACGCTGAAAACAATGGGAGGATATTCTGCAGGCTCTGGATATGGAGTTGCCAATTGCCCTCTCTGTCTGCTCTGACTAGATCCCTCAAAAGAGACACCATATTGACAAAAATGTTCCAAAATTTGAATGTTTCAGATTTTTCTGACATTTCGCTTTTGAATTTGTCAAACTCATCAAGTAGTTGTTTTGATTGTAAAGTAAATGATTCCAAATGGGCCTTTGCATCATCAGTTTTGTTAGAGAAAAATGATTCTTTCAACCTCTCTATCATTTGCAGATCAACTAAATATTTCTTGACCCTTTCATCATCCAGGAAAAATTCTTTCCATTGCATTCTCTCCATTGTTTCACCTAGAAGCATCATGCCAGTTAAAGATCGGACATAATGGGACCCAGCAATAACACTTTTTACTACATTTTCTCCAAAGATCTCATTTTCAACTAGTGCAGTTTCAGCCCCACTTCCTTCTACATATTTGCCCATACATCCTAGAACAATTTTAATCATATGGAATGAGCCTAAACACAAGACAATGTTTGAAAATTGAATGGGTCCACTGTTATGCAAAACCCTTCCTGCTCTGCATGCACTCACGGGTACAGATTGTACAAGCAAATTTGGCACAAAAGCAGCTGCTGTGAAGTTGATGGACTCTACAGATTACCTCGTTGGCTTTGGTGAGACCATGGAAATAGATTTTGACAAAACAGAGCGATTCCGTGTAAAGTTATGGAAACAAGATTTCCAAACATTGGATGAACTAAGGTTCTTTTTATATCACCAGCAGAATAAAACAATTTGTGACCTGCCTCCAACAAGTCGTGCTGTATTACCATCCAATATGCCATTACCTTGCAAATGTGGTATTTGTGCCACTAACAGATGCACTTGTCGGAAGTCATCAATGCCATGTTGCACTTACTGTAAATGTGCGTTCAAAACAATGTGCAAAACCCACATGTAATGTTGCAAGTACCTGTGCAAATGTAATTGCCATTGAAATAGATATTTAATGAGGAGGACATTTACTGTTGAACTAGATTGAATATTAAAGTATTTGTTTTTTTTTATACAAATTAAAAGTTTGTTTTTATACCAGATATATATCAGATAGTGTTTAGTGCATAGACAGGAGAAATAAATTTTGTAAGAATGAGCCGCCATTTTGGCGGCCATCTTGATTTACTGACTTAGTTCTTTGTTGACTCCGCATTTTCCTACACCAATGGGTTCCTCACCATCACAAACATACCATTAGACACCAGAATCATGCTTCTATCTTTAATATTAAGGGAGATATATCACTTTTTGTGATTTAACGAAAACTGCGGCGGCCATCTTGAATTTCTGGAAAATTGACGGGGTGGTGCAACTCCACCTAATTTTTTTTTTAGTCCTAGGGCATGTACTTTAAGAAAATGCAGTCAAAACACACACACACACACACACGCACGCACACACACACACACAGCTCATTGTAAGCTCCACAGGGAGGAAATGCTACGTGACAGTGAAGCTGAAAGTTGAGTTTTCCGGTCAAATAGTTACATTACTGAGGTACCATTATTGAGGTAGTAACCATTACATTGGTGGTCACATTACAGACAGGTTGCCTATCACACCAGATGTCCATTTGTATCGGTGACACAAAATCATTGTGGAGCGCAGACGTAAACAAGAAATGACGTCACTTTCCATGAATTGTCGGCTGATCGTCAGATTACGCAGAAAACAGAGAAAAGCGAGAGCGAGATTTCCCGTGATGCAATTTTCTCCCTGGTGTTACGCTACAACCTGGCTGTTAGTGACACTGCAGTTGGAAGACGGTAAAAGTGGGGGAAAGTGTCCACAGTGGAGAGGTGTTCCTGTTAGCGAAGGTCCCTGTAAGTGAGGTGTCCTTGTTAGCGAGTTGTTTCTGTTAGTCGAAGTGATAGTTGATAGTTGTTAGTGATAGTCGATCATTCTATAATGATAGATAGAAAACATGACACACGGGGAGAATTGTATCCACAATCAAACTTGGGGAAAACAAAACAAAACAAAACATTATATTATATTTTTGAAAAGCAACCTGTGGAGTTCGAAAACGATTAAAATTATGTTTAAAATTTGTATTTTAGTGATAATTGTTGAAAGAAAAGCGGGTAAAGACTTCAGAATAATTGAATCATAGCAAATATTCTACATTCACCATGGACAGACACTATGATGACACTATGATGAACAGAAATCCCATCCGATGCGTATATAGATGTTCACCTTATTGGTGAGGATGGGTGCAGAAAGGACCCTTACCAGTGACTTACACTATTTGCACTAAAGTGGCCGAGTTTCCATTCACAGACAGAAGAACATTCAATCTAATTTAGTTTGCATGTACAGTGCGCTGTTGTTATGTTGTTGCACCTTTGATGCTCAAAAACACCTGCGGCCTGGCTGCTTGCAGGGATGGGTTAAAATGAACATCTCACTTAGCCTTTGTAAAAGCCCAGATTATCGTTTGAAAGGATTATTGAAATTTTTTATCATTGCACTCAGAAACAGCCACAGTCTAAATGTCTCAGCTTGGCGAGTTGATATTTAAATTGCAGCTTATTAGAGTCAGTCTAAGATATGCTATTGCACATGGCAAAGGAGGGGTGTGACTATACAGAGGTTCATTTTAATAACTTATGAAGGTTTGTAACCGTAACATTACTTATTATAGAGGTGGTCTCAATAGAGAACCTGGTTATTGGAGATTCACGTTTGAACAAGTAAAGGTGAACACAAACTTCGTGAAATGTTAACGTTTTCCTAGTCACGCAACTGTCAATAGATTGCTCATTCTACTTTACATCTACACCAGGTCATTGGCATCATTGCCACACTATGCTGTTCCCAACTCTCTGAGGAATATATAGCAAATTAATACCGTAACACATGGTGATCACGCATTCAAACGCCTGGTATATCATTTCCTATTTAATTTATACATAGCGCAATACATTAGAACCTTCCAGCAAGACCACTTTGTAAAGAGAACACCTCTAATTCCTTTTCTCACAGTCACAATCGTTCATAAAGAGGTTTAAGCCCCACTATTTTACCCATATAGGCCCCTCTCACATCAGCATTCCATACGCCTGGTATATCATATAGCTATTAATTTTTTATATACAGTAATTATACATTAGAACCTTCCAGCAAGACCACTTTGTAAAGAGAACACCTCTAATTCCTTTTCTCACAGTCCCAAGCATTCACTAGGAGCTTCAGGCCCCACTCTTTTACCCCATTTAGGGCTCTCCCTTTTACTCAATCACTGGCGTTAGGTCCCTCTATTTTACCCCATATAGACTCCCCCTTTTTACCCCACCGGTCATTCTGCCCACGTCCGCGCCGGACATCGACCGAGTTATAAATAAGCAAACCTCGCCCCCTGGGTGTGTGGGGGCGGGTGGGGGCGGACTGCCAACAGCACTATGTCAGATCAATGGGCTCTCCCAGGGGGCAGGAGGGCGGGAACGGGTCGTAGCTCAGATTGGAGGCTGAGATATGTTGTTGTGGGGGCGGGAGGGGTGGAAAGACCCCCAGGGGTGGCAGTATAGACGGTGAATGAAGTGGGTGGGACATTTGCAGACCAACAGCTGTATATATTGTAAATGTAAATGTGGCGGTTTATAGTTGTGATCCAAGTCTTGCTCTCACGACATTACATTTTACACCAGGTCATTGGCACACTTGTTGGCCAATTGATCATTTCTCACATGTGGAGCAATGCTAATCACTCACACAATCACTCACTCACTCTTTCAACCCAATGACATGTACATAATAAACATGTAGGTGCCAGGGAGCAGTGTGCAACTAGTTAGGTATGAGTTTGCTCAACAACCTCCACCAGACCCAACAAAGAATCGAACCCACGACCTTCTGCCACGAGTCCAACTCGCTATCCACTCCTCCACAGAAGCACATGTTTGTATTCCAATATACTACAGAGGATATTTCATTCATGTTGTCTCATTGAAACTGATGATGTGTGTAAACACGAAAACACAATGTGTTCTTAATGTCGTTGGTTCCATTTGTTAAAATACATGTCTATTTATCCGGACGCCATTGATGAGAGATCCAGATTTTTGATAACCCAGAGCTCAGGCAGCACTGATAGGCCATAATACGGCGGTGTACTGACTGTGAATGCTCTCATTAGGGCTGTGATCTACGTGGTGTGGGCGGGAGGTGGACACGCTCACGGTATTGGCAGTTTGTTGTGTGTGGGCGGGCGGGTATTTATCACATACAGACTGTGTGGGTGGAGGGGGGGGGCAGATAGACTGGGGGGGGCAGGAGTTCTGGGGTGGCAGGGTGGGGGTTCTGGGGTGTGGGGGACTGGGATTTTGTTTGGTAGGGAGGTCAGACTGGGATGTGTGTAAATGTGTGTGTGTGTGTGCGCGTGCGTGCGTGCGTGCGTGCGCGCGCGCGCGCGTGAGGGGGTATGATTTTGTTTAGTAGTGAGTTTAACCTGGGATGTTTGTGTTAAAGTGGGGTGTATATAATTTTGTTTGGTGTAGTGGGAGAGGGGCGGGTGTGCTTGAGTGTGAGCCTCTGGCAATCTGAAGGTTGTGTAGAGGGGAGGGAAGGGGTCTGTGCTGGCAGTGTGTTGTTAATAAAATATACATACTTACGTGTACGTGTGTGTGAGGGCAGTGTGTTGGATGCGGGGATGTTTGATATGTGTTGGGTCAGGATTTTACATATTGTCTGGGAACTGCTTCATACATCCCCAATGAGTTTTATATATTATAATTATAAAGGTCAGAGAATGACAAATGCCCCAAACAACAGCAAACAACCAGGATATAGAACACTGCACTGGAGAGCAAAAAAACAACCTCACCTATAAACCATTTGCGATCAAAGCGCTATGGACGGTGGTGGGCGGAACACCACAAAACAACAGGCAAACAAACAAAACGGCGGCAGCAGAACAAACTAGCAGCCGGCTAGATCAAAGCGTAACCATGACAGCGACAAACACACTGTCAGCCAGCCAGACAGTGACAGACTGAGTGACGTCATAGTGTGCAGTGGACCGGAACCGGGTCACAGTGCTGGAATACACCAGTTTTCCTATTGATGAATTCTGGGAGTTATGTAGGCAAACAAACAAATCAGGTGACTTTTCACGTGGTTTACAGTGCATTCTGGGAATGTGTTAGATAAACATTGAAAAGACTAAATTGTGTCCTCGTTTACGCCATCAGAGGGTCTGATTGATTGAGACTAATCACCTAGCGGCCGAATATGGTACTACAATCGCACCCTAATAATTATCTTGGAAATCAAGTGTATGAGGTCACTATAAAAAACAGAACATCTGTAGCCTACTTCCCTATGCTAAAACGCTGGAGGTTAGTACATGAACAGTACAGCCTCTAATTGAGACACAAGTGGTCTCAGGAGAGGAGTAATCTATGTTTGATGTTTTTGAACTGTTAAAAAGCTCAGTATCAGCAACAAATATATATTGGTGTTTTCGTGCTTCTTGATAAAAATGATAGGATTGTAGATTGTTGATATTATTAAAACGTCTGCTTCACTCTTATTGTGCACTTCAGTCGTAGTGCACCTAGTTTGACACCAATGTTTTTTTTTGTGGATAAAGCATACGTATGTGATCTGAAGAGTTATTACTAAAATCGGCAAATTGATACAACTCACTTACTTTCATTACAACCACTGGCAGATCCAGGTTTTTGGAATGGGGGCGCACTTAAGGTATCTCTTGGGTTTCACAAGAACTATCCATGGCGGACATGCCAAAACACGTGCAAATGACATATTTTGAAGCCCCCCCCCCCCCCGTCCCCGACTTGGATCTGCATTCATACATATCTGCATCTTTGTGATAGAAGCTTGATAAACATGAGGACGTTGTGAAAATAATCAGTTTTACTGAATACACACAAATTGACAAACACCACCAACAAATGACCCGGATATATTGGGATTAATGGACTTAGTTGTAAGTCCCGGCAAAGGCTGTGTGATTTAGCCACATGGGCTTGAGGAGAGAGAGGTCTCCAACCTAATACATATCAAATTTTTAGATAAATCATTTATACTTGCTTTTTGAAAGCCAAATATTTTCTCCTTATCAGGAAGGCTTCACCAGGGCCAATGTCTAATAACTGTCTGACAGTATCAACAGCTGCAGACATGAGTAAGTGGGTCAGTGGGGGGGGGGCGTGTGTAAAACTGTATTACTGTCAGATATTCAATGGACATTGGCGCTGTCTTGATAAGAAGAAGAAGGAAATATCTGGCTTTCAAAAATGAAAATGCAACTCTACTCTCACTGTTCTGCCAAGCAAGCTCCTACCACTGTATTGACTTAGCTGAAGAGGCATGTTCCATTTGACTGTATCAAGTGGCCCTGACGGGATTCAAACTCGTGTGAGAGCAGAATTGAATTCACAAGCAAACTATATATACATTTATTCATAAAAAGCAACTACAAATTATTTGTCCAAAGTTTGATATATATTAGTTTATAGCAGAAAATCCAATGAATCCCTTCAACACAGAGTCCTCAAATATCAACAAATGGCCGCCAGATTTGGCTGGGATTGAGCCGAGCGCTCACAGATCCAGATCCCTGATGGCCTCAGCCTAATTGATCCACTTCTGTGGCGTCTGGATCCAATAAAGCTGCGGCCGGGATCCTATCTGGATCTGTCCCGGCGGCGGCGGCTGGTCACGTGATGTGTGGGGACGTCATACTTCTGTCGCGATCAATAACAGTCAGCTGGAGTACAACCTCTCTGTGGAGACCAAGTCAAAGTGAAGTCAACTCAAATACAGTGGAACCTGTAATTAAGACCACCTCTATATTGAGACCACCTCTATATTGAGACCACCTCTATGATAAGGCCACGTTTTTACGGTCCAAAACCTTCTAAAAGCTATCAATATGAACCTCTGTATAGAAACCACCTCTCTATTGAGACCACCTAACACTGGTCTCGACGGTGGTCCTAATAGAGAGGTTCTACCGTAATTATTATGTTATGCTGCCACGTGAGATACATTATCTGAGTATATTTGAATATATAAGAAAAATCACTCAGCCAATTTCAATAGAGGGGTGGTCTCTTTTAGGTTGGTGGTCGTCTTTTATGGAAGTTTGGAACAGCAAACAACGGACCATAGAGGTGGTCTCTTTATAGCGGTTGTCATAACTGTAGGTTCTACTGTATTCTACTGTATCTCTTCTGAGACAATCTCAGCGATCACTTTTTATGACACATCATTTTGCTTGGAAACAGCTCTGGCGACCAGAGATGTGCGATAATGGGGGAGTTATAGTCCTCAAACAGGCCAGGCGGACACCCTGGTAACTGTCTGTGTTTCTGTTATATTTTTTTTCTTTTCATTCACCCCAGTTTGTACCACTTACGAACGCCACGCTCAAATGTACAAAAGTCCATAAAGTTACTGGTGCCCGCATCCAATCAGAGAATCTCATTTGCATATGAATATACGTAAAAATGAACTCGTTCTTTCCATCCCTTAAAGACATGATAATTGGGGATTACCCGGGTATTATTAAAACATGTCTACTATTTCAAATGGTTAGATTTAGTACACAACAATCTGATGTGGCGACCTCACCTCTTGAGTTCATGATGACTTTGTCACCAGAACATTGGAGCTCATGTTGATACATACCCGGGGACACTTCTCAGGAAATACCCCCCCCCCACCCCCCCCACCCACTACCACCCACACATTTTCACATTTTCCCGGCAAAATACTTCATTTTGATATGT
>CM032663.1:4301346-4315529 GCA_019095985.1 Streblospio benedicti
AACCAAATTGAAAAGGGGGGGCGCCCTTTGGGAAAAATTTAGGTGCCCCCCGGGTTTTGGGGGCCCCCCCCTTTTTCCCCCCCCCGAAGCCCCCTTTTGAGACCGGGGGGGAAAGCATGAAACCCTCCGTACTGTTCCCCTTTTATGAATTTTTTAAAAGGCTAATAAGAAAGTTTACTTTTGTTTCATTTTAAATTTGAAAAATGTTTTTATTTTCCCTTCCAATGAAGGAAAAAAAAAAATATTCAAAGGGCTTGGCGCACCCCAAATGGGTTTTTTTTCCAATTTTCGGCCCAATTTAAATGTAAAATTGAAAAAAAGGGGTTTTTTAAATTATTTTTTAATCACAGGTGAGGCGGTCATGTACATGAGAAATATCAAATGTGTAAGAAACACATAAAAGCGTATGTTTATAAAAGCATATGTTTTATGAAAGTAGAATTTTGATTCAGATGTACATCAACAACAATCGTGTGATTATTATGACCCACATCGACTGATGTCGGGCTCTCACTGACCACCCACTTTACCGCCCACTGACCGTTGCAGCATACCTGGTGATGCTGACCACGCGGCCCAAGCTGTCGATCAGCCGGTGGGAGGTGCGCATGATCACAGGGCAGTCGGCCCACGCGCTGCTCCAGAACCTCATCCCCAACACCACGTACTACCTCAAGGTGCAGGCGCAGAACGGGCTGGGCTACGGACCCACGTCCTCCACCGTGGCCTTCACCACACCCCCAGGTGAGTGCGCGCTCAATGACCGCTCACTGACCAGTCACTGACCAGTCACTGACCAATCACTAACCACACACTGACTGACCATTCACTGACCACTTGCAATTGCTTACCACTATTGAGCCCTCAATGACAAGGCACACAATGTCCTCATGACACACCCTGGTGAGTTGACCTTTCGCTGACCACTCACTGATCTTTCACTGACCACTCACTGACCGCTCACTGACCACTCAATGACCACTCAATGACCACTCACTGACCCCCTCCTGCCCTACTGACCCCCCATATTGTTGGCAGCGTCTGGCGGCTGGGCTGGCGGTGCCGGCGGTACCGACTCGAGCTCCGCGGCCGCGGCGCCGTCACCCACAGTCTACTTCCCCGACGCCGACAGCAGCAACAGCGGCGCCAGCAACAACGACGACGACGACGGAGACTACGACGAGTACGAGTGGGCCGAGGACGAGGAGGAGGAGGACTGGGAGGAGGACGAGCAAGCGCGCCAGGTGATAATTTTGGGCATTTTGCCAATTAAATTTTGCTTTCCAGAAGGCCATTTATGATAGTTTGTGTGGTTTACTTGTGATGAGGCAAACATTGCACATTGTGTGCTTTCGGGTCTTGTGGTGCGTGTTAAGCAAACTTACCTCTAACAGGTTGCACACTGCGATGTGAATACAGGTGAATACAGCTCCATGTGTTGATCGCGCCGCTTCAACTCAGCTGCTGAAGCAAAGCATTGTGTTTTGTTCATTTGCAACTAACTATGTATGTCTTCAGACAAGCTAGAGGTTTTACCGATGAACTGATTTCGATCAAACTTTACACAACTATGAGGTATCGGGCGACACCAAAATGATTTGATTTTGGCCACTTTGCCAATTAAATTTTGCTTTCCACAAGGCCATTTATGGCAGTTTTACTAGCATGCAATTCACGTTAGCATGAAAGAATTGATGTTTCAAGGCAGCAACAAAAGTCTACCTGGTGTTGTTTGCTATTTGCTGCTATGTAGCATGAAGGAGCCAATATTAGACAATCCCGCACAGATTATTTGCGGCTGATTTCGTACATTGCAATTGTGTACTTTTAATCAAGATTTCATTAATAATTTAGTAAACATCTTTATTTTTCATGAGTCAACGTTGTTCTAGCAAAGCTGTGATCTCTGGGCACTTTTAATCTAGTTGTTGTGATGATGCAAACATTGCACATTATCCTGTTGACTTGGTTTTCTTATGCTGTATGTAAATCAGATTTGGTTACATGGGGTATTTTGTGTCATAGCTATAGCCAGTTATAATCGCTGAAGATGTGTTTTAGCCACAAATTGTTTTACAAAAAATGTAATGTTGCATTAATCAAGAACCGTTCATTATTATTTGGATATCCTGTGCTAGTTACTTTTAAATCACTTACATGCATATATAAATATACAAAAGACCAGACTGGAAAGGTTAGCCTCGTGGTTTAATGCTGGTGTGAACAGGAGATCTTGAGTCCATTCCGCAACCTTCTGAAGCTTTACAGGTCTACTGAATTCTAAGATTATCTGACCTGTAATTGATAAGATTCCTTTAAAGATGTCATAGCTAATAACGTTCCCTTCTTTGATGGGGGTGGACATGAAGGGATCTTATACAGTCGGTTGGGTATATATGCTGAGCCCCGGTTTTTGATAAAAAAAGTCACAAAACAGAAATCCCCTATGTCTTGGCAACTGACTTAAAGTACCCATAAAGACCCCTACCTATGTCTCTTAATCTTAAAGCAAAGACGTAGATGGGAGTCGGGGGAGGATCTTATACAGGGGGCTATTCCAAAGTCGTAGTGGGTATATATGTCTTTTTGCCTTTAAGTTTCATGTAGATTCAATGTATTGTTTTAAACACCAATATTTAATACCCCTATTCTGGCAAAAACACATTTAAGACCCCACATTTTAGATAGTAGAGTTCCTGTTTCCAACTCGTCAACCAGATGTTTATGAAGTGCGTAAACTGGCACTCCCTGCTTACAAGCGTGTAAACAGACTGAGTTATTTTGTTAAATTGTCAAGAATCATGAAGATGCATTCCAAAAAGGTAAAGGTTCACAACTTAAGCTTTAACTTGCTTCAAAATGTAAGAGATCCTGTGTCAATAGTTTACCTGTGATCCGATGCTGTAATTCTGTGACACAATGAATTCCCACCAAAGTGTTTTCTCCACATAATGACCCTTTGCATGTGTTCCAGAGAGGAGGCATCTGATTGGCTGATTCAGTCAGCGCCTCTGATTGGTGAGCGTCGGGACGAGAGTGAGGCTCTGGGTATTAGTCTCAATTCAAACACTCTGGCATTTATTGCAAGGGATGTTTTATTACTCAGCGTGTATTATCATTATGTATATTAGGGCATGGGCGAGATATGTTTTTTTGTTAGCCCCCCACCTCTGCAACGAAACGCCATTTTTGAAGCCTTAGTATGCCTCAACATGAAATGGAACGTTAACAGTGAATATATGGGGTTCTCCTACATATTCTAGAGCCACTTTTCAGCATAATCACACTTTACTACAAGTCTCATATTTTGCAATAAATATCCACCCAAGTCTTTTTTGTTACAAAGGATGTTTTTATTACTCAGTGTGTATTTTGTGGGAATTATTAATATTCATACTGTACTTGTATTTCCATATAATCGTATATAATGTCCATGCTTATTATTATTATTATTATTATTTAATCCTATGAATAAAAAAAAAATAATTTAAAAAATCTCATCTGACCATACACGACCCATGCCTCCGCAGGTGGTGTTCCAGTCGGTGGTGAAGCACACGGTGTCGGCGGTGACGCGTGGCGCGAGGCTGACTGCGAGGCGGCGCCGGGCGACGGCGGGCGCTGGTGCGGTATCACAAGGCCGACCGGGGTCGCCCGACGCCCGCTACCTAAGGCCACGCCCACCACGCGTGTGGATCGTGGACAACCTGGTGCCCGGGCGCACGCTTAGTACCGCGTGCGTCAGCGGCGCTGCTCCGGATAGCCTTGAGACCGCTGGTCCCAGCCCGGCGCATCGACACCGCCTACCCAGACCGCGCGACTAGAACCCGCGGCCAGAACCCGCGACCAGCCGTGGGTCAGAACCACGACTGTGACATCCACCCAGACCACGACTAAACGCGACTAGCTGCAACTAGCCGTGGCCAGAGCTAGCCACGACATCGCCTACCCATCCCATGACGATGACTAAATGCGACTAGCTGCATCTAGCCGCGACCTATGACCCAGACCACCGCAAACTCGACTAGCCTGACCCTGATCGCGAAACGCCGCAAACTTTGACCCTGATTTCAACTAGCCGGGAACTTTTGACCTTGACCGTGACCTTGACCTGACCTTTGATGCCGACTACCAAGGACCCAGAATACTTCGACCTTGACTTAGACTAATTAGACCTTGACTAGCCGTGCCCTCTGACTTCAATTAGAGGATATGTAACCCTAGACTAGCACTAGCATGGATCTAGACTAACAGTGGAGGCTTCGTCATGGGTGTGGACAGTTGGAAATACAAAGGGGTTTGAGACAAGGCATGGATCTGGACTATTGTACAGTTGAAGCCCAATCTTCATCAGGAATTATGGATCGGGATAGATCCAGACAGACTAGAGAGATGTAGACAGTGGTGACCACGCGGCTAGTGTTGTGAAGGGTTTGTCTGGGGACTAGAGAACTGTGTGCATCAGTGTAGATTATTCTAGCAGCATGTACTTGTGGTCTAGTCAAATCTAGCAGCCAGCCAGTACTTGTGGTCGAGACAAAGCTTGCAAATCTGGGAAACTACATGTAAATATACCAACCTGTACGGCGTGTTTTGAGGTTTTCGTGGATTTTGCTGCGGACTGTGGAATATGATCCTCTGCCATGGGGAGATTTTACGAGGGTGATTTGTTTGTAGAATCACAGCAATACTATACTAGTAGGACCACAATGTTTTTGTAGACGTGTAAGGTTTACTCTAGAAATTCATTTCGAGAATTTCATATAGGAAGTTCATTTGGATGTACGTGAAGTGAAGATCATGCAGAGACTTTATAAGTGCAGAACATTATATCATGATATAACATTACATTAGTTACTCTTTAATATATGACTGTCTACTGTACATAGTATATGACTGCATGTCACTAATAAGACGATAGGAATAGTAACAGTTATCATATACACGCTCGGACAATGGATATTCACACATCCATATGTTAATCTAGATTCTGTAATATATATGTGTTATATAAGTTTAATTTTATTACATACTTATTATGTATATGTTGAATCTCAGTCGATGCATTTGAATAGAGAATGTGTACTTTGTGGCGTGGGTTTGAGTGCGTTATGTGTGATGACTGTCAGAATGATACGTGTGTTTACGTTGTGTAAAACCATTACACAATCCGTGTTTGCGTTATGTAATTGCGTCGACAATCATTCGCTATTAGAGAATTGGAACCTTGATGATGTGTGCTTATGTGTTACTGTTACAGAGTGGTGTGGTTCAAAGTGGTGAAGTTTGTATGAATATGGGATATGGGACAAATGATGAACCTGCAGATGGAGGGGTAGCTGGGCACTGTTGTGGGTGGGGCGGGGTGGGGGTCAAATGAGGATAACAAATGTTGTATCAAAAAAACTTTCAAATGTCATGTACTTAGTTATAGGCTCTTTGTGAAAAATGAAATAGGATTGGATGTAATAGAAATGGAGTGAAACATCACTTTCTTACTGTTATAACAGAGATAATAAGTGCTGAAATATTTAGTTTTGCCTGTATGTTATCATGATGAATTTGTGAACTGTACTATAAACTATATCATTGGATACTAACATGAAACATGAGTTGAAACAAGTGCAGACATTATGTCTGTGAAGTAATGTTTGTGGACTTAAACTTACATGTATTTGGTTATCACTGTGTTAAATTTGCATTGAGTTATCATTGTATTAAATTTGGAGTATGTTCATTGAAGCTGAATTTTTGCTATCGCATGAATTTGCTATCAAACCACACTAATTGCCCAATGACTATTGAAAGTTGCCAATAGAGTTATGATCAATAATGTGATGATATAAACAATTAACATTAGAGATATTTAGTTGTGTGTTTTTTTAAATTTTATTTATTTTATTTTTTTATTTTTTTTTCGGGGCTGGTATGACATTGTAGTCTAAAGTCGAGTGTTATGATAGATGGCACAGATAACATACCAAATAGAACTTTGGTGATAGTGTGCAAACTGGGGTGGGTGTGGTCAGGTGTGGTTGCGCGTTATGAATGCATTGGCCAGACACGCGGTGTCTGTGATGGTTATTTATACTGGCTATACTGTTAGTGATGTGGTCCTGTACTGCTGGTGGTGCTGTCAGAAATATGCATGGTAAATGTTACTGCTGCTGTGTTAACATATGGTGTATGTCTACTGTTATATTAGAGACGATAACATGTTTAATGCAAGCGCCAATAGTATTGACATAGAGGGTTCCATCTCCAAGTCTATGAGGCCTCTGGCTGGACTCGAACCCTGGACCACTACCACAGTTTACCATTAAAATATAAATAAACTCTTTAGACTTGGAGAATGAGTCAATAGTTACATTAATTCCAAAATACAATATCTATGGACAAGCTATGGCAATAAAACTTTATAACACGGGGGGACAATAGTACGTATTCTGCAACGAACCTTCTACACCCCACCAGTAGTAGTGGGGAGGGTGGTGCACATGGGGCTGAGAAAAAGCCACGAGCGATTGGGCCTCACGTTTCAGGCTGCTGTGACTGTAGCTTAACGCTTGTAGACTCAGACAAAGTTGGTGCCGTTCCCGGTGCCGTCTGCTTGTGATCTAACACCCGGAAGAGGCGAGAGAGGACAGTCAGTGTGGTGGTCACTATTGGTATACAGTGGTGTGCTGACTTGGGGAAACTGAGTTGTTATTGAGTAGTGTGTGAATTTAATACATTGAACCAACAAAGTCTGTGTGATATTGTATCTCTCCTAGGCTTCCTTGAACCTGTGTAATGTAGTCTTGACCTTCCTTGGTCCAGTATTACATATAAACTTCAGTATATGATATGAACTTTACACAAGGGGTGGTTGGGTCCCACAAGTCCACCCTCCCCCCTTCCAGCAAATTCTGGATCTGCCACTGATAAGCTGTGGTCACTATATAGATAACCTGTCATTCAAGGGTGGTCATGCTGGAAAGGTGGCTTCATTAGAGAGGTGGTCACAAAACACAACACACTTGTAAATGTAAATAACCTGATGATCTTTCAGAAGTGGTCAAGTTACTAGGGTGGTCAATACAGTATTAACGTGACCACATAATAAAGTTTGGTTGTTAGTGTGATATGGTTAATATTATAATGTGATTGTCATAACATGGATGACACAAGAATGAACTCTTGATCATCCTCTGTCAATGCTGACTCTAGCCTCGGTCTTCCCCAGTTCTGATGCCGCATTCTAGGTTTATACTTTTTTTCTAATCGTAGTTCCTGTCTAAAACCAGCAGGTGGCTACAAACAATTGCATTCTGGGAAAAATAGAAAAACAGTATCAGTCTTTATCATTTCTTTCTGCCACACCGTAGCATCACAGAGCTTTGGTTGATTGAGGCTGCACCACGTGCGAGTAAAAAGTGTAGTATCTATTTTGAGACACAACTACGATCGTACATAAATATTTCATTAAGACAGCGATAATTAAGAAAATTGGTGTATAGTCAGTGTTGTTTTCCACAGACACGTGGCTATGTTATTGTTTACCACAGACACGTGGCTTTGTTATTGTGGCGTTTTTATCAATTGGTGCAATATTGTAGATTGTAAATATAATAACAATAAAAGGACGGTAACAGAATCAATTTGTTTGTATGAGTTTGTTTCATTAATTCAGCACACAGGCCTCTGCAATACTTGGTTGCTCACCTTCAAATCTTATACTTAATGAGCCAGGTTGGTCAGAATCTCTGTGACGTGGACACGTTCATGACGTTCTTACGTTCTTTTATGTAGTATTCACAAGACTAGATCTATTAGTTTATGGTTATAAATCTCATTAATATGAATAAAACACATCGTTTATAACAACAAATAGCGACTGTACCGTGACAACCAGACTAAACTGACAGGCTGACGGAATATTTGGCTATTTTCTATAAATTTAATCCACTTTTGATCTTGCAATGTCTGCAAGTTTGATATTTTATTTGGTTGTATGTTTATTCTGAGATGTTTTGATTGAATATCTGTTGAATATTCCCCTCGCAAGCTCGGGCAATATTCAACAAATTCGGGCATTGATTCATGCATATTGACCTCAATACCATGACATATTTCTTCGATATATAATCCTTCCTTCATCGCTAGTGGGTGTGTGTGGGGGTGGGGTGGGGGGGGGGTGATTTAGTATGTAGTGGGTTATGCTTGGTATGAGTGAGAGTCACCTCAATTCAACATGATAATACAGTATAACCTCATTATTAAGACCACCATAGAGACGGGCCTTGAGTGATCTTAGTGGAAAAGTGGTCGTCCTAGAGAGGTTTGTCCGTGTATCAGGCCTTCCAACCAAGACGCCTGAAAAGAACCGATCATGCAAGTCATTTCTCTTGAATATATGTGTTATTAAAGTTTTCAAATTGCGTCAGTTGTTCGTTTTTTTTGTGCATTATGCTGCATATTTTACATTTGGTAGACGTTCTCAGTACGATTAAAGTACACAAATGATTTTCATATAGAGGAAAGGAGATGTGATAATTATAGAATATTTTATATGGAGTCACAGACGATCGAAACATTCATGAAACAGTCTCTATGAAGTGGAGGAACATCTAGAAAAGCCGTGATATCTTGCTGGATTTGAAAAAAAAATTCTCAATTCATTTCCCTTTTAAAAATGTATAAGACGTTTAGGGGTTGCAAAGGAATTTGGTTTATGGACCATACAAAAGATCATACAAATACAATGAAAAAATTCAGTCAATGTTAATTTTGACTGTACCGAAATTGAACATGACTTTTGTGGGGTCCGTGATTGTTATACATTTTTAAAAAGGGAGCTTGTTATACTAAAATAAAAAACGAATTTTTCTATCTCCAGCAAGTCTTTTGTCAAATAAGACGTGAGCTTGCAAAGAGGTGGTCCCTTCAGAGATATGAGCTACAATGGGGTCCTAATTGGAGGTTATACTGTAAAGGTTATTCATTAAACACATCTATGGATTGATCTATATATAACTTGAGCCTTCATTATTATGCATGGTTCTGATCTGTCTATACGGGGCCACGGGTCACAATGGGGCTATTGTGGCCGGACAATGCTGGTCAATGGGCCCTGTTGGTGAGATCTCCTGACATAGACACGTGCACATGTAAATATTCACAATTGCCCCATGTATGTATATAAAAATCAGTGAAGTATTCGTTGTGTGAAATTCTCAGGGAACCCTGTAAATCTTTGGAAGGTCGTAGAATCGAACTCACATTCTCCTGTTCACAGCAGACCAGTTATATGTGCATGGACAAGAGCCATAAGGCCAACCTTTCCTGACGCTTAGAGACATATATGTTCTATTTCTGTCACATTCTTTGGCATATAATCGTGATCCCCCTAACATGTACTAGCCATCAGGCATGACACACTCGATAGAACCGTCCCCAAGGCCACTTCTACCACCACGGACTTATACATTTTGAATATGTTTTGTAACTTGTTGGATATTTTTAACATTAGAAATTACATAATTGAAACTGTCATCATTCTTTAGCTTAAAGAATATAAACTTATACAGTTGTACTGACAGGTCACAGTCACCAAACAGAGAGACAAAACAACAGAAAACATGTTTTTTTTCTAGGACTAGCTTTAGGAAAATGTCAAGATACTTTAATGATCATACGTGACTTTGAAGCCGCCATATCAAATCACACTTGTTCATCTTCAGACCGGCAGTAGTCTAAGTACTAGTAGCTGTCTTTATTTCAAACGGTCCGATTTGATATGTAGTTTATTCATAGGCAGATGTTAAGGTGGGGCGCAGAGTGTGTGCTAACCTTGCTTTCCACACCCACCCACCCGCTTTCTTTAACCCCAGAATATTTACTGGGTCTTTGGCACCCCCGCTCGTGTGTACAAAGCCCATTAATTCATATATGTGCGCCCCCCTTACCCTCACCCCACTACCTTTAACAAAGGCCTGGATATGCCAGTGCTCTATTCCATAGGTATGGAATCAGAATTGATTGCACTATAAAAGATTGATTATTCTGAAAAATCTTGTAGAAATAGGGATACACTAAAAATGTAAAATTAATAGAGAAAAATGATGCTGCAATATACACATTTGCATTTGAAAAGCAAGGGGTAAACAGGATCCAAAAGATATCAAACTATTTTCTCATATAAGCTATCATGCCATATGATCATATTCTACTCGTTTTGGCAACTCGATCTTTCATATCTTTCCTACTTTGACAGTTATATGATGAAGTAATTAACTATCAAAATGATAATAATAATGTGGCAAAAACACACCGCACAATGTCACGAATTTGCCGTGCTACATTAAACACTGATAACGGTAATAACAACTTAGAATGTAATATTCCATGAAATAAAGTCTTGGCTCATAAGATCGTGTTTATAACAATGTAGCGTTTGTCATTAATACAGGAGAGAGAACCACCTCTACAAAAGACCACCTCAGTAGTAAGACCATGTCCTGCGGCTCCGATCCTTAATTAAGTGACAATCACCAGCTTCCACGTAAAGACCACCTCTCTATTGAGACCATTTGAGGCTCAGATCCACTAGTTGGCTTAAAAAGAGAGGTTCTACTGTATTCGTAACGATTCTAAACGGTAAATGAGATTTTCGGCACAAACTTAACAAAAGCTTGTTTTATGTTACTAATCCAATCGCACAATGGGATTATCGACGCACTGGGGATTATATGCGATTAATCCTCCTGACGTCTACATGTGCTCCTCTCTGTTGGGACCACCCGGTGGTCTCCATGGAGAAGTGGTCTTCGTATAAAGGTGGTCTCTGCATTGAGGTCCACTGTTGGCGGGTTTTTGGAATCACGAAAGTGTTGCTACTATGGAGGTGGTCTCAGTCAAGAGGTGGTCTTAAAAGGAGGTTGTACTGCAGTATGATATGCGCAGAATAATTACTAATCACTCTAAAAATGTCATAAGGCTCCAGTCAGACAGACACAAATGTTCACCTTCAGCAAAATCTATCTGTGGGTTAGTGCCTGGGAACTACCTGTACACGGCATATATTAAATGATTCTGTAACTTAGCAACATATCTGTGTGGGAGACAAATTATAAATGTCCGTACTCTTGGCGATTACGATGCTGATTCGGGGCTACAGTCGAGCGTGTGTGACTACAGCTTTGCAGAAGAGACTTGTGGGTGCAGAATTGGTTATTATGACGCATGATACTGTGGTTTGATACACGTCTGTATCAGAGCCGAACATTCGGGGATATTTCATACATGAGCAAATAGATTGGTAAACCTTTGATAACTTAACACATGTGGATACGACGTCTTAATGTGTTAGGCTTATGTGACATGTATTTATAAGTGTTCTGACAAACACAGATGTTTATATATTACAAACATTACCTTTAAGTTTGCAAATCTGAAAGAAGTTGCAATTTTATGACGACTTGGGAGTTATCACTTTATAAATCATTCAATGTACCATATTTTGGATATTGGTGTAATTTTGATGATAAACCCCTGAAAAATTATCATATTCGAGGTGCGTTTTGATTTGTGGATATGTCATACCACAGTGATATTAACAATATTGCCAACCAGCATGAAACTGCAATGATCATAGACATAAGCAAAACCACAACTAGCATTAAACACAAGATTGGTCCAAGTTTATAGCACGCAAAACAAACCCTGGTGTTAAACCAATGCTGGTGTGTTAGAAACTAGTACACTCTGGACCAAGTAGCCTTCAGGGCTGATCACCACTCACTGTACCAAGCTCACATACTGCTCCGGTTTACAGGGTCAGAAGTACGCATTAGAACTGATCCACCATCCACTGCGCCCGTTCCGGGCGGTGAGAAATCTTCAGGGGCTATCCCAGCCGACACTTCCTCACGCACTGTACCCACTCCGCTTGTTAGTACCCATCAGGCTTGAGATCTGTCTTGCCATCTTCCGAGCCCCACCACCTAGCTGGGATTGCATCTCTCTGCCTGTACAGGGAGTACCGAGTAGACCCGTGGCAGGATGCCGGCCAACATGCAGGACCTCACCGGACCCTCCATCAAGGTGAGAGCTCAGCAGAACCTGTCTGTTAGGACCACCTAGTGTCAGGTGGTCTCAATAGAGAGGTGGCTCATTTTTGTAGCTTTATGAAAGTTTTGGGCAGCGAAAAGTGGTCTCATTATAGAGGTGGTCTCAATAGAGAGGTTGTATCAATAGAGAGTTGATCTGTATACAGAGGCTCATTTTTTCGTCGTTTTAAGAAGGTTTGGTACCTTGAAAATGATCTTATTGTAGACGTGGTCTTAATAGAGAGGTGGTCTCTATACCGATGCTCATTTTGTAGCTTTATGACAGTCTAAGGCAGTGACATGTGGTCTTAATATAGAGCTGGTCTCATTATGGAGGTGGTCTTATTTGGAGGTTCAACAGTACTTTTTCTACAGACGTAGTTCAAGTCAGAGATCTAACTCAAGAAATGGGTGAAAAGGGTGTGTGCTTTTGGTAGAATTATGTTGCGATCTATGTGAAACTTTGATAGTTGTTGTGCGTGCATTTCCAACCTGTTATGAACAGTTTAATTTTACAAAATGTTTTTAATAGTTGTAAAATTCTAAAAGCTATATCATTATAATACCAGCGCCTAAAAGGAGCAATACCTTGAGCAGCGAAACAAGTTTGGAGTACATTAAACCTCTCTAAAAGGATCATTGTGGGAGTGTAGAAAAGTGTGCCCATTGCTAAGGTGTCCTTACGTATTTTGTTTATTAATTTATTAATAAATACAATAATATACAATTACAAATAAAATTTATGGTATAAAATACATACAATTGACAATAATTTACACATCGTATATGTTCCAGTATTATATATTTAAAATATTGTGTTGAAAAATTATTGGAAATTATAGACGTAGGCTACTTAATTGTGATATACTAGTAGTTCAAAATGTATTTTTTAAAGTTCACGTCTAGTCAACCTGTAAATTTGCGAAAATATTTCTAAAGATGACTTTCCTTTCAACTATATGCTATGTTAAACATTGTAAACTGTATTGTCATCATGTTAGTTATGTATTTTCACCGTGTCGTTGAGTGCAAATAACGCACATTCAGCGCATCATCTCAGTTATTCAAAATGGCGGAAAATACTCACATACAATTTTGTTTGGGTTATTTGACCAATATAAATGCGTTATTGGTTACTGTACTGTCTTTGGATGTCAATTTAAGTGTACAGACTATGTTTCAACGTAATTGTGTGCGTTTCAGTAACTCCCCAAATGTGATGCGCATAACGGGTATACTCTACCTCTTAATGAAGAGGATAGCACCAAAATATTTCCCAGCATTTTCTGTTAAAATAGAATGGAACATCAAGAAATTTGACTAAAATAATTACCGGATGCGGTTAATAACCAGCTGTAATAAATCTATTGCTTTGAAAACTAAAGAGACTAAGCATTTTTTCCTCCAATTTCAAATAACAGAAACTATACTTCACAGTATTACTACGGACAATAGACGAGTGAACCATGAGCAGCTTTAAAAGATTTTATTCTTAAAACTTTGATTCCTGCTACAAAGAAATTTACTCTTTACAAAAGTTTTAAAATAATACTTATGACATAAATTGTCAAAAAATTGAAAATAGCAAGTGATTATTATATTGTTTCTTTTGTACATAAATCAATATTAAACAGTGATTATTTCTTGTTACAAATTTAAAACATTTAATTGTCTTTCAACATCTTATCCATCTCTTCGTCTGTGAATCCAAGACAACGATGAGGTGAGATTATTTCCTCATTTACTATGTGATTTGTCTCACTCCCGTCGATCCTCTAGAAGGATTGTTGAAGGAGGAAATTACTCCAGATGTTCTGAGGTTTGACCTTATTGTGTTTTTCATTAAAAAAACATATGATCTGAATTCAATACACATTTTAATTAATTGATTTTTTCATTGCTTGTATCTGCTGTTTTGGTAGATATAGAAGATGGCATAGTTGTTACACAACGCAGCTTCACCAGCCTCAAAAAATCGCACCCAGATGTAGTGTATCCACTTAAAAACTAACATAATCATGTGTTAAAGATCGATATTATCCAAGTTAATCAGTGAAAGAAAAATTGCATGTGAATTCCTTCCGCCATTTTGAA
>CM032663.1:4323388-4344764 GCA_019095985.1 Streblospio benedicti
TATCATATCAAATGTTGTTTTTATTAAGCTATGTACCAGGGTAGATTGTCAGATGGTGTACTTGTCCTAGGATGAAAGGGAACATTGTGCCATGAATATCAAAATGCATTTTTTCTCTACTAATCGTCTGTACTTACCCAAACAGTAACAATTTTATATTTGTAAATGGAAGTAACAAAATATAGGAGCATGAGATTGTCTGCATAACAAACAGTTCAAAGCATCATACTCCTTTACTTATAATGATCTAGAAAACCCCACCATTTAGACAACTGAATCTGATATACTTCTAACAAATGTTTTAAGCCAGTTTCTCTAACTCGCCAGTTTCTCAAAATACAATTAGGCCATCCTTTTTATATAAGTTGGATGACAAACCCGACGATGTGCCCTAATGAACCCCGATAAGTTAAAAAAATGACACTAACCACCTTTTATTTAATAATTGCCGACGATAATAAAAACAAAACAACTTTATTTTCTTCCCATCGCCGATCTGTCAAAAGATTTAGTACGAATCATATCGCGGGTCACATGACTTTTTCTCGCGATTCATAATGCAAACAACAATGGCGCCATTTTACAGTCGATTTCCAACGAGCCTCAATGCCATTTGATTCTTTATGAATCTTACATAATCCTGCGCGCTTGATAGAGGCTGCGCCGTGTTTTTGACCAATCAACGATCACCGACCTAGTTTTCTGCACACAGTAAGCATGGCTGTTTGGTTGTCATATTTTTGTTAAAAAATTCAAAAAATCTCTCGTGCCTCATTAATTCGATCTTTTTAATCCGTATCGATTGCCTATTGATCAAGTGTCTAATTATGATCGATTTTTTAATCGGACTTCCAAACTTTGGGCCAAGGATGAAACATGGGTGACTGATATATAGTATTGTCATGTTTGCAAGCATTTCTTTTTTTTCACGAGGCCCCCCTATCAATGATAAATTCCGTCTTTTTTTTATTATTCCCTCCCTGTCGCTTTTTGGAAGGAGGGTTTTTTAAAATTTGCCCTGCCCCTCTGTCAATTTTTTTGCGTACAAAAAATTTGTCATCCAACTTATTAAAAACCGATGGCCTTATGCCTGGAAAACCTGGAAGAAGTGGTCAACCACGTGGTGCCTCTCTGCACATAACTAAGATTACTTGTTCTGAAGTCAGAAAAGTAGAATGACCAAAAGGCCCTGCAGTAAGTCTTTAGATCCAGCATCTAAAATAGATGTTTAAGATAGAGTTATTGGCAAAGCAATAGATGTTCTACCTGCAAACAAGCTTCTGATTCAAAGGGTTGTGTTCCAGCTCTGGAGAATGTTGAGTTCTCTGAATGAGCGAGAATGCTCCCAAACCAGAAGCAGGTCTGACATTCCAAAACTAAACAGCTAGCTGTCGAATTTAGTAGTATCTGACAGCTAGCATGCATTCCATCAGTCACAGAAGCGTTTGTTAAGGTCAAGATATTGAAGCTATTCAAATATTACCATAATGTTTTGAAGAATTATATGAAGACTGAAACTTGTTCGTATAAGCATTTCTGTCGTTCAATGAACATGATTTTTGATATTGCTCAAAAGAATCTCAAATGAAAAAGATTGATAATCGAAGCATTTTACAACAATCAATGCAAAATGCCTCAGATTGGCACAATAGCAGGTATTGAGAGTAATTCTTCAAAACATTATGATAATCTTCGATTAGCTTCAATATCTTGACTTTAACAAATGCTTCTGTGATTGATGGAATGTGTGCTAGCTGCCAGATACTACTAACTTTGAGAGCTAGCTGTTTAGTTTTGCAATGTCAGAATTGCATCTGGTTTGGGAGTCCTCTCGCTCATTTAGAGAATGCAACATTCTCCAGCGCTGGAACACAACACTTTGAATCAGAAGTTTGTTTGCAGGTAGAACTGCCATTAACTTTATCTTGAAAATATTCTAGCTGTTGATTTTGATCCAAGTTTTACTCTGAGTTTGAACATATTTGGTTTCTTAACCTGTTCACATTGTGATATTGTATCTGACGGTTCTATTTTAGATGCTGGGTCTAAAGACTTACAGCAGCCTTTTGGTCATTCTACTTTTCTGACTTCAGAACAAGTAATCTTTGGATGTGCAGAGGCACCACATAGTTGACCACTTCTTCAAGGTTTTCCAGGCATAATTGTATTTTGAGAAACTGGTGACTTAGAGAAACTGGCCCAAAACATTTGTTAGAAGTATATTAGATTCAGTTGTCTAAATGGCGTGTTTTTCTAGATGCAGTAACAGTAAAGGAATATGATGCTTTGAACTGTTTGTTATGCAGACAATCTCATGCAACTATATTTTGTTACTTCCATTTACTACTATAAAATCGTTACTATTTGGGTAAGTACAGACAATTAATATATAAAAGAATGCATACTGATAATCATAGAACAATGTTCCCTTTCATCCTAGAACAAGTACACCATCTGAAAATCTACCCTGGTACATAGCTCAATAAAAACATTTGAAACTGATATGATACATCAACTAGTATTTTAATGAGGTTCATGCTTTTAAAGTTTAAAAGAATCTAATCTGAATGATGTCATCATTGGTAAATGATTTCATGTAATCCGAAATGGCGTGATTCTATTATCATATTTCAATGAAAGACAATTCCTCATTTTGCTCCAATTTTTAAAAATAAGCTTTATTTCAGACACGTGGATCATAATGACAACATATATATAGCATCCTGTGAGTTCTATTGTGTAAACTAGATGCAAATGACATAATCATCAACATAAAATTTCAACATGCAAGTTAGATGTTGAACATGCAATCAATGATAAAAAATTCTGTGATTTTACCCAATTTTCGTCAAAATATGCAAATTTCAAATGCGTAGAGGGACCCTAGAACGTGCTAGGAAAATTCTGGAAAAAAATCACAGATGTTTTTAGGCCTAAAGGAACACTTTAAAACAACTTTGACAAGGCTCCTGTAAAAACAAGTTTTTGATGGGAATTCTGAGGGCAGAGCACAAGTCAGCCTGAGCAGCAGTCAGCAGAGATGGCTAGAAACATTGTATTACCATATCAGAAAACAGGAGAAACTTTACACATTAGCAAGAACTGTATAATATTATTCCAAATGCATTTAGACCTGGATGTCTATAATTCTGGTAAATTATTGCCTTTGCTGACTAGAAACATGTCGAGGGCCTTATTTAGGTAGACATGCTGCTAAAAACATATAATGAACACTTCCGTCAGTGGGTCACATACATTGTTGAGCACTGGTGAGTGATGTAGTCATAAAAATAACTATTTCTTTTTTAATTTGATCTGTGTAAAGGTACTTAGGTACGTGAGGAACCAAAAGTACTGTTCCAAACACTTGCAGGTTCACCTGTCCTTTTAAACAGTCCTCCATTATTTGAATGTTTGGTCTCAGGATCCCTGTCTTTAATTTTAGTATGTCCAGACATAACTTAAGGAAATATTCATTCGTGAAAGTGAGTATCTTGTGAGGAAGAATTACGGAGACAGAGTAATAATACAGTACTGAGTACTTCCAGGAATCTACGTGCCTTTACACAGATTAAAATTACAAGTGCTAAAGCTACTTTGAGAAACTTATGTATATACCCAGGTGTGTATAGTTAGTATATGCATGTATGCGACGGATAAACCATTTCCAGCATGATTCAATGAATCTTCGCTCTTCACAATTCACAATGAATAACATCACTATTTTATCAAATCCACCCATTGCCAAATGCTAGCTTTTGTCAAGGCCTTGATTATCATTTAAAATACTTATCGAAATTTGTTATCATTGCACTCAGTAAAAGCCACAGTCTATATAAATTTCTCAACCTAACAAGCTGATATGATGTCTAAACTCCGGTTTATTACATTCTGCCATGAGTGGTTTATACTCAGAGACATAAAGAAGTAGAAACACTGTGTATATGGTTTGGATTCTATTTATCAACTGATTGCTACATTCATTATCACACATCTATTCCATCTCCTTTAGACTAACATTGCTGACGGCTTCTAATTGCGTCGCTTCAGTAGCTGAAGCGAAAGCCTTGTGATCACTTTGTTTCTATGTATCTATGTATCTATGTATGTATGTCTCCGGACAAGCTAGAGCTTTTACCGTTCCACAGATTTCGTTCAAACTTTACACAACTATGAGGTATGAGGCGACACCAAAGTGATTCGATTTTGGGCGCTCTGCCAATTAAATTGTGTATTTTAGAAGGCCATTTATGACATTTTACTTATATTCAATGCACTTAGCCAACAAGAGAACTAGATCAAAAGTGTTCAAAGAACACTGCGTCGCTAGAACGACGTTGACTGATGGGCAATTAAGATATATACTGAAATAATAAACAAATGTAATAATAATTAAGATTAGATGCAATAATAAAATTTTTAATAATTTTAACAAATTTTCAGCATGAACTGCCTTCATCAAGTTACAAATGAAAACAATATACAAAGCAACGTTCTACGTAGAACGTAACACATACACACGTAAAAAATACGTAAAAAATACGTAAAAATATGTAATTGAAACGTCAGACGTATTGTGTATACATTGTGTATGCATTGAATATCATTAAAAATGTCATAAAAGCGCTTCTAGAAAGCAAAATTTAATTGGCAGAGCGCCCAAAATCGAATCACTTCAGTGTCGCCTCATACCTCATAGTCGTTTAAAGTTTGAACGAAATCGGTTCATCGGTACGCCCGCTAGCTTGTCCGGAGACATACATACATACATAGATACATAGAAACGAAGTGATCACAAGGCTTTAGCTTCAGCTACTGAAGCGACGCAAAAATCAATACTCAGCCTAGCAGCAATGTCTAGAGGCAACATGATAAAATCAATATATATATATATATACCTGCTGCAAATTAATAAAATCAATACAGCATACTCATGCACCATGCTCATTTGTGGCTGATTACAGTATTGTGTACTTTTAATCAAGATTTCCATAATATAACATTTTAGTCAACTTTTAACAGTTGAACTTGATTAACAGTAAAGTATGCATCGTTTCATTATATATCTTAATTGCCCATATAAATCAACGTTGTTCTAGCGACGCCATGTTCTTTGAACACTTTTGATCTAGTTGTGATAAGCCGTGCGGATATGAATAGACTTATAGACTGATTAGACTCATAAGCTTTCTCAATCATGTCAATTCACACTAAGATATGCTATTGCACAAAGGCAAAGGAGCTGTATTCTGAATGGGTGGTTTGATATAATGTAAACTAAATATGAGATCGTTCACAAATGACGTCACGTGGCAGGGGGGGTCTAGCACTTGTGTGCTGTCACCTTTTGAAAAAAAATAGTTTTATTTATTTAACAGTATTTGAACTTACTTTCTGACATGTTAACTGAGTTTTGATATAAACATGTTAACTGAGTTTTGATTTATATCTACTAGTTGAAATCACATTGCCATGATTGCTTTATGTCCTAAATACATTTGTAAAATTATGTCTAAATTATGGACATATATATTCAAATGCATTTATATAACGGCACAGTTAAATTAATATTAAATATCGTCGAAAAATCATGTCGCGGGGATGGAGGGGGGGTGGGGGGGTTAGGCAAAGATGATGTCACCTACCAGGAGGGGGGGGTGCTGCAAAGATGACGAAAAGTGACAAGGCGGGTAGGGGGGTAAAACAGGCCAAAAACATAGGCAGATCCAGGGGGTGCAGGGGGCGTGCACCCCCCTCCCCTTTTTGCACCAAAATACTTCATTTTCATAGGGGTTTTCATGAAATCCCTTTCGTGCGCCGACCCCCTTTTCCTTAAGTGCGCCCCCCCTTTTCCAAAAACCTGGATCTGCCTATGAAAAATGAGGTGACATCATTTGTGAACGATCCCATAAAGATAACTAAATAATCAATATCATTGCCTTTAGAAAGGCCACCAAATACTAACACATTACACAATTGACTGTATATGATTTTAAACAAAATGTGACGTGTTTTTTGCTCAATTGGACTACATGGTTAGCAAGAAGTGACGTCATAGGGATTTTACAAGTCTACTAAGTCTGCTATTTTAGTATATAATTTATAATTAATGTACTTCTGCAGAAGACCCTGGGTACACTGGGCATGCAATCAAGGTATGCCAGGATGGGCATTCTTACTTATTAAAGAACATTTGTTTTGAAAATCCTTATCAATATGTCTTATTGTTAAGCTAAACACGTAATCATTATAATTTTGTGTTCACTTTCATTATCATTTTCAACACTCCCAGGTCAACACTACAGTCCATATGTCACAAGTTACACTTAAAACTTTGATTATTGTTGGTAGCTTTATGACTTTATAACATGACAAAGTTACAATCAATGTTTATACCTTCAAATGGATGCATATCTAATCCAGAAAGCTTTCCTTATTCGTCTCTACAATGGCATGATCAACTTCTCATCCAACTTTGACAATGACTTCCATGTCACATGATTTGAATACAGTTATGAAATTTTGTTACATAGAGGTTCTTATAAATGTGTCTTATCTGGTGTAAAAAGAATATTCATCATTAGAACAATGATATGTTGATGGTAATAAATCACATTCAAAACATACAGTTCGTGTACTTAAAATTTTAACAGACTGATAATCATATTTACTTGTCCACATGTTGTTATCAATGATCAATAAATTCTGTTCATAATGTTTTGGAATATGCTGTTTGCATTGTGAGCATTATCTCCTTTCACACAAGTTAAGTTAAACTTGTACAGTTTTACTGATAAAAACGTGTGGAATGCAAACTCTGTTTTTGCATTGTTGGCTAATAAATGTTTGTTCAATTAATCATGGTAGTACTTCAAATTAGATTACATTGTACTTTAATGCAAAAACAAAATTAAACACAATTAGTTTAGATTATATGATTAATCACAACATATAATGATTAGTAAATATACTTTTAAAAGATGTTGCTGACTTCTGTTTCTGGGAATTCTCAGCAGGGCAGCAGTCACAAGATCAGAAACACCAAGCAGCAGTCAGCAGAGATAACCTTGCTATGTATCCCAAATGCATTGACCTTGATATCCACCATTATTCCGTGAAAAACAGGCCAATAAAATTGGTCGAACAGAAACACTAGGAACTAAACTGTACTGTTGCTCTGGATGAAACCTTGTAATATGTATGATTGACACTCCAATCTCGTGGTCAATTCCTACAATTGACTCGCCTGTTCGAACCAATCAGCGTGAACCTTGGGGGTGGGTTGAGAGAGGCTTGGGCTGTGAGTGTGAGTGGGGAAGGCGGAGGGATGCAAGTGAACCCTGGGGCCGATGGGGGGTCTGTGAGTGAGCCCTTGGGACGGGGGAAGGTGGGAGAGTGGCTTAGGCTCATCATCGGAAGAGAGAATTAGGGGCATACGTGATGTGGTTGCTGTGGCTGGTGGGGGTCAGGGATGAAGGGCGGGCACGCATTATTGTACAAATAGTCACAGTCCGAATTCAGGATTTATTGCAAAAACGTATTTAAAATGTATTTTGAGGAAATTTCGTCATGTATTCAAACTCTTAGGCGACAACTGTTAAACTACACAAAACAACATAACAACATTAGGAAAATTAATTTGTAATTTTCTCATTATCACATAAATGTTCGAATGTCACAAACCTGACCTTGGACCTTTGACCTTTGACCCTTTCACCCTCTGACTCGATTCTGACCCCTGCCTTGCAGGTGGCTGGGGACGGGTTTCCGCCCGGCGGACGCAGTGAGAAACGTGAGTGTGAACAGACAGCAACACACATGCATACAGACACACACACATACACCCTGATACGTGCATGTACGCAGATATATGCACATGCTCCCAGTTACGGCAGTTGATGACCGTAGTCACACAACTATTAAGTATTTTTATACTTCTCTCTCTCTCTCACACGTCTTTTTAGCAAGCATATTTCTACCAACGATAGATATAGCTGAAGACAGGTTTTTACAACCCTAAGCTTCCATTTGACTATATCAAGTGGCCCTGGCGGGACTCGAACTCACGACCCAAGGTTGTGAGACCAGAATGATACCATCATTCCAATCTTCAATCTTCAATCTTTATTTCCGAAAGGGCCGATGGCCGTACAGGAAATTTTATGCATTTGTGACATACCATGTACATGAATTAAATATAACAAGTGCAATAATAAAAAAAAGCAATCACAGTGAATTAGAAAAACAACAAGAACAAAAAAAAAAAAAAAACAATAACAACAGCAACATTTCTAATGAATACAGTACTAAACAAGGGTCCATGTATTACATACTTTCTCCCAATGTAAAGGGGTCATCCATATTACTGACTTGGCTTTTAAAAATTTCAGTAGATCCTGCATCTAATATTTCCATAGGAAGCATATTCCATATACGAATGGTACTACAATAAAAACTATATTTGTATGCGTCGGAGTGGAGAATTTTAACCCTATTGTATCTTACATCAGATCTGTATGACAACTGTACAGTGGATGGGAAGGAAATATTTACAAGGTTATTCTTAATCTTATAAAACATAGACAGATTATAAATTGCTCTTCTATGCTGCAAGGGCAGCCACTTAAGTTTTGTAGTAATGTTATCACTCAAGTTTGAGTTTGGTCCATAATTATAGTCATTCATCACAAAGCGAGCTGCTCTCCGCTGGACAGCCTCTAACTTGTTGATGTTCCGTGACGTGTGAGGGTTCCACGCAGGTGAGGCATATTCTAAATGGGGACGTATAATGGACTTGTATGCATTTTCTTTTATCTGTGGACTGCACATATGCAAATTTCGACGACAAAGGTTCAACAGTTTTGTGGCCTTACTGCTAATGGCATCAATGTGCTCATTGAATGACAACCTGTTATCAAGGATTACACCCAAATATTTATCAGATGTTATTTCATCTAGAGCTGAAAAGTTTCTATTTGGTGGATTAATGGTAAGTATGTTTTGGGCTGAGTGCATTATTTGATCTGAAACTTGTATGCCAGTAGACTCTGTGGTGGGGGTAGACATTAGGTACTTGTAGTTGAGCTTATGCTTGGTTTTTCTTGTTATTCTAAGGGTCTTGCATTTTTTCACATTGAAACTCATTTGCCATGTATCTGCCCAATTTTGTAATTTAAACAAATCTTCTTGTAGTATGTGGGAGTCGTTTTCGGTTTGTATCTCCCTATAAATTGCACTGTCGTCTGCGAATAGCCTAATTTTTGAATGCAAATTTTTTCTCTATATCATTGATATATAACAAGAAGAGCAATGGCCCGAGGACAGTGCCCTGGGGAACACCAGATGTGACAGCCTGAATGTCTGATTTTGAGCCATTGACAACCACTTCATGAGTCCTTGATGACAGGAAGCAGACCAAGTCTGTACGCTGGGGTTTACAGAGACATCGGTTCAGCCGAGTAACCTTTTAACAGCTCGCTGCTTGGGATGATGGTATCATTCTGGTCTCACAACCTTGGGGTCGTGAGTTTCTTGACACATATTATAAAGTCTCTTGATGCGTTTTTGTATATTTTAGCTGTATTTGGTCATTAAGTGCTATGTTTCTTGTTTGATATTATTTCTATGTAAAATTTAAGTGTATAAATGAATTACTTGCCATCCAAAACATACTTACAGACGGCAAAATCAACTTTCTATGACAAACAATAAGGAAGATATGGCCTTGTTTGGTATCACCATGATGGCTCGGGCAGCCATTTTGTTTTTCCCCGTAAACAAATTACTCAAAGGGTGCCAAAGTGGCACCAGCTGATTTTTTGCTCAAGACACCCTATAGAACCATAATCAAACATAAAAAAACATCATACATTTAACAAAACACGCTTCAGTGTCATATTTCCTCATAAACACCATCACAAATATATTCTTGAATAGTGGCTACAAAATCCATAACCCCCATTTGTCAACTGGACTAATAGATACTATACTGCAAAAAATATTCAACTTCTACTAATGAACCTAGGAAATATTTTCCTTCAATAGATTTAACAAAATTCCGCAGTTGCTGATTGAACCGTTACATATAGACATTCGTTCTTTTACTTTATTTTCACCACTAGCTTAATTTCAAGTACAGCACATCTCGTACAATAGCAATGATTTCTAGTCTTTTGTGCTGATTTGAATCAAGTGTGAGGGTTCGTATTTAAGGACAAACATGTGAAGCGTTTGCATGCACGGGTCTGTGATGACACCAATAACGCATTTCAACTGGGATTCAACGAGTTGATGCCTGATTAAATCTTCCAAACAGGGAAACAAACCTTTATATAGCACATCTTTATCATTACAATTAAAATACACCCACATATGCCTTCTATATAGATCTATATACTTGTTTGAGAGATGACCGTACATTACAGAGAAGTATACTGGCCACAGGGCAAACATTCATTGCACCTAGCTAATTGCAGCCATCCTCACTTATCACTGCCTTTGGTATGTTGGATTTAATTTTTCATCAGGATATTGCTCCCATCATATTTTAACTCCTTATTACAAAGAGTTTTGCAAATGAATATATTACACGTGACTTGAGAGTCATGCAAGGCATCTATCCAAGTGGAGCACTATATGAATTTCTAGTTTTTTAAAGATGTACAATACAACTTCCACTTCAGACCACATCTATTAAGAGACCATCTTTATAATAAGAACACTTCTTGAACTCCCATAACTTTCTATAACAAACCAACATGACCACCTCTTTAGACCACTTGAGTCAGTCGCAAGGTGCTCCTAAAAGAGAGGTTCTGCTGTATTTACTATCGCAAATACGTATTGTGTGAGTTTCTTATGCTTACGATGCGATTGTTTTAATAGCGTGACTTCCTATTCTACTGCATTTGCAATGACAAATAGTTGCATATTGTGTTTCGTATGTTTGAAAAGTGAAGATTACAAATATACATTGTATGATGTATAGCGAAGCTGAAACAGAAGTTAAAAATGTGTCCTCAATACAGAGGTGTCCACCTGAACAGTGCATATTGTGTGTTTCTTCTGTTTACAAAGGGATTGTTTAAACAACGTTACTCCTTAAAACGAGGGGCACATTCCACCTTGCGTGCGTGTTCGACGTCTTACGCATGCATTGACAAAAGTACAGTTGTGGGCACATCAGCACGGGTTCAGTGCTTATGAGAACGTCGGCACTGGGAATGCTTTTTATTGAGGTGGCCTTGAGATCAACATGGATGGAACATGCGTTGTACTCGCGTGTAACTTACGCTCTAAGCACCGTGTGAATACTAAAGTAAGGCATTCGCACCTTCATTGTACAGAGAACGTACTGCGCCGGCACTGTATAACTATACCAACTTTTTCAGCTTACTACTAGGTAAGGAACGTGGAACGGGTGGTGGTAAAAAGAGAAAATTATAAACAAACTGAACAAGTGAAATGAAAGTGTACCCCAAGATCCAGGTAGATATGCTACCAATCTGTCAAGTAAAAAGAGTAGACAATCATTGATATATTAATAAAATAAACTACTATAAAGTGAATACAAAAATTGAGAGGTGGTGCGAACTCACACATCTTGGGTTTTACGCTTTCCCATTTACGCAGCCTTTAAAGTCCGTGTTCAATAAGTAATGAGCCCGAATGGTCTATAAGGAAGGAACACACAGGGTTACAGCATTATGCTATATTCTTAAAGTTGGTGTGTACTCTTGGTACGTTGAACACGTGTACAATTATGTGGAACGTTGTGTACAGTTACTTACAGGGCCAGTCACATACAATGTCACGGCTAAATCACATCCAAAAAGCTATGGAAATATGGGGGATGTGGTTGTCGGTGGCGATTTTTGGTCAATTTACGCTTTGGCGTGATTTTGCAGGTGGTGTAGCCGTCGGCGGCAGTTACATAGCTGATGCACTGCATACTCACTATTAAATAACGTCCCAACCACGTGTAATAGCAAATCAATGCAGCGGCCAGATTGCCGCACCTTATGCTTTGTGAACAACCGGAATGTAGCCACGGTAGTGACTTATTTTAGCCGCGTCTTGTTGCATCCATCCACGTATTGAACACTGTCGTAGCACGGCTTGTCACTTGTGTTTCACGTCTGTTGTTATCACGTGTGCCTTCCGTGGTTGGACGCGTAATCAAGTTTTGAACTGTTCAAAACTTATTTGCGCCTCCTGATGTATTAATCGGCTGCAGCAGATCTTTGTCATGTCAATATCACTGACAATCACGTCTACAAAATTTTCGTGACGTTTTGGACATGGTTTGGACGTAGAGCGCAGTATGGCTGGCCCTTAAGTGGAGGACGTGGGGATACAGAGCTGTAATCTGTGGCATAACCTATAATTGCGTCTAGTCGGATTCGAATATAGCTCAAAGTAGTCTCAGTAGAGAAGTGACACAGAAATCCACCTTTAGCAATATGTTTACTGATAATTGATTAATATTTTACAATGATAAATTTAAGGTTATAAGTAATACACAATTTGTCACATTAGATTTGCTGCCATGCACTTTTGCACTGGCTACAATTCCAAAGAATATTCTCGAAGTGAGGCGTCCATCTTGCTTTAGGAGGCCAGTTAGTAAATGTGCAACCTACTTGTGCTTTATCGCATTGGTGGTGGGGAATCGAAATAATCAGAGGACACTTTTTACACAGATTTTGGTATCTGATCTATACGTAGTTGGAGTACTTTTCTAGTTGAGCGTTTATTCACCCGGCTCCTGCATGTCTGCATCGAAACCCCGTACACATGGTTTGTTTGTCACTCCGATGTTGAGATTTCTCCATGAATATTCAGACCTCACCTATATAGAGAGACTGTATGACTACAGTAGAGACCCTCTATTAATACCATGATATCAAGTGGTCTCAATAGAGAGGTGGTCTTAATTGCAGGCTCTGTTGTATTTGGAATGCGATTTTTAGGTGATTTCTCTTTCTCTCTCATACACACACACCCTCCCAGCGAGACTTTGTCCCCGCAGAATAACTCTTAAGCGTCTGGGGTGGGGTGCTTAAAGCATTTGCGGTGAAAAACCCAGATTTACACCATTAGCAAAACCCAGTGTTATGCATTCCATTAGCAAAATCGCCAAAGCATAAACGAAAATTAGTGCCAACATTTTTGCGATTTAAGTACTTTTATTCACAATCATTGTATTCTAAGACCTGTTTATAATTGATGATAGATTAATGCTCTGTTTTTATTGCTTAATCAACGTCAGAATCGGCGGCAGCAAATACATAAACGTTTACATAGTGGTCGGACTTAAGAAATGTTTGGAAAAAAATAGCTTCCAATAATTTAAATAAATTCAGTTAGCACTTGTCAGTTAATTAGTTTTTTGTTTTCTACTCCAAGTGACGGGTTGATACTGCCCGGACTGCATGAGCTTACCAAAACACGCAATTGGGGATAGCAGTATGATAACTAGCATATTGTTGTCAAACAATTGATTGTATTACTGTAAATGTATGCTCGTTATGAATGTAACATAGAATGCTGCCAATAACATCTCAAACAATCGTATTCCAGTTACATCATTCATTTCATTTCATGTATCTACCACATTTTCCTAACATTAGTTTTTTGTAACATATATATATTTATATGTTAGAAAACTAATGTGGTGGGAAAAGAGTATACATGAAATGAAATCAGACCTACTGCCACGTACATAGTACATAGAATAACTTTTATACAGTTACATCATTATTGCTTGAAAAAAATCGCTCTCGATCTGCACTATTTGTGTTGTAAATTCCAATTTTGTTCTGGGGGGCATACCCCCAGATGCCACATCTTGCGTAGGCATATGTAACGCATATAGATTAAGCAAATATTTGTGCTTGCAATCTTCTTTATGCACCCCTCACAACCTGCGCAAAGGCAAACATACAAAGGCAAACATAGCAAGGCATGCAAAGCCAGACACGCAAAATGTGCGAGTTCGAAAAAAGTTTTAAGCACCACATGCACACCCATGAGCTACAAGCTTTATACAACAGAACCTTCCATTAAGATCACCTCTATCGTAAGATAATGGTTGTCAGTGATATGATCTGATGCCTTAATAAAAAGACCACCATGAACCTCCATAAACAGACCATCTCTCTTTTGAAACAGACCCCTTTGCAGGGGTGGGGTGCTTAAAGCATTTGCGGTTAGCAAAGTAGTATTACTCGCTCGCACACCCAGTATTACGCAATTCATTAGCAAAATTCAAGTGAGTAGATATTCCGTATGCACAACTCGACCTCGTTCGTACGAAGAAAATCATAACTAAAATTAGTGCCTTCATTTTTGCAATTTCAGTACTTTTTACTTACAATCATTGTATTCTAAGAACTGTTCATAAGTGATTTTAGACTAATCTCAATCAACGTCAGGATTGGCGGCAACAAATACATAAACGTCTATTTTAGGATCGGACATATCCAAGATATGTGCTTTACGTTTTTGGCACTACATGTACATGCCCTGTACTGTGTTTGGCCAGTATTTTGTATTTTTCCGGCCATTGTTTTAGTCCACTGTTGCATGTTGGTCGATTAAACATCATCACAGAGACTGGTCAATTATATGGCTATACAACGGGCATTGGCGGTAGTTGTTGGTACATCAGAGGAAATAATTTACCCCTTTGAAACAAACGCTGTACGATCATCGCCTTATGTTTGGACGGGGCCTGTTCACCATCGCCATTCACGTCATGGATATAGAATATTATTCTCCCGATGAGGAGAACTCGGCAACAACCAGAAAACCCACCGAGTTCCAGCGATGCCCGCTATCTGCCGGGTTATGTGACTTACACTTAGTCTCAAATTTTAAGGAGTCGGTCTCTTTAAGGATGTTTGCATTCGTATCTTTTGGGCCGTGGAAAATGGCTCTCTTCTAGTAGAGGTGGTCGCTTTAAAGAGGCGTAAGTTTTGTGTTTGCGATCATGTTTAAGCACACAACGCACGCAAACTTAAGCGATGCACGCAAAACTTGCGATATCTTAAAGTGTTATGCACCACATCCCGGGCTCACTTTCACCAATCACCAACATGATTTAAATGACGCGCAACGCAATTCAATCCCACACTTTGGTGTCTCAAAAATCGGTCTATATTTTCTTTGCTAATACATGATATGTGTGTAATTAAAAACCGTTACAAATGTAGGTTTCATAGCAAAGAAGGTGGTAATCTGAGTGGCACTCTATGTTACTTTCTATGTCTGGGTTGTGATGTGTACAAGAGAATGCTCTTCACTACCCTCACTCGTTCTGCCAAACTCCACACTCTGATCTCTTGCTCTCACTCGTATGCTAATCTAATTCTATCACTAGAGGGCGGTGAGAGTGGCGATATTATAAGAATGAGGGTTGAACTCTAAATATGTTCTCACTCGTGATCATCCCCCACACTCTACATCATAATTAAATAAAGTATATAAAAAGTATTAATTATAATTATAAGTATAACGCAACGTGAACGCCCACCGAAAATGGCCATAAACATAAATTTTGTAAATGCCCCATGAAATCTTTTATACCAAAATGGCACAATTCCTGCGCAGCGATGCTTTGCTAAAACATTTGAACGGAATGTGTTAAAACCCCCCGCTAACAAATGGACCCCAGCCCTATCTAAGGTGTTTAACAAAAGGTCCTATGTTTTTTGTGCATTATCGTGCAATAGATTGTGTTGCGAATGCAGCTTTTCCTTCAGTGCAAATTCAACCTGTAGGCCGTTACAATCTGACAACTAACAAACCAGTTTCCAATATCTCAAGCGCTAAAAATACAATCAATAGGCAGAAACATTTTTCTTGGTCGCCCTTTCAATTGGTATGGTATTAACGTTACATGCTGCCATACCACACCATCCCTTGCTGCTGCTTCACTAACCTCAAATTGTATCAAAATTCAAGTTATACACCTACGTAAAACTAGTACAAACACACTTGCAAGTTGGCAACAGCACCCACAACAAAGAGCATGCACAAAACCTTTCAAATCCTGCATGGTTTCACCTGTAAAAATAGTTACGCCTCACCTGGCACACCTATTGAACGTGTAGGGTACAACGGAGGCAATATCAGCCTACTGAATATGAGTTTGCTCAACAGCCACCTTTAGACCAGACCAAGTTCAAACCCACGACTTTCTGGTCACGAGTTCAACTTCCTGTCCATTCGGCCACGGAGCCACATGTAGGAATCACAATCAGGATGGGCAGCACATAGAAAGATCAAGGGGGGCAGGAGGTGCCCACAACACAACATTATTGCTTTCTCATGAACTTTGTCAAGTTTGAGCAAATCATTAAGATCTCTAGTCTATGTACATCTTTCATTTTACTTTTGTTGATTTCACTGCTTCTCATTCCAATACTTATCCTACTCCACAATCTCCTATTACTCTAGTAATTAAAACACTTCTAATACTTTTCAGATATTGTTTGAAATATTCATTTAACTGCAGTAGATAGTCTATAAGGGTAGATGACCGCCCCCAACCTTGAGCACTCAAATTTCAAACACAACCTGTGAGCCCTCATTCTCACTCACCTTAATTTCGTATATCTAACTTGGTATTCCAAAATCAATTTTAAAAATGCAGACCCATGAGGGGGTTCTAGAGCTGATCCCATAGAATAATATGAAGTAATTCAAAAGACACATCGTCATATTTAAATGGGTAGTCAAGACACATAATCTGCTAGGTATCTTTTTAATATAATTGTAATGCAAAATCTAGCCAAATTGGATTGCAAGCCAACATTGATTTTGATGTTGTTTCTTTAAGTTAGATCCCAAATAAAACAAAATAGCGGGTTCAAATTAGAAGCTCGTATTTCTTACCTTAAACAGGTTTTATTCAGCTGTCAGTATCCACTAATGGAGAAGTATAAACTAAAAATTGTCTATATAATTTTAACGACGAATTTCATTTCTTACTGGTATCCTGCAATGGAGCAGTCGGTATGAAATATCTTATGTTTTTGCAAATGTTGGGAAGTATTGGCGGCGGGCCATTTCTGTAGAAATTGACCACGGTTAATGCGTGTCAATCGCAAATTGAGCAATTTAGATAGGGTTTTAAAATGGTGCTTAAACTTTCTTACTTTCTTGCAATGTGATTAAGGTATTTCACTGTTGAAGTTCATGGTTTTCCCCCCCCCCCCTTTTTTCCCCCAAACTTTTAAAAAAATTTTTTTTTTGAATAAAAAAAAACAAATGGGGGGGGGGGGAAAAATTTTTTCCCCCCCCCGGGGGAAAAAATTTTTTTTTTGGAACCCCAAATTATTTTAAGGGTTTTTCAAAAAATTTAAAAAAAAAATTGGGAAAATTTAAAATTTTACCAAAAAAATTTTTCCCCCCCTTTTAAAAAAGGGGGAAATTTTTAAAAAAAAAGGGTTTTTTTTTTAAAACCAATTTTTTTTTAAGGGAACCCAAAAATTGGGGGTTTTTTTTTTTTTTTAAAAAAAAAAATTTTTTTTGGGGGTTTTTTTTTTTCCCCCAAAAAATTTTTTTCCCCCGGGTTTTGGGGGTTTTTTCCCCAAAATTTTTAAATTTTTCCCGGGGGTTTTTAAATTGGTTTTAAAAAAAATTTTAATGAAAAAAAAAAAATTTTAAAACTTTTTTTTAAAAAAATTTTTTTTTTTTTTTTAAAAAAAAAAATTTTTTTTTTTTGGGGGGGGTTTTTATTTAAATTCGGGGGAAAAAAACCCCCTTATTTTTTTTTTGGGTGTTTTTTTTTAAAAAATTTTTCCCTTTTTTTTTTTTTTTCCCCCAAAAAGGGGGGGAAAAAATTTTCCCCCCGGGGGGGGGTTTTTTTTGGGGTTTTTTTTGGGGGGTTTTTTTCCCAAAACCAAAAAATTTTAAATTTTTGGGAACCTTTAAATGCGGGTAGGGGGGAAGGGTTTTTTTAAAATTTTTGGGAAATTTTTGGGGGGTTTTTTTTTTTTCCCCTTTTTTTAAAAAAAAAGGGGGAAGAAAGCGAATTCTTTTTTTTGAGTTTCTCGAACTAAAAATTTCATTTGTTAAAAATTTTTCATACATATGTTCCATAGTTATTTATGTCAAATAAAATTTTTTTTTTTTAAACATAAATATCAAACCCTAGGGAAAACCCAAAAAATTTCAAACGCTTACAACCCTTAATTCCCGTGAAACCCCAACAAATTAGTGTCTTTTTAAATACAAATACTTTTCTTAAAAAAGCAAAACTTTTTTTAAAAGCCAATTAAAGGTGGCTATTTTACTTGAATATGTCATGTATTTTAATTTTTGCCTTTTTTAAAAAAGAAAACCCCAAAACCAATTCATTATAAAGAAAAGTCCCAAATTGCCACCATGGTGACCTTTTTTCCCTATTCTTTAAAATGATTACTTTTTTTAAATCTTTTTCAACACACAAACAATGTTTTTAAAGCTTAAACGCTAATCATTAAACCTAGTATTTTAGTTTACTTTTAAAGGAATAAGTATGTCTTACACAGGATTATTCATACTTAATCAATGTAAAAAACCCATAAAACCCCCTTATGTGCCCCCTTTTTTCCAAACATCGGGATCTCCCAGTGCAAATGTAGCCAAAATTAAAAGATGCCAAAATTGATTGTTGTTTTTTTCTTATTCAGTTAGATACAAAAAAAAAAAAAATGGGGGTTCAAATTAGAAGCATGTTTTTTCCCCTGATCAAGTTTATTCGGGTATCAGCTATCCTGAGAGGAAGTCCGAGAAATCTTCTTTGTATTTGGGAAATTTTGGGGGAAAAGGAGCATTTTTTCTGTGGAAATTTTTTTCAACACATTAAATTTAAGCTTCCATAACTCCCTCTAGGGTTGTGAGTGCACACAACCAATAGCAAAAACAAACACATGGGTTTATTCAGATTATTTGTGATGATGAATAGTTTAAACTTAGACTTCCATAAAAAATACACGGGTGTCCATTTGAAAATAAACGTGTATGGCTGCCGAAATATGTGGGTGTATCTTGCGAAATCTCCTATGCAAAAGTTGAAGGTGGTCTTCAACAATGTTTATAAGGATTTTTTTAAATAACAACTGTGGCCAAATCATTATTGATAAATGTGCAAACAATATTCAGACCCATGCTTGAACCTCATGCAAGCGAGGAGGCGAAATTTGTTTATCTCAAAGTCAGTATCACGCTCTCAGCGTTCGTTCATCGTGGTAGTAAATCAAGTTTAAGTACAAATGAATATTTTACAAATACGAACATTATTAAACAAATTATAGAAAATGTTTGACAACATAGTGAAGTCTGGTCAACAGGTTTTCTAAAATCATTTGAGATATATTTAGTATCAGAACGCATCATGAATTATTACAAAAAATACGAAGTTACATTATTAGTTATTTATATAGAACAAATGTTGAGAGACAACGTAACGCCTATATGTCCACAAAATACCAAGCGAGCATGTTTGCCATCGGTGTCACAATTGTTCGAGCCATGTAAAGCAGTGTGGTTTTGGGTGATTCACTTACCAAATATGTCTTACACAGGGCAAAAGAAAAACTTTAAATCTAAGGCACATTGAGTGGTTTTAAAGGGTGTAGTACACTACGTGGGTATTTTCCAGCATACACCAGATTGAAATTCACCATGCACATGCTTCGCTTTTTACGCTTATCCACTGGCATTTTACAACTGTTTGTTTGGTAGAATACACCATCCTTTTTTATTTTTCACTGTCTGATTTTCTGGCTGCACCCAGGGCAAATATTTGTTACCCTATGCTGTCTTTGTGCCATTGTTTACACAAACTTCACAAGATCTTCTTCAAATATTACATTGCGCAGGGACTTATATAACTATCTAACAAATATTTACAGGCATTTCAAATAGTTTTTCCACTAGCAAATAAAAAGTTTGCTCTCCTTTTAAATGATCTTAATGACTAAGCATTTTAATGCATTACAGTTGAATTACGTAATGGCTGGTCACACTGGTTTAAAATCAGGTACATGTAAATGCACGAATGACACATAAAACCATGGTGTGCGTGCTTGTAGGTTGAGAATTTTAGTAATTTACTGATAAACATGCAAAAACTAGTGAAAGATTGCTCACAAAACAATATCAATCTACTAACAAACTGGGCACGTCAGAATGTGACTCATTTTTGTAGGGTGGTATTGATCAAAATGTAAGAGATCCCCTAAACGATGGCTGATACTCCATGTACATTCCACGCACATTTTGCTTAAGTATGATTTTAAGTACTCATGAATTACATACACCCACCCAATAAGCAGCACTATGTAATGTCTTACGCAGTTGTGCGTGGAGTAAGTTTTGCACAGTTCAAAACTTGGAATCACGCACAACAGCGCATGACCACAGCAGTCTTCAAGTGAGAAAAAACAACACAAAGGGCACTTGTCCACTGATGCATCGTGCAAGACATTTATTTTGTGTGATTCATGTATTTACTTGATTTAAAACCTGTGGGACAAGCACATAGCCTAGTTACATAGGTGCTTTTGACTGCAAACTAGCACACGTTTTCAAACGATACGTGTCGGTTTGCCGATGAGCGCATCTTATCTTTCTCAAAAAATTTGCCCCCGTGGAATTCAAATGTACGACCAACTCATAGCCAGTTATTTTAATACGTAACAATATTGGATGTAAAGCTATGCCGATTATGAAATACACGCTACAGACAATCACAGAATGTATTAGTCACAGTGGCAGCTATCTTGGAGTGGATAGGCAGTCGGGCTCGTGACCAGAAGGTCGTGGGTTCGATTCCCGGTCGGGTCTGATGGTGGGTGTTGAGCAAACCTACCTCTAACAGGTTGCACACTGCTCGGTGGTACCTACACGTTAAATAGGTACAGGTCAGGCGAGTGAACGCTAATGTGGTTGTTTAGCACGTCTGCGGTACGGTAGCCAAAAGATGTGTTGTATGCTCCCCAGGGAGTTGAGAAAGATATAGCCTAAGACCTGGTGTAGATGTAGAGTCGTCTGATCCTTCGGGGAAGAAGACCATAAACCAGACATTTACATTTACATTTGATATACACGTGGTAAATCTTTTCTTAGACATTTGATTTGAAGTCTATGACCCCAACAATATGCCTTTAGACAGTAAAATCATGCTTGTATCATTATTAATCAAAATGTTATAGACAATCACAGAATTAACCCATCTCAGTGGCTACCATCTTAAATTTGCCTATACCCATGTGGTCAGGTTAACGTTTGTTATTTCATTCAGATTCTATGACCCCAAACACATGTCACTAGACATCAAAATCGTACTTGTGTCATAAATGGCTAAAAAAGCTGAGGCAATCAC
>CM032663.1:4350964-4364480 GCA_019095985.1 Streblospio benedicti
AAAAAACGCCAAAAAAAGGGAAATTTAATATTATTGTTGTTTTTTTCAAAGGGGGTTCAAAAACAAAAAACTATTTTAAAAAATTTTCTCCCGGATCGTTTTTCTAAACTAAACCTGTCTTGACAGCTGTATCTGCAATAGAACTCTTATAAGTTATTCCTGTGCAAGCTGTAGTAATAATGTTACATTTCACCAATCCTTCAAATGAAAGTTAATTTGGAAAATAAAATAAAAGATATTAGGTCTCAAAAGATCCACCTGCTATGCAGTATCACTTTATTTTTTGATGAGTGGGGTCATGTTAGTCTAGATTTATCATTAAGATCAACCAAACACCTATAAATATGTCTTAACCCGTGTGTTGACAGCTCCATTTGTTATTATTTTCTGGTAAGGTATGGCTGTTTGCATGCTCTAGTAATATCATCACATTTAATAATTCGTTTGAGAGAAAGTTATCGAAAATTAGAAGGAAGCACTTTTTGTGAGCAACCACCTGCTAGTCAGTATTTGTTTGTGATCAACCCTCTGGTGGAACGTCAAACGTTTGCTGTCAGAACTCTGTACAGTATTTTTCATTTGGTAGTGGATGCAAAAAGATGGAAAAAAGTAAATGTCTCAGCAAATCTTTATTATCAATTCTTTCTGCGAATACTTCTAGTATGTTGTAGAGCAGAGGTTAGCGAATTCAGCCAGAGTTAAAAGTAAGAAGATATTAGTATTCACAAAGAAAGTTAGGTGTGCTAATGTGTGCTGGATACAAACCAATGATATCAATATTTTTAGCAATATCATTTGGATCTATTACAGGTCAATATCAACCAATAGCAAATCATCATTAATCAAATCATGCAAATCCTTAGGAAAATTTCTCCTGTGCTTGATTACATATTTCAAGCAATGATTAATTTGGAAATTGATGACAATGAGCATATCTAATAACAATGATACCCATGGCTAAATACATAATCCAAAAAGAATGTTTTAAGATAAAAAAGTAGAAACATTAGGTTCAAATGATTAAAAATCAGGCTATTTTACATTACATAATTACTTCCAAGACATAAACATGTCTTATTTCTACAATTTAATCACACGTTTATAACTGATTTATCAGAATACAGTGTTACAAAATCACATGATCCTCTGTTTCTTTAAAAGATTTCAAATTGTTGTAAGAATTTTGTTTTGTACATAAATTCAACAATTTATACCCATAAGCTATAATGGGCAATTTGAACAATGGGAAAGTTATCCTTAATTGTGATATGTTTATGTTGATTGCCTCAATGACCTCAATCTTGTGTGTATTTTGTCTGCTAACACAACACTTTTCCAAAGACACTGTCACATTTCATTTGCATAGTCATATCGGCCAAATAAAATTATCAAATGTGTGTGGTTAATGGAGCTGAACAAAGTAGATTCAGGAGAAAAAAAAGCTAAAGCCATATTCAAATGAATTTGCAAATAAAATGTAACAGGAACCACAAAATATTAACATGTCAATTGTGTTAATATTAGCCTGACTGTCCTGTCTGAATCACAATGCAAACATCACACATGCAAAAGTGATAGCACATGGTGCCACATGATGGTGATAATGGTCATTGTAAAACAACATAACTGGAGCATAATGATAAGACATGGTTTTAGTGCATGCTTTAAGATTTAAGCACCAATTTTAAATGTTTAAGAGTTTAAATCATTGGTCCAAGCATATCAGTATTTTTAACAATTTACATACATCTGGACTATCATATGCAAGGAGTACCCAGCATTCATCTATCAGCATCACACAGTCTATAGAAGCTTTGTCTACAGAATATTGTGCACATGTATAACACATGGTCTGTTTGCCTCTATGTCCTTATTGCATACAGCAATGATCATCACAACATGTACTTGTAGAAGTGGTGAAGCATCGAGCATTCATCTATCAATATCACACAGTCTATAGAAGTCTTGTCAACAGAATATTGTGCACATGTATTTCACATGGTCTGTCTACATTTATGTCCTTATTGCATACAGCAAGGATTTTAACTACTAGTACAAGTGGTGAGCAGAGTATCACAGCCCATGGTACTATTGTGTGATGGATTATAGATTCCTTGTGTAACAGTATCACAGTCAATGTATATACACATGGATGAATGAAACACCACATGAAGAACCGAGCATTCATCTGACACTATCCTTTACACACACTACAGAAGTCTTTACACCCTTCAATCATCCATTGAGAAGACACAGCAGCATCTTGCCGTGTGTGATCATTCATTACATTGTACCCAGCACCAGGTGAGCCTCTGCCCCACGACGACCTCCTGGTGAGCTCCGGAGGAGGGAGGGATGGGGACCTCCACGGGCGTGGTCTCCAGGCCTCCAGGGCGGGGACCTCCACGGGCGTGGTCTCCAGGCCTCCAGGGTGGGGACCTCCACGGGCGTGGTCTCCAGGCCTCCAGGGTGGGGACCTCCAGGGCGTGGTCTCCAGGCCTCCAGGGTGGGGTGGACCTTCAGTGGCTTCAGGGACCTCAGAGTGAGGGTCGAGGGAAGTCGGGGGAGGGGGGTGCCAGGTGCTAGGTCAGATCCTGAAATACAAAAAATTAACTCTACTGCATAAAATTGCAATCGCACTAGTAGATATAACTTTGTACTGCTGTGGGGAATATTTACACCTGTATCACACATTTGGGGTTATCTCAACTTTTACCTAGTTCATATAGATTATTTAATTTCACATCATCACATAACCACCTTATAATAATGAGTGTAACTCTGCCTACCTGAGTCTCGGCGGGGGCGACTCCACGTGCAGGGTGTGAAGTGAGCGGACCGTGGGGGGCCATATCAGGACCGACGGCCACATGGAGCGTGCGGCCGTCACACAGCCCCAGGCTGTGGACTCTCTCCCCCGCGCCCAGCTTGAGGATCGGCTTCAAGTCGACCGCGGCGACTTCCTCACCACGCCATGTGTGGACGTGGAGGACGGCGGTGTCGGCTCACGGACAATAACATGAGTCTCTGTGCTCACGATGGCGTCCCAGTGGACCAGGCGTATACTGCAGGGTGACGTGGCGCTGGTGGCGGCCGGCCGCGTCCAACACGTCCAGGGAGCGAGTCCAGTGTCTCACAGACGGCGTACCAGCCGGTGGGCGCGTGCTGACACACAGACAGTCCATCACCCCACCGTGAGCCGGCAGGTGGAGTGAGTCTCTCCACCGACCGCCGTCCAGCACCAGCTGGTAACTGTCGCTCCTCTATCCTCTCCTCACGATACACCTGGACGTGCGGCGCGAGGCAGCCGACCAGCCACCGGTCCTTCCCCACCTGGTGCTCATGGAGAGAGTTCATCTCCATGTCAAAGCACCTGGTTGGGTCACTGCCATAGTAGTCACGTGTGGTTATAGAGCTGTCCACAATGTACTTCCTGTCTCCCACCTCCACCCCCGGGGGACACGCCTTCTCCCACACCTGGCTGTAGGCTGAGTCTTTCACCTGCAGGAGCTGGAGCGTCTGTTTGTCCTCACGGCCCACGAGGACCTTATTGTCTGCTCCAACTCCCACATAGGAGTCAGCGCATACCCCAGGGAGTGCGAGGCAAGGGATGGAAACGGGGAGAGGGGGGGGACCTCAGGGGTTGAAACACTTTATCACACAAAACATCTTCCATGGTCGGTCTGGCATTCATATCTATTGCTACCATTCTCTGCAGCAAAGGTAAAAACCTTTCCTTGAGTCTAGAATTTCTCCAGTATTCTTCATACAAAGCCAGTGCATCCTCTCCACGCTTTACCACCAGCCCACAATTAACCTTGTTGATCATCTTCCGACCAGCCGCATTTACGCACACATAGAGCATGATGAGAGCATATGAAAACACGTCGATTGAACGTTTGTACCGGACGTCTGTAGCACTGTGGCCATCCTCTGTGAGCAGTTCTGGGGCGCGCCAGTAGGGGTTTCCCCACACAGTGATCATTGAACTCGTGGGCTGGTCATCAATGTCCTTACACAATGAGAAATCAGTGATTTTTATGATTGGAAAAGAGTTTTTCATGAGAATCAACAGGTTATCTGGGCGTAAATCACGATGCACTATGTTATTGCTGTGTAAATATGCCAGGCCAGTTGCTCCCTGACGCAGCACATCACATGTCAGGAAGTCACTAATGTCAGTGTCTTTCACATATTTATCAAGGCTGGTATCACACAGCTCAAGGGCAAGCCAAAGTTCATGACCTTTATCCTGCCATGCCAAAATTGATATGACATTATGATGATTTAGTCCTTTAAGGAAAGGTATGATTTCATTTTGGTCTATGTTTTGGTACTTTTTTCTCAGCATATGTTTATTGATAGTTTTGACTGCCACCTCCTGTCCCCCATACTTCCCCTTATAAACATGGCCAAAACTGCCGCCTCCAAGATAAGTCTCATAATTTGGGGTGATATTTGCATTTCCCATTTTAGCTTATTTAGCTGATTACAAGGATAATAAACCAGTTCTATTGTGATTGAAATGCATCCTCAAAGAATACATTGACACATCATTAGTCTTCTATTAAGTATCCTGTTGTAAGCAGAGGTACACAGTCAATACAAACTGTTCCATTGTTACCCATTTTCAATATTGTAATCAGGTGTTATGACATCAGCCTTGGTTCATATTTTATTTGTGTTGCCCATTTTCGTTTATCCAAGGTCAATGTTCAGGGTCTATGCTGAGTAGAATTGGAGGTTAGCAGTCAATATCTTTGTTTACATTACACCTGCAATGAAAACCAAAACGCAAAATTAAAAATATGAGGATCAGTGTATGTTTATTCATACTGTATGTAAAAATTATCCTCATACTTCTAATAAATACGAACAAAGCTACCGCCTCCATAATAAGTCTTGTAGTTTGGAATAATATTGGCATCTCGCATTTTAGCTATAAAAAACGTAAGAAACTAGTTCTAATATGATTGAAAAGCATCCGCAAAAATTACATTGGATCATTATTAGTCTTCTATTAGGAGTCTTGTGGTATGCAGTTACACAATTAGACAAGTCAAGAGAATATTTTTCCTAATTACCCAATGTCAATGTCCATGGTCTGTGCTGCATGGAAATGGAATTTGTTTATATCATATCTGCAATGAAAAACAAAAGGTTAAGTTAACAATATGAGCATGTTTGTATGTTCTTTAAAAGTATGTTTTAAAAGCTTAATCAACTAGATCAAAAGTGTTCAAAGAACACAGCGTCGCTAGAACAATGTTGACATATGGGCGATTAAGATATTGCACAAGCATGATGGTTGTAGTTCACGTGGAAATCAGAAATAATGAAATCTTTAAAAAAAACTTAAAATAGCTCCCTAGAACCTATACTTTTCTTGGCAAATAGCCAAAATTCAAAACTCATTATGTTCTCGATGAATGTAAACAGTGAATGAAGTTTGAAGATTTTGTCTTCAAAGGCATTGGTACTATTAATAAAAATGTTGAATATTGAACTAAAACGGCACACTTTAATTGGCAAAGTGCCAAAGATGAACATATATGATTGTCACACGTATGTGAACATAGAATGAAATTTCGAGGTCATGGTTCAAACTGTATTGAGAAAAGTAGAAGTAGTATTGAAGAAAGTAGCAAAAACCAACAACATAAAATTCTAAACTGCTACATAATGTTGTGCTCTCTGAATACTTTTCATTTAGTTAGCAAAGGGTCAAAGTTCAACGTAGGTTATGGTCACCAGTTTCATAATTATTGTATGAAATGGAAGTCATGTGTCTAGCAAAAAGTGCCAAAATTGGCAGCCAATGGCCTTCTGGAGAGAACACTTTTGATTGGCAAAGTGCCAAAATTGGACGCAGATGAGGGTCACTAGGTATATGAGCAGTGTATCAAATTTGGAACTCATGGTTCAAGCTGTATTGAAGCTATTGAAGAAAATGACAAAAACTGACCTAAAATGGCCTTCAGGCTATCACACTGAAATTGGCAAAGTACCAAAATTGAATACATGTGATGGCCTAGACATCTAAGCATTGTACCATGTTTGAATGTGTTTGTCTGAGCAGTTTTAAAGATACTGCAGAAAACATCCAAAATGGACCATAAATGATCCCATGGAAAGCACACTTTAATTGGCAAAGCGTCCAAAATCAAATCACTCAGGTGTTCCATTTTGCCACATAGTTGTGTAAAGTTTGAACAAAATCGGTTCATCGATATACCCTCTAGCTTGTCCAGAGACATATATACATATATACATACATACACGCATACTGACATACAAACGAAGTAATCACAAGGCTTTCGCTTCAGCTGCTGAAGCGACGCAATGAACCATCATAACATTATTGAGTTAACAATATGAGCATGTTTTAAAAGCTTAATCACTGAACCATCATAACATTGATATGTGTACCAGACTAACTGCTGTTTGCATTGTGATTATCTCATCATTTCACCAGCTTCATGCTAAAATTCCACATTAAGTGTTTACAGCCATTTCAGTCAACATTCGTCTTTTGCAGTGGCAGAAGTCAGCAAATCTCTTTGAAACATTACAGATCTGTGAGCAACTGTTAGCAGAAAAAGCTAGGAACATTGTATTATCATTCTTATTAAAACATGAAATTCACTTTAATGCCACAAATTAACTTAGATTGTAGATGACATGTGTGATGAAATAACTCATTTCCATTTCAACTTGGATGCATGGACAAAGATGCATTCAACAAAATATAAAATATTGCAGCTGTGGATGCTACCACTTGATTGATTTGTTTCCATTGGGATTGAAAATCTGCGGTGCACTTATAGGTGACACCAAAAATAGGTACAGGAGAACGTCTCTATTAGGACCACCTTTGGTACCAGTGTTAGGTGGTCCCAATAGACAGGTGGTCTCTATACAGATATTGATTTTGGTAGCTTCATGAAGGTTTGGGGCCTGAAAAAGTGGTCTTATTATAGACATGGTCTCATTGTAGAGGTGGTCTAAATTGGAGGTCCAACTGTAATCAGTTTAAGTAGGGGCTGTGATTTTCAAAATCATTGAGGCAGGAGGGGGGGGCTGATAATCTGACAAACATGGTTTCCTTTTTTCATATCCCATCCAATCCATAATAAAGTGTAGCCCCTAGAAGATATGATAATATATTGTAATATAAATGATTGTGCATTTCATTTTTACTATCATTTTTAATATTACATTCATCATAACGGTACATAGTCACACTAAGGTTCTTCAATCTAGCGTTGTGTCTGTATATGACAAACTCAGACTTTGTGATGACAATTTGACAAGGATGGATATTTCACATTGCAGTGTTACTTTTTAGCTCAATACGACCTAATTATTAGCCTAATATGAAGTGATTTCCTCTTTAGCTATTCAAATGACAGCGAAATGACAAACCGTTTCATACCAACGTGATTCAATGAATCTCCCACTACTCCTGCTATCAATTTTATGAAATCCAACAAATGCCTAGCTAACACTAGCCCTTTTATTTAACAATACTTATAATTATGTTTTATTATGTGTAACTATAAACTTTATCATTATATACTTTGACATTATGTTCAAACTTCACTTTCACTATCATTTTTACCACTCCCAAGATTTAAACATTTATTCCATGACATAGGTCACACTTAACATTGATAGTTTTATATAACATGATAAAGTTAACTACCTTCCCATAGTTGACTATTTCATCCACCAAGGAGTTCACATGTATCTGGACAATAACATCATCGGCTTCTAATCCAACTTTGAATGACCAGCTATTTTTGACTTCCTACACCAAATGAGTAATAAACATGAAATCTTGCTTATAAATGTGTCTTATATTGTTTACCTACAACATTTATCATTAAAATCAAGGATGTTCAAGGGATGTCATAAGATGCAAACAGTAAAGTTCATGTACAAAAAAAAGCCAACCGACTGATAATCTTACTTGCTTGTTCCTATTATCATATCAATAATAATCAATAAATTCTGGTCATAACGTTTGGGAAATGCTATTTATGCTGATTGCATTGTGAATAGGTTCTCACCAATGCTCAGATTTGGGAAGGGAGCAGTTTTACAATAATCAAATAGACAAAATCAAATGTACAATTAGTTATATTTATAATACTAGAAAAATATTTAAGCAATTTGAGTTACAAGACTGTAATATTGTAAAAGGTAATTGGTGTGGGGTTTGTGACATTATCTATGATGAATTTCAATTATGAATCATACATTTGTGAGGACTTAAGTCTGACATAAGTGAGCCGTGTGTGCACTGGGTATGAAATCAACTCTTATACAGGGATGTGTATTCTTTCATAAAGGAATTTTGTTCAAAAAAATTTTATAATCATGTTTTATTATTTGCAACTACAAACTTTATCACTTACTTTGACATTGTGTTGGAACTTCACTTTCACTATCATTTTCACCACTACCAAGATTTAATCATTCCATGACATAGGTCACACTTAACCATAGCTTTATATAATATGAAAAAATTACATTACCCTCCCACAGTTGACTTTATCATCGACCTCATCCAATAAGGTGTTCACATATCCCTGCACAATAACATTTCCAACTTCTAATCCAGCTTTGAAAGACCATTTAGCAATTTATGACTTCCTACACCAAATGGTTATGAAAAGTGATGAAAGATTGTTAAACAATCTTGCTTATAAATATGTCTTATATCGTTTACCTACAACATTTATCATTGAAAACAACAATGTGCAGGAGACAATAACAGATGTAAACCATATATTCTATGTACTACAAAAGGCGATAGACTGATAATCTCACTTGGTTGTTCACGTGGACTTAAGAACAATAAATAAACTCTGGTCATAACGTTTGGTATATGCAAGCTTTCTGCTGTTTGCATTATGTATGGAATCTCGCCATGCTGCAGATCTTTATATCAATGATCAATCATTTTTATGTCAAAATGTTAAGAATATGGTGTATTGATGATGTTATTATGCATGTTTGTGGTTATCATCTGTGTATACCATTCATCGTATGGGCCTAAAATTTTCATTATTGCTGTTTAGATGTAATCACATGTTTAGGGTAAAATTACAGTAGAACCTTCTCTCAAGACAAACTTTATACTGAGACCACCTCTAAAATAATACAACTTTTCATGGCGCAAAACTGTTAGAAAGATAGTACAGAGAACCTTCACAAAACGACCACCTCTATAATGAGAACACATGAGGTGGCTTGTCCTTATTGATTAAGTTCTACTGTAGGAGAGGTATGTATGATACCAGACAAACTTATAAATTTATACTTTATATGATTAACATTGTACAGGTCAATTTGTGTTGACTTTGTGATGACTGTTGCTCCACTAGTGGTGCTAATCCCACCCATTGGTGTATTTGCAGTTGTATGTCAAATCCGTGTGAACCACTGTGCCACACTTTCCTATATCATGTGTCTTTCACTATTTACTTCTTTTACTCTTCTGTGCTATGTAATAAAGTACATTACAGTAGGATGACAGACGGTTCAGTATTGATGCTTTTGTATATACATTTCACAGTATCGCTACCATCATAGGCAGATCCAGGGGGGGGTGCAGGGGGCGCGTGCCCCCCCCTTTTCCAACCAAAATACTTCATTTTCATAGGGTTTTTCATGAAATCCCGTAAGTGCGCCCCCTCTTTTCCTTAAGTGCGCCCCCCTTTTTCGAAAACCTGGATCTGCCTATGACCATTGTGGTGGTCTCCCAAAACCTATTTCATCTTGCTATTATGTATTATGTGTATTATCATGATTGTGTCTCTATGTTTAGAATAATACCACTGTCTATTTAATGAAGGGATTGAATAGTACTTTGAACACCTGGAGCATTTGGTTGTATAGAATAATGAAAGAAAATAACAAAAAATGTGCAAAATTTATCATTGTTTATTTTCAAATAAAAAGTATAAACGTTAGATGGTAAAGGTCAATAAATGTATCATTGTACAGCCATTCTGGTCATAAACATTGATCATGCACATAAACTAAATGATACGTGGGAATCAGAGAGTGAAAAATGGTTGTTGTTTAAAAATCAGTCAATCAAGTATGAAATGGAAAATGGACTATAACTAAGAACTAAAACCTAGCATAATTAAGGTGTTTAATAATAAACCTGTCATCATAAAGAGAGTCCCAGAGTGACGCCTGCATTAACACAAATATCATCACAAATTATTGACCTCAAGGTAGGAGGATGATAAGTCTCACACCTCGGTCAATTGTCAAATATTGTACTTCAACTTTTACATTTGGAGGACACACTTTTGCTTTGCAAATATGCAAATAAGTCAATCATCACAATTTAGAGATAATGTTTCACATTTCTACGTTGTAGCTTCACATTTCGAGCAAAATCTTTCATATACAATATGCATCCAGAACTCCCTCATCTATAGCACAAAACGTTACATACAAAGAAAAGAATACCTTGACTGTCTCATACTTCACATACGTTATTTGCTCAATATCATTTTGTAGTTTAAACTTTAACATTATAAGTTACATTTTTCACATTCACATTCATGTGTATGAAATCATACAATCATGTCATACAAGTGGCCCATACACTTAGTCTGAGACAAATTATCATTAAGATTGAGTTACCAATCACATGTAGAGATAGGGCTGAACAGACCCTAACTGAGCACCTAATGCTTTCACCCAAAACACTGACTACAGATCTACAGATTCCCATACCTCATGTTTATACATTTGGTCAAAGGCATGAGGGCAACACTAAGTCCATCAGATTATCATTCAGATTTAGAAAACAACCACACCCATGTAATTGTACTGTAGGATAAGCAAGCACAAATCTCTGCATACTAAACAAATATCATTGCTACTAAAAATAACTGACATAATAACTACAGCACAATAAACACTTTTCACCGCTCTCACTGACCACAAATCCACAGATTCTAACAACATCCACAAACTTGGACTTTCAAACCTCCTTAAGCTACAACCATATAGATATAAAACACTCACCATCAGGCTACACTAGTGTATCAGAATCTAGATGTGGATATCCTGATGTATTACAGGTTATATCAAACAAATTGTAAATCACAAAAATATTAGTATTCACAAGAAAGTTAGGTGTGCTAATGTGTGCTGGATACAAACCAATGATATCAGTATTTTTAGCAATATCATTTGGATCTATTACAGGTCAATATCAACCAAATAGCAAATCATCATTAATCAAATCATGCAAATCCTTAGGAAAATTTCTCCTGTGCTTGATTACATATTTCAAGCAATGATTAATTTGGAAATTGATGACAATGAGCATATCTAATAACAATGATACCCATGGCTAAATACATAATCCAAAAGAATGTTTTAAGATCAGGGTATTTTACATTATATACATAATTACTTCCAAGTCATGAACATGCCTTATTTCTATAATTTAATCACACGTTTATAACTGATTTATCAGAATACAGTGTTACAGAAATCACATGATCCTCTGTGCAAATATTTAAAAGATTTCAAATTGTTGTAAGAATTTTGTTTTGTACATAATTATTTAACATTGATACCCATAAGCTATAATGGGCAATTTGAACAATGGGAAAGTTATCCTTAATTGTGATATGTTTATGTTGATTGCCTCAATGAGCTCAATCTTGTGTGTATTTTGTCTGCTAACACAACACTTTTCCAAAGTTCATTTGCATAGTCATATCGGCCAAATAAAATTATCGAATGTGCGTGGTTAATGGAGTTGAACAAAGTAGATTCAGGAGAAACAAAGACAAAGCCTAATTCAAATGAATTTGCAAATAAAATGTAACAGGAACTAAAAACTATTAAGATGTCAATTGTGTTAATACTAGCCTGACTGTCCTGTCTGAATCACAATGCAAACATCACACTTGTAAAAGTGATAGCACATGGTGCCATATGGTGGTCATTGTAAAACAACATAACTGGAGCATAATGATAAGACATGGTTTTTGTACATACATTAAGTTTTAAGCACCGATTTTAAATGTTTAAGAGTTTAAATCATTGGTCCAAGCATATCAGTATTTCTAACAATTTACATACATCTGGACAAGGAGTACCCAGCATTCATCTATCAGCATCACACAGTCTATAGAAGCTGTGTCTACAGAATATTGTGCACATGTATAACACATGGTCTGTTTGCTTCTATGTCCTTATTGCATACAGCAAACATCATCACTCCTTGTAGAAACACATGGTCATTCATCTTCATTATCCTCTATAGACGTCTTGTCAACAGAATATTGTGCACATGTATAACACATGGTCTGTCTGCATCTATGTCCTTATTGCATACAGCAAGGATTATCTCTACTAGTACAAGTGGTGAGCAGAGTATCACAGCCCATGGTACTATTGTGTGATGGATTATAGATTCCTTGTGTAACAGTATCACAGTCAATGTATATACACATGGATGAATGAAACACCACATGAAGAACCGAGCATTCATCTGACACTATCCTTTACACACACTACAGAAGTCTTTACACCCTTCAATCATCCATTGAAGACACAGCAGCATCTTGCCGTGTGTGATCATTCATTACATTGTACCCAGCACCAGGTGAGCCTCTGCCCCCACGACGACCCTCCTGGTGAGCTCCGGATGGGGACCTCCACGGGAGGGATGGGGGGGACCCACCACGGGCGTGGGTCTCCAGGCCTCCAGGGTGGGGACCTCCACGGGCGTGGTCTCCAGGCCTCCAGGATGGGGACCTCCACGGGCGTGGTCTCCAGGCCTCCAGGATGGGGACCTCCACGGGCGTGGTCTCCAGGCCTCCAGGATGGGGACCTCCACGGGTGTGGTCTCCAGGCCTCCAGGGTGGGGACCTCCACGGGCGTGGACCTCCAGGATGGGGACCTCCTCCAGGATGGGGACCTCCACGGGCGTGGTCTCACCTCCAGGGTGGGGACCTCCAGGGAGGTCTCCAGGCCTCCAGGATGGGGGACTCCAGGCTCCACGGGCATGGTCTCCAGCTCCACAGCCTCCAGGGTGAGGTGGAGGGACCTCTTGAGGGGAAGGTGGAGGGGTGCCAGGTGCTAGGTCAGATCCTGAAATACAAAAATTTTAACTTTACTGCATAGAATTGTAATAGCACTAGTAGATATAACATTATGCTGCTGTGAGGAATATTTACACCTGTATCACACATTTGGGGTGATCTAAACTTTTACCTAGTTCATATAGATTATTTAATTTCACATCATCACATAACCACCTTATAATAATAATGAGTGTAACTCTGCCTACCTGAGTCTCGGTGGGGGCAGCTCCACGTGCAGGGTGTGAAGTGAGCGGACCGACCCACCCATCACCGACCCGGCCACATGGAGCGTGCGGCCGTCACACACATAAGGCTGTGGACTTTCTCCCCGCGCCCAGCTTGAGGATCGGCTTCAAGTCGACCCGCGGCGACTTCCTCAC
>CM032663.1:4364580-4415109 GCA_019095985.1 Streblospio benedicti
CTGAGAAATGAGAAACTTTATACCTTCTTAAAAGTGTTTATATCTTTTATTACAACATTTATCATTAGCGGGAGGAAAACAAACAACAATAGGAAAAGAGAGACTTTTAATTAGGAATTGCAAAAACAATAACGGTTTCTATGCTACTTTTGCTGTTTGAAAATTTACTTTCTCACTAAGAAAGCAAATCTTTTTCAATTTGGGCAAAGTTTGGCAATAAGCTTTGTGTTGAAAATTTATTTTAAAATTTTTTTTAAAAGACGTTATATTTAAAATTTGGGGGGGAAAATTTTAAAACTAATGAAATTTCTTTTAATACGATATATTTAAAACTTAGACAAAAATTTAAATTTGTTCTAAATTAAATTTAAAAGGTCTGGGGGGATTTTTAGAAATTTTATCGTTATAATTTCTCTTAAATTTGAATCATACTTGATAGGAAGAATCATCAAATAATAATTATCTAAGAGATGGCAAAATTTAGCTAAAAATTGAAGAATCATATGAAGGCTGGAAACATCTGATAATATGTGAAAAAATTTTGAATATATGTAAAAAAAATTGTAACCATTCATTTATGGGAGAAAAGTTATGAAAAGTTGGAAGACATGGCAGAGGATGCACAGAAGTTCCTACAAGCTCATGGGAAAACCATGGCAAATAATTTTGGCTTGATGAAAAATGATTCAAAACAAGATTGATGAACACAATATTCCCGACAACATCTGCTATATGAAGGCACTGGTGCACTGGTTATGCAATCAACCATTGTGGGTATACCCGTAACCGGGATATGCATTCTTACATGAAGCAACTTTGTTTAAAAAATTCTCGAATTTCTTACAAATATGTGTTCTTATTTGTAACTACAAACTTTATCATTATTCTTTTAGATTGTGTTCTAACATCACTTTCATCGTCCTTTTTACGAAGGGTGTCATATACCAAAAATGTGATTGGTAATTTGTCCTAAACCTTAATGTGAATTGTGAATTGGCTGTATTTAAGTGTGTGAAATGTGGTGAAATTTAATGTGGACCTATTCAATTACAATTCTGGGGATTGGTTGAAAAGACAAGGAAATGTATTGGTAGCTCAAGATTTAGGAAACAAATGTTGGTGAATGAATTTTCATCAAGGGTACATACCACCTCTTTTGCCAGTTCAATACATTCCATATTACATAGGTCACAGTTAACCCGTAGTATATATAACATGATTAATTTACACCTAATGATCCTACCTGCACATGTTTAAAAATTTCATCGAAGAAGCGGTTCACATCGATCTGGTCAATCTCACATTATCAACTTCTGATCCCACTTTGTATGATCCGTTCAAAGTCTTTGACTTCCTGCTCCAACTCCCATGAGAAAAGTGGAGAAAACCTGTGTAATAATCTTACTTATAAATGTGTGTTTATATAGTTTAATTTACAACATTTATCATTAGAACAAGGATGTGCAAGAGACACTATTAGATGCAAGCAATACAATGCTTTTTTGCTGTTTGCATTGTGACTATAATCACACTAAGCGGCAGATCTATTTCTTATTTGGGACGAAAGTTCTACTGTGCAATAAGACATAAATATGATAGTTGACAATTATCTTAGAAATTTGATTTATAAGACTGTTATATTGTAAAATGTCATAGGTGTGGTGGATTTTTAGAAAACTATCTATGATGAATTTCTCTTATACATACTTGATAGGCTAAAACATTAGCACAGAAGATTCCTCATTTGGTTCTCAAATCTAATTATGGATACTGTGCATTATTTAATTATCTTATAACGTTTATACATGTTCCCAATGGCTTTAGAAAAAATTTTAGGGAGTCATTACGTAAGAATGGGGAATCACCTCAGCAATATATAAATCAAATATGTAATTATCTAATGAGATGGCAAAATTTAGCTAAAATTGAAGAATCATATGAAGGCTAGAAATATCTGATAATATATGAACAATTTTTGAATATATGTGGAAAAATTGTAACCATTCATTTATGGGAGAAAAGTTATGAAAAGTTGGAAGACATGGCAGAGGATGCACAGAAGTTCCTACAAGCTCATGGGAAAACCATGGCAAATAATTTTGGCTTGATGAAAAATGATTCAAAACAAGATTGATGAACACAATATTCCCGACAACATCTGCTATATGAAGGCACTGGTGCACTGGTTATGCAATCAACCATTGTGGGTATACCATAGTTATGTATTCTTACATGAAGCAACTTTTTTTTTAAAAAAATTTTATAAATATGTATTCTTATTTGTTTACAAACTTTATCATTATTCTTGAAGACTGTGTTCTACCATCACTTTCATCGTCTTTTTTTGACACATATATAGCAAAAAAGTGATTGTGATTTGCCTAGCCTAATATTACTTGAGTGAATAGGTGAATTGCCCCAAATTTTAGTGTGATAAATGTGATAAATGCGATGAAATGTGATGCAACCTATTCAATTACTATTCCTGGAGATTGGTGAAAGACAACAAAATGTATTGATGATGATTGGTGAAAAAATGTTGGTGAATGGAGTATATTACCCCTTTTTTACCACTTACAATTCAATACATTCCATATTACATAGGTCACAGATAACCCATAATCTCATATATAACATGCCAAGTTACACTTAATGATCCTACCTTCATATGTTTATGTATTCCATCAAACAAGCGGTTCACATCGATCTGGTCAATCTCACATTATCAACTTCTGATCCCACTTTGTATGATCCGTTCAAAGTCTTTGACTTCCTGCTCCAACTCCCATGAGAAAAGTGGAGAAAACCTGTGTAATAATCTTACTTATAAATGAGTCTTATATATTTTAAGTACAACATTTATCATTAGAACAACAAAGTGCAGGAGACACTATTAGATGCAAACAATACAGTCTATGTACTTCAAAAGGCAACAGACTGATAATCTCACTTGGTCTTTCACATGGACTTAACAATGATCAATAAATTCTGGTCATAACGTTTGCCATATGCTAGCTTTTTGCTGTTTGCATTGTGACTATAATCTCACTAAGCGGCAGATCTATTTCTATTTGGGAAGGGAACAGTTTTACTAATCGAGAAGTTCTATTGTGTAATACGATATACTTATAATACTAGACAAAAATATATTAGAAATTTGATTTATAAGACTGTAATATCGTAAAAGGTCATTGGTGTGGATTTTTTAGAAAACTATCTGTGATGAATTTCTCTTATATATTATGAATTATACTTGATAGGCTGAAACATTAGCACAGAAGATTCCTGATTTGATTGTAAAATATAATTATGGATATTATACTTTATCTAATTATTTTATAACTTTTAAATATGTTCCCAATGGCTTTAGAAAATAATTAGGGAATCATTACCTAAGAATGTGGAATCACCTCAGCAATGTAAACATCAAATAACTAATTATCTAACGAGATGGCAAAATTTAGCTACAATTAAAGAATCATATGAAGGCTTGACAAATCTGATAGTATGTGAACAATTTTTGAATATGTGTGGAAAAAATGTAACCATTCATTTACCAGACAAAAAGTTATGAAAATTTGGAAGACATGACAGAGGATGCATAAACGTTCCTGCAAGCTCATGGGAAAATCATGGCAAGTGATTTGATGAAAAATGATGCACAAAGATGATTTACTAAAAACAAGATTGATAAACAAAATAACCACCACAACGTCTGCTATAAGAAGGCACGGGTGCACGGGAGCACTGGTTACACAATCAACTATTGTGGGTAAATCTTGAGCATGAATTGTGAATTGCATGAATTTAAGTGAGTAAAATGTGATGAGAATGTGATGCAACCTATTCAATTCCAATTCCTGGAGATTGGTGAGAGACAACAAAATGTATTGATGATTGGTGAAAAAAATGTTGGTGAATGGAGTATATTACCCTTTTTTACCACTCCCAGTTCAATACATTCCATATTACATAGGTCACAGATAACCCATAATCTCATATATAACATGCCAAGTTACACTTAATGATCCTACCTTCATATGTTTATGTATTCCATCAAACAAGCAGTTCACATCTACCTGGTCAATCTCACATTATCAACTTCGGATCCAACTTTTCATGACCTCTGTAAAATCTTTGACTTCTGGTATCAACTCCCTTGAGAAACGTGAAGAAACTTATTCAATAACCTTGCTTATAAACGTGTCTTATATCGTTTACCTACAACATTAATCATTGAAAACAACAATGTGCAGGAGACATTAACAGATGCAAACAATACAATTGATGTACTACAAAGTCAACAGACTGATAATCTCACTTGGTCGTTCACGTGGACTTTATAATAATCAATAAATTCTGGTCATAACGTTTGGCATATGCTAGCTTTTTGCTGTTTGCATTATGATTATAATCTCACTTAGCCGCAAATCTATTTATTTGAGACGAGAACAATTTTACAAATTGAGAGGTTCTACTGTTGACAAATATATATTTATAATACTAGACAAATACATAAGGAATCTGATTTATAAGACTGTAATATTGTAAAAGGTAATTGGTGTTGGTTTTGTGAAATCATCTATGATAAATTTCTCTTATGAATTATACTTAATATTCAAAAAAATTAAAATGGAGGATTCAACATTTGGTTCACTTTGGTTCACTGGAACAATATTCCAATTGAAATTAAATCCAATAATAAACATTCCAATTTCAAAATTCAAATGAAAGGAAATGTTAACAAATGGAAAAATATGGAAGAAACTGAATTTATTCATTATTATATTTCAATTTATCTGTAAGATGATGTTTGATCCCTTGTTTTAACTTATTCTATTATTGTTTTATTAGGCATGTGCCTGCAGTCATGTGATGCTTTTTAAGGACCACATTACTTTGTAAAGCTTCTATGTATTATCCAAAGAGCATAATGTGACAATCATGATCAGTTATTATGTCATATCATCTTATATTCTATTCTATTTATATTTTGATTGTACATGTTTTCCAGAAGAAAATCTACTCTAATCTAATTATGGATATTGTGCATTGTTTAATTAACTTATGTAATACATATGTGTTTCCCAATGCTAGTCCATACGTCTTAGTATATGTTTACTTTTTAAGAGCTGAATGATAAAGGATGATTATACGATTATTGTCTCAACTTCAGGGTCCTGAGCTTGAGTCCAGGGTGACTGGATGTGGTCAAGTGGAAGCTTTGGGTTATGAAAATGTACTTATATATTTATTAAGTCATGATTCTGGTTGTACTTGGTACTGAGTTGGACGTGAGAGAGACTATAGGAGAGGTATTTATTATCTAAGGCTTTTGCTATTTGCTACTTTGATATTATGGCTCATCTATCAAAACTCTTATCAGAATTATTTAATGAAGTGATTGAAAGTATGCAATAAAATGATGTTGAATTTTAATTGATGTATTCCATTACAGTGTAGCCTTATAATTACTGAACATTGTACTCAAGACCATAATATATTTAACCAATACATTCCTGTAAAGGTTTGAGTGGAACAGATTGTTTATTTCTCTCATTATTAAATCTGCATAACATTTCAACTGCAAGTGTTTTAATACCTTTGAAACATCCTACATTAAGTACTACAAATACACATTGTGTAAAAATATCAGACTATGTACATTACTTATGTGAGACTAATACAATGCCTTTAAAGTTTCCTCCATATTAAATAATAACAAAACATGTACAACAAACGAGCCAGTAGAGCTCTATACCAAGAAGTGGGAATCCATAGAAACAACATTTTGTATTGTCTCCTACACACATGTGCAATAATCAGCTTGGTAAAAGAGCTAAAATCCACTGTAACTTCTTTATACATAAATATGCAATTTACACACAATAATCAATAACAAAAATAACAAGCATTTTACATATAAGAAGATATCAGATCATCACGAATATCATATAATCTAGCCTAATCTAATTGGCTTTGTAATCTACAATATTTATAATGGTTGAAATGTTGAAGATACATTCGGGCCACAATACTGAGATCTGAATGTTGAGGTCAATGGGAAGATGTTTATTATGAGCTTCAAACTAGCATTACAGCTTGGAAACATAGACAGGGGTGGTACAAAGTTAGAAACAAATTAATTGAAGTATAGTGAAGAAACATGAGCATATGCTGCGAAACTTATCAAATTGTAATTCAAATGTAGTACTGTGAATTATGCAAACAGTCATTTAAAAATTGAAACTATAAAACATCAATCTACTTTGAATAAGAAATCATGTATACATTTAATAACATGAATTAAAAAACAAACTTATAACATTGGATAGCATTAGTCAAAAATTCTTTTGAGTCATATTAATGGATCACTTATTTAGAAACAATATATTAACATTGCTGGTTACCTCGTCTTGATATACGGCTGGAGACTTAATTTGAAATTTAAAATAACCATTGAAGAATAATCAAATTTAATCTACTAAAAAAATTCCAGTGGCTTAACAACATTAATTAAATCATTATTCAAAGATTCTTTCTAAATTCTAAATCAAATCTCCGGCAACAGAAAAAGACAAAATAACAAACAATGAGACCATCTGTGATATCCCAAATCAAACAAATTGCAAATATATATCAACATCTGTTAATCTATTCTGACAATTTAAAATTTAGATGACTGGAAACGGTTACCAGATATTTCTATGAAAATATACACATATGACCAAAGATAAGAGGATGCACAGCATTTGATTAACCTGTAATTCATCCCAAATAATTTTAAACTGTAATTCACCCCAAATAACTAAGTTTAATATTATAATTATTGATTTGACCCAACAAAAGTTGGAATTGTATTTCCATTCCATATTTCTATACTCATAAACCCATTTCAAAACCAGTTATATTGATGGTAACTTACCTCTCAATATCTGCATTACTCTTAATCCCCATTGTAAATACTTTTAAACAAATATCACATAATTCAAAACTTACAGGCTATCTATTATCAATATTGTGCACATAATTAATATATGGACACAAAGTTACATTCATGGATCAGAATTAAGATACAATGTTGCAGAAGATTTAATTTGTGAAAATATGCAGTGATACACTTCCCTATGTACTAAAAGTAGCCATAATTTTCACATATATATATTCCATGTAAATGTTAATCACAACATTTTTATTACATTAGGAAATAAAACTCAACAAATGAAAAATGTTTTTATGATTAAAAAAATCCTGGAGTTAAACAATGATGAAACTGATGTGGTCATTATATATGCAAAAAAAAACAAATTTTAAAAAAGACTGTCAATTCCACGCTTCTTTCCAAAATTGTGCAGAAAACATTCATCTTCACAATTTTGCATGGACATTCACATACATGTAGCCCTTCATAGTTTGTCCATATTGTGCACAATATGTATAAAAACAGCCAACATATAAAATAACATTAACATTCACCTGCCATTTGCCAAGTGCAGCATTAAAGTTGCATATTACTCAAATCAATGTTGATCCATATGCAAATGTATTTCATTCCCAAAGTGTCTTACAAATATGTACGTAGCATCAATCACAAATCTATCCACATGTACACAAAGTACTGCAGTTTTCACAAAACAGTCATAAGCAGCAGCTGTTAACATCAAGACGTTTACTATGGGGAGGAAAGTGGAAAGTAATTTGAATAATAACTTAAAATATTAAGTACAAACTTTCAAGTTTCTGAACTTCCTTTTTAGATAATATCTAAATGCGAATGATGTCTGCTTTGTGAAAACACCAACACCAAAGTGTCTCCTTTGGAACAAGTTGGGATTAAACCTAAACCTATCCTTTACCCTCACGGTGAAGTCGTGAATTGGGCCTGGACCCTAACCATATTCAACCACTTTCTATTATTCATGTACATTGCACATAGTAGCTACCAACATTGAAGTCTACCTTATGAGTATTTTACACTTGCATTGTTACCTCAAGCTACTTTGGAGTGCGAACTGTCACACTAGGTCTATGAATTACTACCGTATGTCCTGTCACACCGTAAACTGCATGCCATTCGCTGCTAGTTGCAGCAAGCATAGGTCACCTATCAACAGCTTGTTTCGTGGCCTGTTCTATTATGCATATTGATATTGTCACACACCTAGCTATACACATCATCACAGATTAGAAACTTCTGGCTTTTCTACCTCTGAGTTACCATATAAAAGAATCCCATATGGTTTCAGAACATGCACGAACATGACACTGGGAGCTCTTCGCTGTCAGTTCCCACGTTGTCACTTGATAGTTCAGTATTTACATGTATGTAGCTCAATTCATATGCACATGTGTTGCATTCCTTAAGTTTACATGTATTTGTATATCTTGTCATTGTTATATGTGCACATGTTATATTTTCTTCCACTCATCCACACATGTATTCATCATACTGTTTGCTTGTTGACGATCAGGTCTAATTACATGTTCTCCCTCTTATTTGCTACTATGAAAGTCAACCATGATGCTTCTTCATCCTGCACCATGTGTCAATGTCTCCAGCATTATCCCCACTATCCTATTGCTATAGTTCAATTTGTGAATATAGTCGACAGTTCAGTTCATCAATTTTCACATAGATTACAAGATGGGGTGTGCCAGCGTGCATGTTTGGATATTGATGGTCATCGATGTTGTGGTTTTTGCTGTTATTTGCACGTGTGGATGTCGACGGTGCGTTCGCACGTCTTGCACTTGACGGTGCAGCACCAGTGGAACTTGCAGTGGCAGCGCTCGCTGATCGTCGTCTTGTACGTATTGTAACCGCGACCGCAGCACATCAGTGTGCACCCGCCCATGCCCTGCAACAGAGAACACATCAATAACAACCAAAACACACTTTAGAGTGGAAACATACTATAGCCATAGAGTGGAATCAGATGCTACTGTGTAAACAAGTCATAGTACATCAGCATGCAGTCCTATTGACCACTAGCCTGCCTGCAAAACGTCCCAATGAAGCCCACGTTAGTGTCTGGTCAACAATGACCTCTCATGTCCACTTGATGACCACGCACTGACCACTCACCTGTGAGTTTTTGTCACACTGCCGGCCGAGTGTTCCCATGGAGCCCGTGTTGGCGTCTGGCTGGCAGTAGTCTGGCGATTCCTCCAGGTACAACAGGTCATCCCTCGTCGGACGATTGTATTTGCGGTCAGCTTGAATCAGCTTGGTGCCTTGCCGGTTGAACCGAACCTCAGTGGCACCATCGTATCTGGAGATATAGAATGACCTGACGTTAAAATTCAATTCAATTCAATCAGTTTTCTATAGTTCGCAATATAGAATTTCATATGTAAAAACAGCAATAATAAAATATAAACATATATTATGTAAATACTAAAGAATGGTTGTTTGCTAGATCTATGAGCAGCAGCAGGTCAAAAGAGTGACACTTCTTTATACCTGTTTTAATTTTCCAGAATGTTAAAAAATATTCCAAAATGCTCCAAAATATCAGTTAAACGTTTCGACAGTTAATGTAATTTTTAACTCTTAACTCTTATTGATGTATTTCGGAACAAACAAATTCCTCAATATATTTTCATATACTATAGGAATGAGTAAATAATCATTTCTGATCTATATGGCCATAGTCTACATGTATATTTTTAGAAAAGTATGTAGCAGGGAGAGATAAAATGAAAATGAATAAACGTTTTGGAAGTTAACCAGTAGTGAGAAGAGAAGGTCAGACTTAAAAACATAAATTCAATTCATTTTAGCAACTGCAAAAAATTAGAAAGAGATAATTATTTCCAAATTATTAAATTGAAACGGTTAAAACATTTAAAAAATAATAAAATTGAAACAAAATGTTTGCATGATAGGTTATTTGAAAAAAGTAATTATTTATTTCTAATTTTTTGTAGTTATTGAAATGAATTGAATTAATCATAACATGAAGATTAGACATCTATGCTAATCTATATATTATAAGGGTAATGGTCTGTTTTAGTTTGGAGATAACACTATCTTGCACGAGTGTTGTCTTAGCCTGCTCGAGTGACCGTTAGCGAACGAGAGCAGGTTTAGACACCACAAGTGCTTAGCTAGTGCTATCTCAACACTAAAGCAGACCATTGCTTTATCATCTCCCCAGTTTAACAGAATTATTTTACTTGATTGTGTTTATTGTTCACAAAGTAGGGAGATAACCTGATCTCCTACAGCTCTTAACCAATCAGAATCAAGAATGAACGGCAATCTGGGGAGAATAAATATTACATATACGAATTGAATTTATGTTAACATGATACACACTACAAATGAACTACTTTAATAACAGATGTAAAAAGTAAAAAGTTTTGTGTGTGAAGGTGACTGACTTGTCCTTGAGGAGGTCGCCGGTCTCGCGGAAGGACGGCAGCTGTTGCCAGCACGTGCGCAGGCTGCAGGAGCCGGACACGCCGTGGCACTTACACATGATCTTGGGGTTCCGGTACACCAGCTGAAACACAATACACGCGTTTTATGCATTTTCCTCACTGTGACGCCACTGAACATGATAATACAACACGCCCTGATGGTTATGTGGTAATCTGAATACGGAATAATATCGGTGTGTTATAGTCTTACAATATGGCGCCCGAAAAGTGAAATCTTTGCGAGGCATAACATAACTTTGCAAAAAAAGAGAGAAAGATTTGTATAATATTTAATCTGCATAAACAGGAGGGTGCGCTTAATGGGGCAGGTGCGTTTGTAAGAAGGTATATTCAATACAAATAGATCTTAAAGTTTGTTGAGGAAATAAGTAAAGTCATGCAGCATACACATATCTTTATAAAACTTTATAAAACATGGGTGCCCCCAACAACCCTCCCCCCGCGGGGCTACTGGGAATGCATCAAACAAATCACACACACCACTAACAAACAGAAAAGAATATTAGGCTAGAATACGTGAGCCCTTCAAACATTTTAGTTTTTGACAAGGAACTTACATGGTTTGAAAACGTTTATAAAAATAAAGAAAATTTAAAAATTCAAAATTCAATCATTGAGAACATATTCACATAAAAGAACATTCCAAAACAAAATTCAAAACAACCATTCTGAGGCGCCACCCAAGATGGACAACTGTGGCTTGTTTATTCACTCGGCGTCGTGTCTTATGTTGGAGTGAAAAGTCAACAAAATATTTGCCACGTGGTACGTAGCCTCGAGCAGTGCGCGGCTCGGAAGTGTAAACATGGGATCGAGGCTGCAGCTGCAGACGTAAATATACAGACGCAAAACGTGGCCGGGGAGGTGAGTTGGTTCTTTGGCGCCCGGGGCCAAGTCTATAGTACTATTTGGTGGCCGGTCGTTTGGCGATCACACGGGGTGCTATTTGCTATTCAGTTTTGCTTATTTGTTATTCATGTTAACTTGGGGATGTTTATACATGACAAAAGTTGCAAACAAAATTGTTTGTGGACCACAAACACCATGAAAAGGTTTTTAAAAACCTTTGCCTTATAGGTTACCTGAAATGAGTTTGACTCGAAGTGGAATCCCCCCTCCCGGATATCTATAGGGTGGTGCCTGGACAATGGCAGAGTCAAGAATAGCAAAAACCTCCTCTATTTGTTGCTCTGCTTGTTTTGATTGGAAAGCAAGGAATGTGGCTGGGTTAAAAGCATTCTGCTGAACAGGGTTTGGTAGGATGACCCCAGCATTAACACTGGCAGATCCAGGTTTCCAGAAAATGAGGGGGGGGCGCACCCCCAGGATTACATGGGTTTCGTATGCACGAAGGCTCGGGACCCCAAAAAGAGGGGGCGTTCCTTATGCCCCTGGATTTGCCAAAGTTTTATACGTATCCGTAGTAGCTTGATCTGTCAACTAGAAGTGTGAAATTTGGATAGATTCGATAAATTTGACAAATTGAATTGTAAAAACTGTTTCTTCTTCTTTTGAAGCTCCCTGTGGTTTTGAGAAAGGCATATATAGTGTGGCCAGGATGCCAATGGTCCGGTGTGAATGTTAGGTCGCTAGAGCAAAACAACAGGGAATTCAATCGTAAATTAGAATATTTACCATTATGTTCATCATATATTTCCATTTCAAAATACATGTAGTGGTGTGTATGTTCTTCAAATACATGTATACAGGATTTGGACTGTTTTTTTTAAATAGTTTTCTTTATTTTCTTTTTTAATTTTAATCCATATTAATTTAAATTTCATATTATGAATGCATGTCTTTTCCAATTCATACTTTTATTCATTCATTTATTTGATATTTTTATCTGTTATATTTCTGACAAACGAAATAAATCACACAATCATATATCTCACCCTTACGTATGTTATTCCTATTGAATACTTGCGTTTTTCAACCAATACAAACGTACTCTATGAAAGACAGTCACGTATGCACGGATATTGCAGACAATTTGAAGTGTACACTGCTCTCTAACAATGATAATATCCATAACCAACCAACAATATAGCATCGTTCACTGAATTTTTGTGGAACTGGGCTGTCCTGTTTTCATAACGCACCCGCCTTCTGTCAATTACCACGATGCCAAAAATTAGGATGTCTACTAGTCCTGACGATAATTCAGATATATATGGGCGTCACATACACTAATCTTGTGCATGCATACAGCAAAATTAGTGATCAGTGATTCATATATACAGTAGACCGTCTCTATAAGGACCACCTTTGGGACCAGTGTTAGGTGGTCTCTATACAGAGTTTCGTTTTGCAGCTTTATGAAGTGTTGGGACGTTGAAAAGTGGTCTTATTATAGAGTTGGTCTCAATAGAGAAGTTGTCTTAATTGGCAGTCCTACAGTACAGTAAAATGAGTGATCAGTGCTTAAAAAAGGCTGTATCCAGCACCCAATCCTCTAGAATCCAGCACAGGTAATGCGATACCTCATCATACACACATCCCTCACCCTCGGGCCTTTACACTCCAGCGCTTAATACAATCCACACAACACTGGTTTAGCTCAGAGGAAAGTAGCGCACAACTCTGATGTTAATTAGTCTGGGTGCTGTTCTCGTCAGAGTTAGGGGGATGTGGGCAGGGAGTCGGGGCGAAACCATATTTTGCCAACGTATAAGTTGTTTTCACAGTACACATGCAAGGGAGTTGTATTCTGCGTGGTGTTGTATACGGGAAGCTAAAACTGTTCATATCAGAATCCCACTATGAACATTTGAAATTTGGTATTAAAACTATTCACAGGGGGTGAGAAGGTTCAGAACAAAAAGAGAGAACGCTTTTGTGGAGCGTGACAACATGTACGTCATCCCTTACCCTCTATTGCACTGATGGAGGCATGACAGAAAAACTGTGGAATTGGAGACAAACTCTTCTATATTCTGTCATGATTTGCTAAACTACACAAAGTCTAATAACCAGTGTAACAGAAAATACATATAAAGCCCGCGATTCAAATTATAAGGCACATTCCAGAAGAAACCTGACAACAATAAAATCTTATGTCAAAAAGCAGCTCTTTTTACATACAAATAATATATAGTTGTAAAGACTCGAGACTGTTACATTAAAAAGACATAAGAGAAAAATAGCACCGTCGTGCTAAAGAAATCTGTAAAATAGATATTTTACAACGTAATTGAGACGGAATTTTACAACATCCATAAATTCCCATTTGTTGGTTTAATTATGGCGAAGTCTCATAGGCTGAAGCAGACCCCTGTTTGTGTAGGCAACGGAATGGCTGGAAAATAAAGGGCCACCTTTGTAGTAGGACCACTTGTGAAAGGGGACCACCTTTGTTTTCCTCAGTGACTGAAGCACATTTGACACAAGACTATAAGACCAACTCTATACATTGGAATCTCCAATTAAGACCACCTCTCTATTGAGACCACGTCTGACGCGTCTATAATAAGACGCTACTAAACCTTCATAAAGCTACCAAAATGAGCCTCTGTACAGAGACCACCTCTCTATTGAGACCATCTAACAGTGGTCCTAAAGGTGGTTCTGATAGAGGGGTTCTACTGTTCATAACACAACTGTAAACTTGTAAGGCGGCATATCAAAAGCAAAGACCCCCCTCCCCCCCACCCCCCATACCCACACAAAAGAGAAACCCAACCCCAGTCCTCAACTGTCGTCTGTGTTTTGTGATGTCACCACCTGACCTCGTGACCTTTACACACATGCGCCCTGACATCTTCATAACGACGCCACGAAACAAGAGAAAATGTCGTTTGCGAGAAACCGACACCCGCGACGCTCCGTGACCCTTGACCTCTACGTTTACGCCGCTTTAATCGCTCGCTTGTTTCCTATCGGTGGTGAATTGTTTCAGCACGGTGCTGACAATAAAACAGTGACAGGTTCTTGACGGTGACATGAAAACACCTTCTTTTTTTCTAAAGCCGCCGTCACACGGTTCCCGATTATTCGCCAGCTAACTTTGTTCTCTGCGGTGAAAATTCGAAAGACAGGGTGTTAATCTGACCTTTAACCTATCAAAACACCCCAGCGAAGATACAATACGCCATTTCACAATGACTGCAACGCCACTGCCTAATTCGGCTTCGATATTCAGCACTGTCTGACGCTAGCCTAGTAACCGATCTGGTAGAAATCTCGGCTCCCGTGCGTGAAAGGTGCGTGCCTGAGTTTATGTGCCTGTAATGACACGAGAATGTACATTCCAGCCACCAGTGGCCAAGGTCAGCAGATCTCTGACGCTTTGCTCTTTCACTTCAGCAGCTGAAAAGCCGCAGGAAAAAAGTCCTGGTCACATGTAGTAAGCTAGGGTCAGAAAGTCTCAAATGTTGGAGGCGGATCAGCCGTAGTATTGTATTTTACGGTAGAGTCAGATTCATTTGTAAGTAATTTGTTATATAATTCATTCGTAAACGTATACTCTCGTTTCTTTTTCTACTATTTAACCCGAAATCTTTCTGCTTGAAATTCATTTAGATAGTTTTAAACAGTAGAAAAATGATAAGAGAACGAGTTAAGTCTCTTGATTCTATTTCCCACACCCCTCTATTTGCTCCTTCTCGCCAAATTTCCCTTAATAAGCCTTTCCCCACTTCCCATCCCCCTATAACCCCCCACCCCCACCCCCTATTGGAAACTACAGTGCTGTTTGCATAATTTTTAAATCACACCCACTCCCCTTTTTTCTCGCACATGACTAACAGTTCAAGTCCCTAATTGGTCATTTTCACACGTATCACTGTCAAAGGAGAGAATGACCACCCGGGGGCCCCCACTGACCACTCGCTGACCACAAACAAGCCCCCCACTGACCGCTGCTAATGAGACCCGCGTGCACAATAGAGGCCCAGTGGGCGCTTGCGAGGGTCATATGACATGAGTCTCGGGCCCCAGCATCATGGGGGAGGGTGGGGGCAGGACACTGTGACTTACAAACACTATGCCGTCCACTATACTGCTATTATATAAAATAGAACATTCTATATAATAGTGGCAATGTGTATGGTATAGTGTTTGGAAATCATCGTAGTACATACACCACACACACCACTTCCATGGGGGTGGGTGGGGGTGTAACGTATATATTTCCTGGGTTAGTGTATTAAAACATATGCAACTAAAGGTGAGGTCGTCACATCACTGCAGTGTTGTGTATTAAACTAATTACTATCCATTTTATAGTAACATAATTAGGTATGGGTCTGTGGAATCCCCAGTTATGATATCTTCAAGTGATGGAATACATGAGTTCATTTTGAGGTACATGTATGCAAATGAGCTTCTCTGATTGGCTGCAAGCACCGGTAACTTTATAGATTTTTGACTGTGTGGCATTGATAAATGCCACAGTAGACTGGGGTGTTATTTGGTAGTGTTTCTGTGTTTGTTTTATTTTTTCTCAAAAATACTTGCAATGTTTTTATTCAGACAGTTGTGAGACTTTTTATGGCCAACTGTGGCAGAATGGAAGTGGTCAGTTAAGCAGCAGTTGGTAACAACACCCTTAGAATGCAGCAATACACCCACGGGCTACCCTCATTGATAAAAAGTGCACAGTTTCCATTGCCCAGTTGGGGTAACACTCTGGGATGGACACAACATGGACAGAATGTCTGTAAAATGAACCAAACAGGTCCAAATGGTAGAAACGCCCTGTGGGGACGGCTGAGAAATTGACTGGGCAGCCAAGCCGCAGTCTCAAAGTGAAGAATGATTAGGGCCTGTTCTAATAGATATAGGTTTTGATTGATTTCGAGTGATTGTTTGTCGGGGGGGGGGTAGTAACTTGTGATGCTGGAGTTTCCCAGATGGACTGTCTGTAGCCAATAAGGTAACAGGTGTGAAACAGGACTTCAGGTGCATTATGCTAATTGTAAGATTGATTTGAGAGGTGTACTTTAGTTTGAGAAGCATTGTGGTGGATTGTAATTGAAAAGGTATCTATATGACTGACTATGAGAAAAAGTCTTTATGGATGGAAGAGCTTTTTAAAACTATATTTTGTGTTTTGATATTCAATTTTGAGTTTGGCATCATGAATTAATAGGTATTAAAAATACATTGAAACATATTATGATAGAGAAGGTTAGGGATGGTATGATATTGATATTCTCACCAAACATTCAAAAAGCTAACCTCCACAAAGAGACCACCTCTCTAATGAGACAACTTGAGACAACTGGCTGTACAGCGGAACTTGTCCATGTAGACACTTGAGTTTTACTGACACCTGTTTTGTGTGGACACTTTTCACTTATCCAAGTTTCACAATTTCCTAGATATCATATATGAGATGAACCTCTGTTACCCTGTTTAAGGACACCCGTTTAATATGGTCACTTTTCACTTCTGCATTTTAACTATACATCACATATAAAGTGAACCTCTGTTTTAAAGACACCTGTCTAAATGGACACTGTTAACTTCTCCCCAAGGTTTACCCATAACACATAGTTAAACCCTATACAACCTGCGCAACTTAACAACCTGTCTAAAGCGAACAAACAACAACAGATGTCTGTCACTTTTTTCACCCATCTGTACCTTACGGGCTTCCGTCCAAACTCACCCTACGGAAGCCGCAAGTGACACTTATACGACAAAAAATAATACAGTGCAACCTTCCTACCTCACTCAAACTGTGGGTTATGTGTTTATGTGCTCAAGTTAGCCAAGGTGGTTAATAACACAGAACATCAACTAATGACAGCATAGAGCATTGACCGAAATCGGCATAGTTATCAATAAAAAAACTTGTCCTCCTACGCAGGTGGTCCCGTTAGAGAGTTGTACAGTATAAGAGGGGGAATTCTGTTGGTAGGTGCAGTTTTTATGCCATAGGTGACTTTAAATGGTCCTTTATGTTTTAATGAGGCCCAGCGTGGGTGAAATGACCCACTATTTACCACTGCCTTTGGCACACACGTAGGAATCAGCCACTACGGTGCAACGTCTCTAGTGAGACCATCCGGGGCAAGGTTGACTGGCTCGGGGGTGGGGGATGCTTCCATAGTCTCCCTTTGCGGCATATGCCACTGATAGGGGTCACCTTTTCCAACCCCGCAGTTTCACTAGGGGTCACCTTTTCCACCACTCAGTTTCCCTAGGGGTTATGATTTCAACATTCCAGCCAGTTTCACTAAGGGAGGTTCAATCTCGAGGTTCAATATCTAGCTCTCTTTTCATGTGACTTTGCATCATTGAGCCATAAAAAAGTATAACATCTAAAGTGAAAACTTGATTTTTACTATATCCTACATTGTTTTATACTTTCACGAGGATGCTAACAATTTTGGACCTTCAGTGGCGCACTGGAGACTGAAAGACTGAGACTTGTTTTGTTACAGCGGTCCTAATTGGAGGTTCCACTGTATGAAGTTAAACATTAACCCTCCACTTGTGAGAGTAAACTCATTAACTTTTAACACTTTCACCGCCATTTATTGAGATCCTTTGTTGAAACCCTGTAGAAAATGGCGATCGCAATAATGAAGTGTTTAGATAGATGATTGTATCATTAATAAGATACGCATTTGAAAGCATATCTCACCACATACTGTCATGACATAACACCAGACAGGGCAAAATATATAGATTGCTTGCATCATAATACAAAATCACATTCAAACATCCTTTGATTTTAGCATATCCCTCATGATACCATCACGTTTCAATATACTAAAAAAAACTATAAGTAGTCCCTTCTCTGCCATAAAAAAAGTTTTTGTCCACTCAGAATCTGGGACACAACGCAAACAAATATTCTGATTCCCACCACAGACCTTAAATCATTCACAAGTATTAGATATTGTTATGCCTTGTACTCGTCAGAGTTGAAAAGCTTTAATAAATCAACAAAAATCGGACTTTTGTTTGATACATGATAACAAATAACAGAAACAAATACTAAAATACGATCACAAACTATGCAAAGAATACGATCACATGCTATGCAAAGAATACATAAAAAATCAAGTATCAATGTGAGAGGTGATTTAAATGATGCTGGTAACGTTGTGCTATGTCGGCTACAGGGTTAAACCGCCCCCCCCCCCCTGTGAGGTGTGTGCTCTGTCCACCAATACGCCAGGCGTGCGTCAACACGGGGGCGTGCTTCGCGTTCGCACTCGGGGATCAGCCAGGGATATTAAAACAGCCACCAGCAGAAACTGAGGTGATATGGGCAAAATCTGCTCTCTCGCGTGTGTTCTTTCACATTTTAACCTTTTCTCTCACTCTTTCTATCAGGTATATATATTTGTATGTGGATCTGAAAATAGATTCATTGGATTTCTTTTCTTTATGAACTAGCTGACTAATTTTGATATGAATCCAGATAGTAAGTTAAAAATGGATCTATTAAAAAGTAGTAATATATATTTGTGGTTATTTCTTGGTATCAAACTTTTGTACATGTTGTGTGCTTTTCTTAGCATGCAATAAAGAATCCAGTATATAAATCATCCATGAAAAAGTAGTTTTCAAACCAAAAGGTTACTTGCCAATGCTCATAGAAAAAAAACCTCTGTTTTAAGAAGGCCTGACAATGTAAAAATCTTTTTTACAGACATATTACCGAGTGCAAGGTTATTTCTATTGATATTTGCCGTAACGACTATTGTAGAACCTCTTTAATTAAGACCACCTCCAGAGATCTAATAGAGGTGGTCTATATGGAGGTTCGCATTGGTCTTTTTATGCAAGTCTGAGATGGTGAAAAATGCTAGCATTATGGAGGTGCTCTCTTTATAGGAGTGATCTTTATTAGAGGTTCCGCTGTACCCGGTGACCCCGTGACCTTCTGTGATCACGTGACTGGGGTCAGGGGTCAGTGGGTGCAAGGAAAAGGGGGCCAAATAACAGCGTGGACTGGGTCATTTGGTGTAGTTCTAGTTACTAATAGTTTCACTACTGGTATACTGCTTGCGCTACCACTCATATTGTTTACTCAAAATTACAGTACAACCTCCTTATTCAGACCACAGCTGTGACAGTCTTCGAGTAGTCTCAAAAGCAATAAAAACATGCAAGAAATGATCAACTGATTAACAAGTGTGCCAATGACCTGGTGTAAAAATATAAAGTCATGAGAACAAGATTGAAATCACATAGGCAGATCTAGGGAGTTGCAGGGAGCCATTTTCACACCAAATTATTTAATGTTCGTGGTTTTCTTTTGCATATCCACCATTGATCACGCGTATGAAACCATGAGCTCCATTAAGCCTTCCCCAACCCCTCCACCCCGACCCCCATCCACGTTTTCAAACCCCTGGATCCGCCATTGTATCACATTTACATCATGACATCCTGTTATCTACCACCCATCACAGTAATCTCGCCCACCGTATCAAATTCGCGGAAGTCCCAGTCATAAAGGTCATAAACAGTGACCTCAGAGGTCACAGAGGTCATAAATAGTGATCCTGAGGTCAAGCAGCGACGCACTGACCACAGAGGTCACGACAGCTACAGAGAGGTCACTCGTAGTGGTCACTATTTCGAACAGGTGGTTTGGTTAGAGAGGTATGGTGTTTGGATGAGGGTTAGGTGTGAAAGAATGGTGTGGTAAGGGGTAGTGGTGTGTTACTTAGAGAGGTGGTCAACATAGAGGGGTGGTCAGTGCAGGAGGCAGCAGTGGACTGACCCAGATGTGCAGGTGTCAAAAACAATTCTTGGGAAGAGATATGAGGTCAGTTAATGGGCAGTTTATGGTCAGTTTATGATGGCAGTGACTTGTATCCCGGATGTTGATGGACTAAGATTGTGAAATTTTATGATCAAGTGTACAATAGGCCAGTATTGTAAAGGAAAAAAAGGCCAAAACAGGGGAAAAGATCTTACTAGAACTTTGAAAATTATATTAAATGAATTGTACCAAAGACGGAAGAATATATTTCGTGTTTATACAACACATCCACAGTTGTGAAAATTATATTTCATTTTTATTTCATCAAAATGTGAGGCCATAGTTCACCATCTTAGCGTCTGTAGGTTATAGTGACATTTTGATTTGTTTACATTTATTTTAGTAATATTGCAAGTTGCAAATAACAACCACCTTATTCAATACAGGCGCCATTGGTTTAAAAATACAGGGTTTAAAAATATTATGACAGAATCGTGTTTGAAATATGCTTGCTAAAAAGATGTGTGATAGAGAAGCTTAAATATAATGATTTCACAGTCTTCTAAATTCCCATGATTTGGTAATTACATGCACGCATTGCTAGATGGCTAATCCACAGAGGATTAGAGGATAATCCGGGGTCAACAGGTTCACGGGAAATGTACCGAGAGATATGGTTAGTGAGGTGGATAATTAGTGATTACGTAAATAACGTAACTAGAAGTGTTTAAGTATTTAGTTAATGATGAATGGTAGAAATTGAAATGTAATTCCTCTTAATAGCAAAATTGCCACATTCAGGGGGGGAAAACTAAGTTTTAATTTGTGTATTTAGTGATTTAACAGGATGTGCTGAAAACCGTGTATAATTTAGTTTTAATGACCACATTTATAGATTTAGTGAAAATTCTATGTTTATGCTTGATTATTTAAGATTATAAACGATTCTTTTCATAACTGCCTACATATAACAAGTTAGTTACATCAGCAAATCGCTTTATTTAGAGAAACAAAACTTAAATAGTTAATTTTAGCCACAAGTCCTTTCTTACAGAAAATACCATAAGCGCAACTGAAATGAAGTAAGTTTCTACTTCCAATAAATCAGAAAATACCTTATTCTACCAGAGTCTTATCATCATTTTCATTTCACACTATAGTGTTAGAGACCCTCACAAGTTCTCTAAACCCCAGACAATCACGAATATTCACTCTCGCATTTTACGGTGTTGTGTAGTTGGTGATGAGAATATACTGAAGAAATATACCATGTAAAGTAGTGGTAACAAATTCACTACCGGAATTCGTGCCATGTTCCGCGAGCTTGCGAGTATTCAGAGGTGTGTCACAGTAGAGTGGTATAATGAACAATAGACGGTTCTCCCTGATAAACAACCTTGTGATACAGGCAAGGGAGCACACCCCGTATTCGCACCAAAATATTCCACTTCATGTGTTTGTAGAAAACCCACTATCAATTGCGCATACAAAACCCATAAGATCCCTTAACGGTGCCCCCTTTTCTGAAAACCTGGATCTGCCAGCGTGTGAGGATGTAATTTGGCAGATAAGCAGGACTATAGGTGTGGATTAACAATTTCCTCACATTCAGACAGTGTAAATAAATACTTCAGTAAGAGGCATACAATTGTTAGATCACCATTGCTTATAGAACGAAATATTGTACAATAATTGTGGCTTTTAACCTAAAAACAAAGCATGTTGATGCACTGGCACGGTTAGAAGGTGAAAGTGAAACCTAAACCCCTGCTTTCACACGACATGGATTTCCCCTAAGACCTTGGGAGGCACCATATTGGCCGCCATCTTGGCCGCCATATTGGCCGCCATGTTGGCAGCCATCTTGGCCGCCATATTGGACTTAGAGAACAAGCTGTTTGATGCAGTCCAGCCTTCTTGAGGGTTTGGGGGTTGGTTTTTATGTGCACACACACACACACACACACACACACACACACACACACACACACAGACACACGCACTCACCCGGCGGCCCGCCTCGTTGTTGTGCAGGTTCATGAGGGTGCGCGCGAGGCCCACCGAGTGGCGCGGGTGGTTCTTCTCTTTCTCCCGCATGTCCACGAAGCCGGCCGCAAACTGGTAGCCGTACTCCAGGTTGTCTCCACACCCGCCCCAGATCCAGTCACGCTCCAGCTGCAATGGAGAGGTCACAGGGGTCACAGGGGTCAGTGAAACAAAGAGAGAGACAGCAAGACAGAGAATCAGGCAGAGAGGTAGACAGAGACATTGTAGAGTTTTAGACACATACTCATGGACAGACAGTCACATACAGCCAAACTGAGACAGGCAGGCAAGAAGACAGGCACAGAAAGACAGAGCAGACAAAAGAACACAGAGAGACACAGACTGCACAGACATACAGCACAGGCACACACACAGACACATACACACACACACACACACACACACACACACACACACACACACACACACACACACACACACACACACACACAGACACACACACACACACACACACACACACTGACACATACATACACACATACACGCCGACACACACCCACACGTACCTGTTTTGGGGTCACACACATTCAGACACCAGACACCCACACACACAGCACACACCTCACACATACGGCTCACGTACCACCACGGCCGGGGTCTCCGTGAGCAGCCGCATTTGAGCAGCAGCCTCCCGCGGCGCTGCGCGGCTCACCGAATGCACCACGCCTGGTGCAGACACCGCGTTCACAAACTGCCTCCGTTCACTGAACGACGGGAAAGTACAGGGTGAATGGACAGTACACAGTGTGAATGGGACAATTATCTGGTGTAAACAATCAGAACTGGTCATGCCTCCTACGACGCTGCAAAACACGCAATGGTGTTAACTACCACAAAGTCTGGAATGTCTCCTGACAACGCGTTCACAAACGCAGCCTCCCGTGACGCTGCAACGGAAAGTACAACGTAAATGGGACAATTATCTGGTGTTAACAAACTCTAGATTTTGAATATCTCATGAGATGGCGTTCCGGGAGAAGCCGCCTTACGCGGCGTTAACTTTGCAAAAAAACTTTGGAAATGGGACAATCATCTGGTGTTAAAAACTCTAGATGGCTGCGTTCCCATAAATGGCCACCTAAGGCCGATGTTGCAACCAAAAAAATACAGGGTGAATGGAACAATTATCTAGTGATAACATACTCTAGATCTTGAATGTCTGTTGCACACTGCAATGACAAGGGAAGGGAAGGTTACATAGTGGAAATGGAACAATTATCTAGTGTGAACTTTAGCGAACTCTAGAATGTCTCCGGAGATCACGGTCATCACAACACAACAAAAATAAAGGGGACTAATCATTCGGTGTCAATCACGACGCTCGACTTGTAAGAAGCTGAAACGATGGAAGGGACCAATTATATGGTGTAAATCACTAAGGGAAGACTTTGGGTTAAGCCTACCAGTGACGTAACCTCCTCAATGCCCCCCTCCCCAAACACACACACACCCACACACACCACACACACACACACACACACACACACAACACACACACACACACACACACACACACACACACACACACACACACACACACACACACACACACACACACAAACTTGGGAATTATGACCCATATGTTAATAAAGGCTGATAGATTTGCTTTTTAATAATTGAGTGGTGATGTATATACACGGACATCTGACCATTTATCAAGACATCTGACATGATCGATGTTGTGGCACGGTGCTTCTAAAACTTGGACAGAGGAATATATCAGAAACGATTTTGAGTAATCAGTGTAATTGATATAGATTATATATAGGTTAGCGTGAGGAGAATTCCTTCTTTCCTCAAATAATCCAATAATTCCAGTTACCAAAGCTCCAGATAAACCTGTTCTGCTGTGTTAAAAACATGTCTATTGCAACATTCACACCATCCCTCCACCCTCAGTACAGTGATAATTGCTTTTAGGACCACCATTGGAACCAATTTTAGGTGGTCTCAATAGAGAGGTGGTCGTTATACAGAGGTTCATTTGTTGCAGCTTTATCAAGGTTTTGGGACGATAAAAAGTGCTCTTATTATAGCTGTGATCTCAATAGATAGGTGGTCCTAATGTTAAGGTACTACTGTATTTGATCCTGCGATGCAAGGTCCCATCAAACATAGTGTAGGAGTCAATGATCTGGTGTAAATGCAGCATTGATGGACGTTTCACATAAATCTCTCGCCTTTATCACCTGCTAGACGGGGCGGGGACAGCAATAGATAAGATAACGGGATTGAGTGATGGTGGAAGCGCCAGCTTTTGTGCTTGTGACTATTTTTTCTTTTTTTCTTCTCATTTCATACATACTCAAGAAGTGAACACAATACTGGGAATATTAATACAGTATCAAAGCAATACAGTATAATGGTAATACTATGTTTGGTTTATTTTTTCTCTCATTTTTTCTTATTTCACACATGTAATCAAGTCGTAAAGACAATATTTGCAATATTTAACACAGGGTACAACACGGGCATGTCCCAGCCTTGCCCCTTATTCTTATGTGGGATTTGTTTGTTTGTTTGTTTGTTTGTTCGTTTGTTTGTCTTCTTTTTCTTATTTCACACATAATCAAAAAGTAAACACAACATTTGTAACATAAATGCAGTATAAAACTAACAGTCCTCAATAACAGTGTATGACAGAGGTCATGGATGCGTGTAAGAAACTTTGCTCTCACTTTAGTTTTTGTTTGTTGGTTGGTTGGTTTTTCTAAGTTTTGGTGGTGCTTCTTTAAATTACTTTTTGCTCATCTTTTCCATTCTTTGATATATCACCGATTATAAAACAGAAACCACAATTTTACTTTCGTTAATTAGTTTTAATTGTATATTTTCTTACCATGTAATGACAAATCTAATACACTTGTATAAAGTATAAATCATCCATACCATTGATCTAATAAATACTCCTTTCAAACCAATCAAGGTAAGAAACATGCCCTATGCTCTATTCCATCTCAACTCTGTTAATTTAAGAGATTCCACTTTCAGTTGAAGCAGACCCTTTGTCAATGCTGCAGCCACATGACATGTTAGAGGTAGAAAATATGAGAGCAGGAATTGCCCATGACAGTTACAGACTAGCTTGTTTCACACCAACACTTCACGCATACATTCACCTGGTAACGACTGCACAAGGTCGCCAGTTCAAGTCCCGTCAACCGTGACCAATTACCGCGATAAAGCCTAGGGCACAACTGGCAGTGGGGACACAACAGTATGTTGGTTTCCGTGGCTGTATGAGTACGGCATGTATAATGAGGGGGAAATATACCTATATTTTAAGATGTGAGAATGGCCCTTGATTTTTTATGGGAAATGAGAATGGGTCTCAATTTCCTTTGAAAATTGTGAGACATTGAATAAAAAAATAGAAATTGTGAATTGAGAATGGTTAGAAAATTAGTGAGAATGGCCCTGCATTTTTGCCGAGGCTTGAGAACTGGGTGTGGTATAGTCTTCCCTCAATAATAACGTACACGTTTTAGAGTACAGGCTCCCTACTGTATTGCCAACCTACGGTCGGACAACTGTAAAATTGGCGGTAAAAAACTTAAAGTGTGACATCTCAAACTTCCTCTGCTGTTTCCGTACTGCCTACAATACGTACTTTCACTGCTGGACAATTCAATATCCTCACGTCCTCCATGAGTTTTTGGCAGAAGACAGACAGAATATCATGGAACCATGAACATTGTGTTATTGCGGTATTCTCAATATAGACACGAAGCCTTAATAAATAAACCATTACTCTCCCCTTAAAACAACAAGTACACTAGAAACTCCCATGAAGACAACCTCTACAAAGAGACCACCTCTATACTATTAAAAGACAAAACTTTGGCGACCCCAAACCTTCTTGCCGAGTCCAACACAAACCTCCATACAGAGACCACCTCCCTATTGAAACCACTTGAGGCCAATGGTAGTATCGATAGACATTTTACGTATAATTGTCTTTCCTTACCACATTTGACTTCTAATATATAAAATTCACAATTTATTTTATTGCACAAAAAAGCTTTTCGTCTCTTTAGAGACCTCTTCAGTTTTTTACAAATACTAAATATACATATTTCTTCAAAAGTTAAAATACAAAATAGTACATAGAATAACTTTTATACAGTCTCGATAGAAAGGTTGCACTGTATAAGTGTGTGTGTGAACATACAATTTAACAGACTAATCCCCAATTAGCGAGACCGTCTGACCCCGGCAAAAAACAGCCCCAGCCCGCTCTAACGCCAGACACGTGACATCAAACACACCACGTGGTCAGAGGTCAGAGGTCACTGTCACGGTCTTTGTAACACTCACTCCCACTGTTTATTACTGTTATTAGAAAAAATACTATAACATTTGCCTTGGATTAACTGGATTTATTGTAAAGTTGGGTATTGCATAAGTTGCTCATTTTGAGTATTGCGGTAGTTGTAATACTTTTGTGTATTGTTATTGGGTTTAATAATTTAAGTACTGGAATTGATGTGTGTGATAATGTGTGTGTTTTGTAGTGTTTTGCATCTCCAGAATCTGGATCTTTCTAGTTGGAGCTGGTTCTGATTTTCTCGCTGTGCAGGTGCCCGGGGCAGGTGGCAGGGCGCAGTGGGATTCTGGCGCAAACGAGGACAAGTTTTAGCTTCTTATTTATCACATTTCTCCCTGAAAATCAGCTTCTAAATCAGTGGTTTTGGGTGGAGTGTGTAGGGATTTTTGGATCGACAATAGATGTATAGAAAGAGCTTCCCGTAGACTAATGATATGCTTCATGTTGCTTGGATGAAGCTGAAGACAGCGTTTACAACCCTAAGCTTCCATTTGACTATATCAAGTGGCCCTGTCGGGACTCGCACTCACGACCTAGAGATAGTAAGACCAGAATGATACCATCAACCCAAGCATCGAGCTACTAAACGGTCAACTATCTGTAACCCCAGCCTACACACACACACACGCACACACACACACACACTTTGTCTAGTCTCTTTACACAGGGTGGTTTCATTTGGCGGCCGCTCTGTAACCATCCTCTAGGACACTCTCACCTCCCACTGAGAGAACAAAGTGCCTCCCCCCTCCCACTCCCCCCCCCCGCCTCCGTATTTACAAACACAACACGTGACTCCACTTTGTAGACAAAGTGAGACTAAACTCCCGGCTCACTCGCTAGCCGGGGGATGGCTCCGTACGGCAACCGCTCTATGAGAACCACGTGGGGGAAGTCCGGAGGTGGTTTCTTTCTGGAGGATAGGGCCTTACTGCACAGACGGTCTCTTTATGGAGGTTCACGGTGGTCTTATTGTAGAGGTGGTCTCGTTGTGGAGATTCACGATGATCTCTGTATGGAGATTCATGGTTGTTGTTTTTGTGGAATTTTTGGTCAGTGAAAAATGGTCTGAATAGTGAGGTGGACTCTTTAAGGCAGTTCATATAGTAGTCTAAATTAGATGCACTGCTGTACAATGAAGTGGTCAATTGTACAATTAAACCTCTATACTAAGACCACCTCAAGTGGTCTCAATGCAGAGATGGTCTCAATTGGGAGGTTTGAGACAATAAAATTACACCATAGTAAGTCACAAAACATCCCTTAAATACCAAATATCACTTCTGTTCACAATGCACCCGTAATGTGTGTTCTTTGCCAGCCCCCGGAGCCGAAATGTGTAAGTTGTTAGTTCACGGCGTGGATGTAGGCGTGTGGATACTGGGAGGTCCTTTATACAGTAAGTCTCCGTGTACACAGGTAGCATCAACTCAACTGCAGAGAATATATGACTTTAAGCACCAAAAACAAAAAGAAATATATAGATCACAGGTAGATCCAGATTTTCGCACCCACGGGATTTCATGGCTTTTAATATGTGATGTCAAAACTCAAAGAAAATTAAAATTTTAGGAGTGAAAAGCCCCCCCCCCCCACACACATTGTGGATCTGTATTTAAGCAGATGAGAATTGCCCTTACCAGCTATGGCAGGTTATTCAATAAGCTTTGAAATATAACACACTAAGCACTTCACACCTTACGAAAAAGTGCTCACTTGTAAGCCACTGGAGGTTAGAGCCTGGAATATTCTAGATGCTCAAATCTCTCAAAGCACACTTTCTCCAAATCCATCACTTTAACTAGCGGGAAAGCACAGCTGTGGTGGCTGTATTGCCTCCAGCCACAATAATACTTCATATTAACTACTTACACAACTAAAATACGTACAAAATCATTAATATTAAGCTAGGGGCACAGCTCTACTTGAGGTTTTTGGCAGTAGAGAGGCAGTACTGGGGGTGTTACCTAGGTTTTGGAAAGACAGCTGAGACAATTTTTCATAATGGTATGACATGCTATTTCCAAGCTTTATTACAGTAGAACATCCAATATCTATAATGAGACCACCTGCATAATAAGACCATATATCGTCACCCTAAATCTCATGAATAAACACAGCACCATGAACCTTCATAATGAGACCACCTCTCTAGTGATAGCGCATGACACAAGCCAATGCTTGTTCCCAATAGAGAGTTTCTACTGTACATAATACAGTAGAACCTCTGATTAAGACCACCTCTCTTCTAAGACCACCTCTATAACGAGACCACTTTTCACGGTCCACACCCTCATAAATCAACCAAACCGAACCTCCACAAAAAGACCACCTCTCTATTGAGACCATCTAATACTGGTCCTCCCAAAGGTGGTCCTAATAGAGATGTTCTTCTGTACCGTGAGCTTGACTTCAACAAGTGAAAGCAAGAAGCAATTACTACACTTGCCAGCACCAGACATCATGGTGATTGCCAACACAGCTACGCACTTAGCACTACACGGACACGTACACACCCATCAGGGGGCTGTTGGTCTAGCTCAGCTAGATGTTTGTCTAGCTCAGCTAGATGTTGTCTAGCTCAGCTAGATGTGTATCTGGCACTGCTAGAGGTCGCGCATATCACGCCAAAAGACGATGACAGAGCTTGCTAAGCTGTCTGGGACTGTACAAGGACTGATACATTACGCACGTTAGGCCTTGCTCATCTAGCGAGGCTAGATGCTGATCTAGCAATTCTAGAGGGTGTCCACATTGTAAAATACGCAGGAATGCTAATTATCAGTCGTTTGATATGTCGTGCTTCTGTGGCTGAGTGGTTGTGGAGTTGGATTTCTTGAGCAGAAGATCGTGGGTTCAATTTCAATTTTGTATATTTCATTTTTTGTAAAATGTATACAAACTGTTATAATTGTAAGACGTTATGCAACATCTAACAAACATTTGACTACCCCAAAGAACTCTGCAATTTTCAAACCAAACATGGAAATCACAACATATCCTCATCTATTTCAGACTTTTTAATCAAATCACAATTTAGTGATTTATATTTTCTTTTGTGTTCTTTTTTTTTTCTGCTAAATTTTGATACATATACTATATACCAATTACACAGTGTTGTATTGAAACAATTTATTGAAAAGTGAGGTATTGTAATTCACAGTAAAACTGTGCTAAAGAGCTAATCGACCACGATCCTTCATCTATAATCATACACACATGTTGGTTGGTTTCTTTTCGCACCCTTTAAATACAACATCAAACCAAAGCTGCTGATAATATCAATGAGCCACTAACCACAGCCATGTACACAGCCCCACTTTGTCCTTCGCTCCACCGATCATCTGATCCAGACTCACCCCTCGGCAATGGTCGGATACTGGATCCTTCTGGAGCCATGCTGTGTATGGGGGGGGGGGTGAGATTTTGCTCGTTGGGGTCTTTTCAAGATTTATCAGTAGAGGAATTTCTATGTTGATATTTATCACATGTTGACACCGATTGGACCTAATCTATTTATACAAATGTTGGGACAGTTGTATTTTTTTTCAAAATACAGCTAGTAAGATAGAAATATAAAACAATGTTTAATTAAAAAAGTTGTTTTTATTAGTTGCATTTTGAAAAGAGGACTATTGTCCAGAAATTAGAATAGATAAATTGAGCACAATATTTTACTTTGATTATATGAATGATCTAACAATAAAAAAATCACATGAAAACCCATGATATAAAACATGACAGTACAAATCCCCCACGGTGTCAGACATGGCACGGATTAGCCTAGATCATGTGCGGATTATCTCTTAATCCCCCGCCCACTGTTCCGTGTTTGTGTGACGAGGGGGGCGGGCCGGGTCACCCAGGGGCGGGGTCTTCACCATGGCAACCAGGCCCTGGGGAGCATGCATGAGACTGATGTTATCTCAAATTATGCAAGAAAACCTGACAGTCAGGTTAGCGTCAGTTTAAGATAATCTTTTTTTCATGGGTTAAAGTCCCTTTTTCTGCTGGAACGACTTTTGTGCTGTGTTGTAAAACTCAATAATGTTTTGTTTGTTTGTTTTTGTCTTACTTGGCTTTACATGTTTTTCAAGGTGCGCATTAAACGTGCATGAAGCACAATTTCCTAAACTTCTGAATTGGCTGAAACCTTCAAAAACTACAAAAAGAATGTGGCCGGTATACTTGTCTACTGCTTGGGTGGGTGGGTAGAATTTGATAACACAGGGTCTATACAGAAATAGTTGAGGTCTGTTTAATACGTCCATGTGGCCACCAAAACCTCTCTCTCTCTCTCTTTTGCGCGATGTCCACTTGATAACCAGGGGATAGAACTCACACACCCCACCCCACCCCCCACACCCCCCAAACCCCCACCTGACGCACTAGCTGAATCACCACATCCACCGCCCCCACACTCCATGTTCCTGTGGCAGTATCACCCACCCGACACTCCCATCTCCCCCGCCCCGCCACTGCCAGCACCCCGCCCCGGTTGTTAGAGGATTATCCGCCCGCTCATTGGGGGATTAAGTGGATTATGAGACACGATCAGCTGAGCTGCTCATTGCTCAGTGGAGTGTTTTGGAGGCCCGGGTTGTACGCAGTGGTGAGCATTTCAAATGTTTGGAATGCTTCAGACGTTTATGTTTATGTCACTATATGAACATCAGACTTTGAAGGCTATTGAAGAAACCCACACCTATGTACACGTGTATTGACTCTCTCTAGAAGACCCCTAGGCCTGGTGGTCTCTTTAGATGGTGGCCTCTGCTGGAGGTTCACGCAGTCTCTTTACAAAACGTGTAAAACGGTCTTATTACACAGGTGGTCTCTATAAAGAGGTGGTATCTTTATGGACGTTCATATTGGTCTCTATCAAAAGAATTCAGACAACTGAATTGAGAGATGAGAAGATGGTCAATTTACAGAGGTGTTCTCAAGTAGAGGTTTTACTGTATACCCCGCAGTGAAACCTGCGTACAAAAAAGACTTTAAAGAGCACCTTTAGAATAGGACCCTTTTCTCACTGGCAGATCCAGGTTTTTGGTGGGTTTCTCATGGGTTTTGTACATGCGGTCGACGGTGAACATGTAAAATACCTCATCATGTCATAAACATGTTCATGAGAAAGCCCCCCATAACCCCGTGATGTACCTACGTACGTCCACGTCCAAGAGACCACCTCTCTATTGACCTCCAGAGCCTACCCCACTTGGTCTAAATTGGTAGGGTTCTACTGCAGTATATCCTCTTGTGAGCTTCTATGTAAAATAGAATGATAAAAAAGGGAAATACAGCTAATTTATTAACATAAGAATAATGTATATTCGGTCCATCCTGTATTCATGATTAAAGAATGTATTTAGATATATACATGTATTGGAACCTGTGAGATGATATTGCATCATCTTCGTCCGCCCGAATGAACTATATTTTGTATACAGTATATAAGAAAGGTTGATGATTCAAAGTGGCTCCTGTGTTTTCCCACACGGCGCGCCGAAAGCGACGACTGTATTGGCTGTAGCTAGCGTGCTGTCAGTTTGACAAATCTCCATGACAACCACAAATATGTCTGTGACAGTGAGATGATAGACAGAAAGAGATAACGTCAAAACAGCTATTTCTCTTCTCATCATTTATATCACCTCACAAATTGATGCTTGAAATACTATTTGTACGTTCATGTATTCTATCATATAGTTTCCACGTTTGTATTATTTTGTTTCTAGGCTATTTCAATATCAAATATCGCACAAACTTGACATCAGTTATACCTACAAAGGTATAGAATCTTATCATCTTTAAATAACACTTCTAAATCTATATCTGTCTTTAACAAAAGATGTATATATCACACCAGAGTGTATATATTTAACATACCTTTACCACACAAATTAATATTACATGCTATACAGAGTGTATATAAGATAAGGTCTAATTTCATTTCAGAAATAAAAATACATTGACTAGTTGTAAAATCATCCACTTAAAAAGACTGACAACCAGTCATGGATGAATTCGCTCAACACCCACCACCAAACCCGACCTGGAATCGAACCCACGACCTTTTTATTATGGTCTTTGAACCAACGAGTCCAACACCCTATCCACTCGGCCACTATACAATTACAAAGGTCCCACCGTATAACATAGACTACAACACATTAACTCCCCACCCCCACCCATGTAGGAAGGCCCCAATTGGTGTCTTTGACACTGACACTGACATCATCGGTGACGTGAAGAGCACAGCAGAACAAAGACCCAGTCGGGGAGGCTAACAAGCAGGCAGGCACGGGAAGACCTCTCTCCCAAGACCACCCCGCACAGTGCTCTCAATAGACAGGCTGTCTCATTATGGAGGTTCAAGTTTGGTGACTGTTCATGTAAGGTTGGGTTAATAATGGTTTTCTTATAGAGGTGGTCTCTTTTACAGAGGTGGTCTCTATTGAGGGTTGTGCTGTATAAGCGGGTGTGATGGGGGCGATGGGGGGTAAGTTATGGCTGTGTGGTTTACCGAATGGATGGCAATTAGAGGACGGGGTTAGGAGGAAAGTCACGCATTGGGTAGTAGGTTGTCAAGTCAATAACGGCAGTTCTTCTATTTCTATTTCCATTTCTAGTCTATATGGTCTTTTCCCTGCGTATCTATTTGTGTATTTTATCATCATTTTCTGCCCTCTGCCGTAACAAGCAAAGAAAAGAAAGATGTAACAAAAACATTACATGTACTTCATTAAGAACCTAATGCTCTTAATTCTTAAAACAAAAATACTTCCTTATACCTCCGCAAAGTCTCTGTGTTTAACCACCACCACCCCATAATTATGTCCATATGGCCTTTTCCCCACGTATATATTTGTCTTTTTTCCCACCATTTTCTTATTTTCTATCCCCACACACCCCCTCCAAATACAAAAAAAAGTAAAAACTAAATGTACTTCCTTAAAAACCCTACACACACACACTAATACCCTTCAAAAAAAAACAATACAAAAACCTACTTCCTAAAACCTCCTCAAAGAGACCGCCTCTCTGTGTTATAAACCACCCCAATAGTGCTATCATCCCCCACCATCTGTGTGGAAACCCCCCCCCCCTAACATCCAAGCCGCTGCCGCCGCCACGCCCCCTCGTTACCCGTTGCTAGGCAACACAGCCCCATAGCCGACAAATCACGGCAGCTGTTCTCATGGCAGGCGACAAATGTTCTCTTTCTCTGCTCTCATCAAAGTCAAAATTGGTGAAATTTACATTTTTAAACAGTATTCATTTCAAATGGTTTTTGAGTAATTTTGATCTTGAGTAAAACTTTGTGCGACTTGCTGAGTTGATACTGTTTTGTTGCAATTCACTTGGTTTACAGCAGTTTGGCTCACATTTGTGAGGGTCTTTTCACACAATCCTGGACCCCGAGAGGTGCTTTTATTATACAGACTTTATCAATTTATAGGTAGTTTCATTTGAAGATTCCACTGTATGGTTTCTTCTGCTGTGTTGATAGAAGGAATGTTTATTACAACCCAAAACAAGTTAAATAAAACTTTGATTTTATGAGTTTGATGATTGTAACAAAAGTAACGTTTTAGTATCAAGGAAGACAATTTCCCATCAACAACATACAAGTTCTATAAACCATTGCAATGATATAGGATTTCAAACTTGGTAAACATTTCTTCATCCACAGTCATAAATACACATTAGTTTCCAATGCATGTAATTATACTAAAGCCGATTCATACATGAAAAACATTACTTCCTCTAAAGACCACCTCTATAAGGAGACCACCATTCCCAACCATTCATAGAGGGACCACCGTGAACCTCCATAATCAAACCACCCCTCCAATGTGACCACACCAGCCCATTCCCTCCACTTTCCTAACTAGACAAGTTCTAAAAGCCCCACAAAAGCTATAAATAGCCCTTTTTTTAGTTCCAACGTTGCTTCACGTATTCAGTGACCAGTGAAACTTGTATTCTAATTCTAAAAGCTAAAAACTGTACTTCTTTGGCACAACATACAACTGACAACTTTCCTGTGTCCTTTTTGTACATGAATACACGATTTGCTTGCAGTTTATGTACATGATAACATACTTTTAAGTACCTATAATATATGCTTCTGACATTGCTCTGTTCTTTGGAAGCTGTACATGTTTTGACCACCCCCTTGCTGTGATATTGTGTTATGTTGTGTAAGTTTATTTCTCATTAGTAAAATGCAGATTAAAATATCAGTAGTAACAGTTTAAAATGTGAAACACATTATATAGTGAAAAACATAGCTATTAGATTTAAAATAGATGCTTTCGCCAATTTACAAATCAGATAGAACCTAAAAAATACACTTTGAAACGTTTAACTTGTAATAAAGTTATCAAAGCTTAGCAGCCTACATCTAAAATTTCCTACAGCTTTTCTTTACAATACTTTAAAGTTGGTCTACACCACCAAACATGTAATACAGGGACATATATCAGTAATCCAACCCTACCTGCTACTATCCAAATGTTAACACAGTGAAACTATACACCATAATTGTTTAACATCTATCTGTCATAGCTTCACTGTTTGCATTACACACTCATTAAGTTGCTCTTCAATCTTGTGCTACTAAAAATGTGGGGACACCATCGTCGGTTCACGGAAATCTCTTTCACACCGTAACTGTGCAACGTATCAATACATACACCCCTGGGTTAATGTGTCTCTTTCAACTAGAATACCTTCACTTAGATGAAACCAACAGCATGAGCTGGATAACGGTTTATAATGCCTGGTTTACATGCATTTTGATACTTGCTCTTTATTCCATGTTTTATGATAATAACAGCTTCAATATTTGGGATTGTCTGACCCTGGCTTAGCAATAACCACCGATGGGGCTTCAATAGTCGTCACCGTCTGACCAGGGTCACACTAATGAAGCCCACACGAGCCCCCGGGGCTGGAAGCTGGAGCCTGGTGGACGCACTATACTGTCAGTAGCTGCCATAACACAAGGCCATGTGTGTAGTAATCTAATACGTGTTTCTCAAAAGCATAGGCAGATCCAGGGGGCGCAAGGGGCGCGCCCCCCTTTCCCACCAAAATACTTCATTTTGATAGGGTTTTTTCATGAAATCCTGTAAGTGCGCCCACTCTTATCCTTAAGTGCGCCCCCCTCCCCTTTTCCGAAAACCTGGATCTGCCTATGAAAAGTGCATTCACTAGCATTGGGAACAACATACATATATGTATTCGTCTTTCTTTTCATTGTTAATAGCAAGTTAACCATCATTGCCATACCCTAATTGCCTCCTTACAGAGTTGTTCTAGATCTAGTACAAAAACTGTTTGACACCTTTAGTGAAATGGTTTCAGACACGGGTGGTCCAATGCAAATAGTTTTTATTACACCACAGTAGGTCACATTAAAGAAGAATTCCATAACACGGGTGGTCCCATTAAACAGGTGGTACCATTGCACAGGTGGTCATATTATACAAGTGGTCCCATTACAGAATACTTGCATAACACAGGGGTTCACAGTACACAGGTGGTCCCATAAGCCGACTGTTCCCACTACACAAGTGGCCCCCATACACAGGTTGTAGTGTTTCTGGCAACCACTTTGGTTTCTTTGTCTCCGTTAATGAGAAGTTCCCTCTTTGGCGGCAGATCTGAGACACGCGTGAACATAGAAACATTAGGCTTTTTCCTGATGACACAGAAGTGTTACTTTTGTACTGGTTCTACACACATTGAGAAACAGCCTATTTAATTGTTTGCTTGTTTGTTAATGTTATAGTGTGTGTCTTAAATTTTCAAGTTGATTGATTGATTTAGGAAAGCTAACATCACATCAAACTGGACTATCAACTTCACAAGCCCTGCTTATAAATTCAATATGTGACCCCCCCCCCCCCCCACCACCCCCACACACACACCTAGGAAAGTCAAGCAAAGGGTATTGCCATATCTCTTGACAACTACTACTTGATAACTCCAACACTGGACCACCTTATGCGTTGTCCAACTTTCTAACACCAATTGTGAAATGACGATGGATAAAAAAATGTGTTTACCATAACCTATAATGAGCTATGAATTGGGAAAATTAACCTCTAGCCAAATGTTTCTATACAGTGAGACACACTGTACATGTATATCTACATTAGGACGACCACCTCTGCACTGGTGGAATTTGTATTTCACCAAACTCTCTACATTTAGCTCCAGAAGCAAGTATAAGGTTCCAACATCCTTTATTTAGAAGCATAATCAGCGTAGATCTTTCTAAAACTACAACCACCAATAGTGACCATCTTTCTGTCAGCAACACCTCGCTAAAACTGCCGTTTCACAGTGTCTCTCTGACTAAAATACCCCTTTGCCTTGTCAACAAAGAGACCACCCTTATAAGTTGACCTCTTCTGTGATATATCCCAGGTGGTCTATTTACAAAGGTTGCGCTGTACCTGCCAGATTCCGTCTGTTACATAATAACAAACCAGCACCAAGATTACATTCTTTCCTAATCTGTCTTAATCTGGTTATTAACCACAATACTAACACTTACGTCCCTGTTAGGGGTCCCACATAACACGGTGCAATATCGCATTTTCTAGTGACATATTCAAAATGAAATGTTCAAATGAAATGTTCAAATGAAATAAAAAGATCCATGAAAACTATCTCATTGTTCAATAATATGTCGATGTAGAAGAAATAAGATGGCGTAGAAACGCCAGATTTCCAAAGTACTCAGTTTTACTGTTTAAAAGGTGCAAAAACTGCCGTGTTGCTGTGTCACCTTTAAACTAAATATATGTTTTTGGTGGTTCTTATGGTATCACGTGGTTATCCGCCTATATCGTTACTAATTGCCCAATTCATCATGCATCTAACTTGTGTTTTGACAGATCGAAATGTGGAGCAAAGTGTCAGGTTGAAGATGGCATCAGACTGACATACATTTTGACTGCAACAAAGTGTGGAAAAGAGTTCACTTTTGACACCATGTTCTTCTACTAGCGGAGACAACTTTTAGTATTTTGAATATTGAAAAAATAAAAAATAAAAATTAAATAACCGTTTTTTTTTACATTTTACAATATTTTATCTATTTTCCCCATTTATATGACCCCCCCCCCCTCCCACCCCTCCCACTCACACATCCACAGACATATAATTGTGATAAAGACTATAGTACTACACATGCATAAAGATTCATTTTTGCTTTCAATATATGGAAATCTAAACGCAGAATTCAGCAGGGATCTATCCAGCATTACAAATTTAAAATCCTGAGCAGCAGTCAGCAATGCTCTACAAACAGCAGATACTGAGGACATTTATGTGTTGAAATGTAAAAATCTTAATAGAGAATATTCCAAACTCATTCCCAACTAGAATCTAACTTGCATTCAGTCTCCAGACATATAGTAAAACGGAAGCAACCACAACAAACATCTTCCATGATTACCCCCACCCCCGCCCGGCCCATCTACCCCCATCCCCTGATATACGTCCTGCTGCCAGGATCCACACCAATCTGGATCTGACATCCCATCGCTCACACTAATGTGACGTCAGACCGGATCACAGTGATCATGGGAGATCCAGTGACGGCAGACGTCATAACAGCTGGCCACTTTAAGTGTGCATTTTAGGTCCAGAGAATCAGCCTTCAATTTGATGTAACGTGGTTGAGGCTTCACGAAAAGTGTGTGTGTGTGTGGGGGGGGGGGGGACTTGCAGCAACCCGGCAGAAGTTTCAAAATTCAAGATGGCATCCAAAATGGCCGCCAAATGGAGGAATATTTTAAAAAAATGGCTTTTTATCAAGTTCAAATGTAAAAATGATTACCATTTTATGGTATACTTCTCAAATAAAGTATGTCCATAAACTGAAATTGAAAAAAATATTGTAAGTTCATCAAAGAATTTAAGTCAGACGTGCGTCCGTGACATCAAATCTAACTTTCCCATCCACAACATTTTTCCGTTGACAAAATGACAAGTTCACCCTGCACGGGTACATAATTTGAAAATCATCCTTCTCTTCTTCGAGCTTCGAGTCTCTATCTCTTTTCTGTCAAGCAATATATCAAAATTCATATTTAAAAAAAGTTATTTAAACTGACCATGGAAATATTGTAACACTGGATATATGTGCAAGGTAAAAGAGATTCCCGTGAACCGACAATGCTTGAAACAAAGGTGTGGTGTGAAATAGACGGCCGTAAAGCGACGCATGAGACAGCCATCTGCCATTTAATAACAAACACTTGATTCTACCAAAGTGCGTCTTTCCACCATCCCCCCAGATCTCCCCATATCAGCTCATGTTGTGATATGAGCAATAAATCACGTGATCCCGAAAGTGGATTAGCACTAATCCACCAGTAAATACTCGGCAGGACCCAAACGAGGCTCTGGGTGCTTGTCGGGTGATGAGGGAGCGCGGTCTGGTCCCGGGAGGGGGGGAGGGGGCGAGCTATGCTCAGCTTATTCAAATTTTTTGGCGGTAGTGGTTATGTAGTTCAGATTGTCATATGTTTGATGGTCTGGAAAAGTAGAAACCCAAAATATAAGCAGCGCGACAGCACATTTCGTCGAATATTTGGGTGGCGGCACTCTAGCTCTCTGTAATCTATGAGCGAATGCGTGTGTCTTTTGTTTGCATGTTACTATAGCAGCAGCAGCAGCAGCAGCAACAACAACAACAACAACAGCAGCAGCAGAACAACAACAGCAGCAGCAGCAGCAGCCTCAACTGCAGAACAACAGCAGCAGCAGCAGCAGCAGCAGCAGCAGCAGCAGCAGCAGCAGCAGCAGCAGCAGCAACAACAGCCCCATTTCCTCCCCATATTAATGTGGCAGTATTAAAACTGTTGTCTAGGTATATATATATCTATAGCATGAGGGGTTCAGACCAGTGAGGTGACATTATCAAAGCTAGAGGTGGTCGCAATTGGAGGATCGACTCCATCCATGCAAGGTCATGTGTGAATAAATGACCGTCCCGTCATATCAAACCAGCAATCGGTCAAGCATACGAGCAAAACACAATTACAGTGAAAACCACATAACTATAATTTACCACCGCTAGTAGATCTCGTGTAGTGGCGTATTCATCATGATGTGTGAGATTTCATTACTCCCCGTGGCGCCCACACAACATTCCGGACGTTGACTGATCATAACGTCCGCCTATCTGATCACAACGCCCTCGTGTTTGGTCACAATGCCCCCTTGTCGCACGCACCATCTCCCCAAGTGGCATCACTCACGGAGATTGCCGATTGAAGCCGGACTTTGCCGAGCATTCGGCGCCATATTTCACCGACCAGAGACAGACGATTTTTTGCGCTCAATATCTGGCTTTTGAGTGGAAATCTGTCATAAAGACGCAGGAAACTTTTGTCCGGTGACATCAAAGCAGAGGAAAGAGTTGTTGGTGAAAAGAAAGCAGAAGTGAAAAGAGTCAGAGGGATGCAATTTGAAAGACAGACAGAAAGAAGGACAAAAGCGGGAAGGATCCGTTTCCGTGAAATCGGCAGCTAATTAATAAACAAAGGGACCTCCATTAAGAGTGCGTGCTTCGGGCGACGTCTGCGCCGGCGATGATAATCCTCCTAATCCACTCTAATCCAGCCTAATCCTTGAGCAGACGACAGCAGAGCCGCGCCTGTGGACGGAACGTGCGCGCGCACGGAGAGTGGCGGAGATTGGCGGAGATTGGCGAACGTTTGAGGGACGGATTCCGGGGGATTTTCGGCCCGGGATTTTTGGGTCTAGACGGAGGGTAAATATTATTTAGTGGACGTGGATATTTGGGTTTGATTCACTTTTGTTTGTGTTTTTAATGGTTTAATTCTAGATGATTCTTAGAACGTCTTTGTATTGGAGTTTGGTTCCATTTTGGGTAAAGTTCTTTTATGTTGTGTTTTTGTCAAAATTTAGAATGAATTCATTTTAATGTTTTCTGATAATTCTTAGAAAAATCTTTGAAATTATATAAAAAATATCTTTGCATCGGAGTTTGGAAAGTTCTTTTATACTGTGTTTATATGAAAATTTAGAATGAATTTTTCATTGTTTCCTAGGGCTCATTTTCATGAAAACTATTTTATTTTCTGAATCAAAATTTAAATTTTGAAAACGTGTCCTAATGAAATTAAAAAAGAACTAAAATGAATACAACCTACATCATTTTAATCTAATCCTACCGTTGGATATAATATGGAGCATCAATGAACTTTAAAAAAATCACTTATACAGCAATAACAAACATCATTCATATGTTAGTGTATTCATTTACGAGGTAAACAAAATATATTGACAGTCACCTTTAAAGAGCTCCCGAGTGTGCCAAGTTTGTTGACTGACCGCAGGTCAACAATTAGCCAAGAGGTCGGTGCCAAGTCCAAAGTGGCAGCATTAATGATCTGGCTGATTAATGACCGGGCTTAAATGATTAAGCTAATTAGTAATTAGTGGACGATGATTCATGCTTCACAAAGGTGTCGGTTGTTACACTACACCATTGGTACATGCCACTGCAGGGTTGCGTGTGTAGGAGCGAACGCCATTTTTTGTCATTTTCATTCTATGCAGTGGGGGATACAAGGTTTAGGGGGGAGGGGGGGCTTTTCAACTGCATGAGCATGTGTTGTAAGATCAATAAAAAATCCACATGTTGCCCCCTTCCCCATCCATTTTTTTTTTATTTAAAAAAAGCTCGGATCTGCCAGCATACATTCAGCACAAGTGACTAAGTGTTGTCAAAAAAATCATGTGTCAGGGTTTCTTTCATTAAGAAAAAAAGTTCTTTCTGATTCAACATTAAGCCTGAAGAAAGTTCTGATTCATTCAAATGATTCAACAGATGGGGGGGCATCATCTTTTTAAGTGTTTTTTCTCATTTGACTAGGAGAATGTAATTCTAACGGTAGCTATGCACATCCTAATGTTTGTCATAGTCTATATGGTATTGTGAAATTGCGCACCGAAAATTTTTCAGGGGGGAGCATCCCGTCTGATATCAAAATGACACCCCACCCCCCCATCCCCGGGGTTAGTGGGGTTGACACCCACAGTTAGTAAATCTTACTGATGTATATATGCATGCTGAGAAATACAATGTATGGGTGTCTGTGGACTGACCACAGGTGAGAAGTGACCAATCAGGACATTAAACACGCCGCCGAGTGACCACTCCACGGGTCAATATGCTGACCACTCAAACGTCAAACACTGACCAATCAAAGGGTCAAACATCACAGGCTTTTAATTTCCGGTCAAGTTTACACAGACAACAGGATTATCTAAAACAGAAATACAGCAGAAACTCTGTTTTAATTGTTAATCTATCAAAGCTTGCCAGCTCTAAAACACATCATCATAACAACACATATATGATATACATCCAATTTACAACTGTGGTAGAAGCTAGAAAAGCTGTATGTGAAGTTACATTGGTGAAGACATTGAGTACTGAGAACACAGTCATACAGTGTTTCTACTAATTTATACTACATCACAGTTTCACTGTTATTAATTAAGTTAATAGGTACACTTAAAGACTAATTAAAAAAACAGCACTATTTTTCAATAACAACAAGATTAAAACTAGCTCTACATAGTACCAAGAGATTTGGTGAGAATCCACTCGAAGCTGTTTCACTGTATTGTTATTTTCGTGAGAATTTCCCTCGTTATACGGCCGTTAATCCCAGGATTAGCCAGTGTTAATCCCAGGATTAACTCGCTTCCCACTAATTAGTTGTTTACTGACGTAATGAGGTGTGTTTCCGGGAAATCCAGCTGGAGGCGACAGCTAGACGCTCTAGAGGCTAGCGGGTGCTAGAATGTGGCCTGAATAAGTGATTACACGGTATGACGGGCAATAAGACCACCTTTAGAAAGAGACCACCTCAATAAAGATACCACTTCTGAAACTATATAAAGGGGTCAACCATTATAAAAATACATGTATCGCCCCCATAAAAGGACAATTTCTATAAAATGTCCCCAGTGAATAGAGAACTCTATAAAATGACCACCTCTATATCGAAAGCGTATTTACGACCACAACCCTCATTAGGAGACCACCTCTCTGTGCCAGCCCAGGTTGTATCTATACAGAGGCTGATGTTGTTATCAATGACGAGTGCTTGGTGGTAATCTGTGAGGATTAATCACTGTTCACAGAATTGTAATCATTCTTAGAATCTCTAGCTTCTCTAGAACAATAGCTATTGATGCAATTGGGCTAGAAATCCATGTGTCATAGAATGATTCTGGTAAATTGTAATTCCTCTTTTTGAACAAAAGGTGTTGATGGAACAGCAGTGACTTAAATAACAATGTAGGAGTAATGTAATGTTTTTTTATATTTCTGGTTCATAGACAGTCGTATCCCTCAATTAGGTCCATACTCCTCCATCAACCGACTACCTCATCAATAAACATGGAAATTAGCACTTTTCATCCTTTAGACAACACAATATCAGAGCATTGGGAAGGTTCAGGTGTACAGTAAAACCTACAATCAAGACTACCTCTCTTTTGAGGCCACCTCCATATCAAGACAATTTTCCACTGTTTTAATCATCAAATAACATCAAAAATGAACTGTCATAAAGTGACCACCTCTGTAATAAGACCACCTGAGCCCAGTTCCACTGGTGTCCCAATATAGAGGTTGCCATGTACTGATTGTTATTACAACAATCACCAGGGGAGCGCGATATTGACTGGGTTATCGCAGACCCGCTGATATTAGCAGATGCCATCTCAAGTGGCTACATACTCTAGACTCTAGCTAGCGGTGTGCTCTCACACTTATACTGGGTTACAAAACAAAGTGGCAATATTGGTGTGAGCCACAGAAAGCTACAAGCGAAGGGTTTGTGTGGGAAAACATGAGGCAAAGTTAATAAACAGTCACAGGTTGGGGACCAGTGTTTATTGATGCAGTGTAACCTTTGTATTTAGACCACCCATAGCGTGGTCTCACTAGAGAGGTGGTCTCTTTTGTGGAGGGTTGGTGCCTTATGGAAGTTTGCCCTTCTTACAGAGATGGTCTACAATGTATGTGGTTTTGAGGCGTTTTACTTGCTTTCTTTCTTTTTTTTCTTTTTTATTTTGTTTATTTTGTTTTTTTTTTTTTTTTTTTTTTGGGGGGGGGGGATGTTACGAGACATAAAATATTCAAATGTCCACAAAGTGATGATGCAATACAAGGAATGACCCACAGTGTTAGATTTTACTGCTTTAGTTACAGAAAAAGATCCATGAAAACATTCAGCAGTGACCTGTGTCGTGAACTCTAGATATGCTAACTAGCAGCATGTGTCTAGCCAGGCAACAATGTGTCTATCTGATTGGTTGTGACGTAAATCACACGTGATCTGCTATCTTCTAGCTTCTAGAACAATAAAACTAGAACAAAGGTGTTTACTGCATTCAATGCCATACAGTATGCAGCTGACCCTACAGCGAAGAATGCCTCTATAAAGAGACCACCTGTATAATAAGACCAGTTTGTCATTATATACAGATAAATTTGAGTGAACGATGCATTGTTTTTTTTGGACATATTTTGTGTCTTACACCCATCTTCAGCAAATGACAAATTTATAATTGGAAAATTAAAAGGAATAGCACCTTTTACTAAGTACTATGTATAATACCACATGAAAGATTAAAAAGCAACACAACTGTTTTTACTGACTCAAAGTTTTAAAAAGACATATTGACAAATCGCCATACAGAGACCACCTCTCTATTAAGACCACTTGTAATCAGTGGTCTCTAAGGAGAGGTTCTACTGTATGTTTCTGGACCACCAAAGCTAGAAACAGCGATGGAACAGCATCGTGGTATTTGGTTAGTTTCTCATTGTTATCAAAAATGGAATTTTCAATGTTTCTTGGGTTCAGATTTGTCGATAATCTTTACACCTACTGCTGGAGTCTATCTGCTATTCTAACTAGCACCAGAAGCTAGTATGCAAATTGGCAAAAAGGTATCTTATATACAGTAAAGCCTCTCTATTCAGACCATTGATAGATTTGACAGCAGGTGGTCCTAATAGAGAGGTGTTTTGTTTATGAAGGTTCTCTTTGTGCTTATTTAGGTCCACAAAAAAAATTCCTACTACAGGGGTGCTCTCTTTATACAGATGGTCTAAATTTGTGTGGTTCTACTGTAGCAAAGGTAAATATTTTAGATAAATAATTTATTTAGTTTTATCAACACAAAGCCGCCTCGAGGTCATTCCATGAATCACTTGTCGTAATCTAGCCACTAGCTGGCCGCTAGCTAGCACCAGATGCGGCGTGTCTGTAGCGCGTCTAGAACATTGCTGTAAACACGAGCGCATCGTGTTACCGGCCAACATAACGAACCCGAGATACGGAGGCCGATAAGAAAATGAGCTTTTTATTTATTGGAATTCCTGCCACTATTTTATTGGCAACACTTTTCCCTTCTAATAATCCTCATTCGCTGTGGAGGTTTCTATGTGCAGTTGCTTTATGAGATGGATATTTGTTTGTTTTTTGTTGTTTGTGTGCTTTAATAATGTCTTTTGCGGAAATGTTTAGGTGCAGTAGATAAACTTACAGCTGACAATTAGGTTACACAGAAGTTACATTATTGCAACATTATTTCTGTTACTTACTTGAGTGCAGTAGAACTTCTGAGCTGAGACAAAACGAGGGCTGTTTACGTGAATGTTGACTCAGTGGCAGATCCAGGTTTTTGGAATGTGGGGGAGGGGGTAGTCGAGAGGATATTTCATGGATTTTGTACTTGATATTGATGGTGGGCATGCCAAAAACCCTATTAAAATGAAATATATTGTGTGGAAAGCTCTTGACTTGTCTATGCAGGTTCACATCAATTGTAATATGTACATATTTTCAATCATTTGTACACTAAATAATACGCCCGAAATATACGAAGATGCCTTGTTTAGCCTCGATAGTAGTCTTACTGCAACATTGATAGCTTTTTCTGTACAAACTTCTATTGTTACTTTTGTAAAAACTGACACATTGAAAATACAATCCTTATCTATTCACATGTGAGATTCACGCACATCTCTTCCATGCAATCATCATATTCAAAATTGACACAAAACTCTTTATAATGTCTTTAAAATGGACTTAGGTACACAACACTTATTATTTTCAGACCCATGTAGGGCTTTTTTATAGGATTTAGCAGATGAGCCGAGGCACTGTTCCATTATTGTTCTCTCACCCGATAATCCTTGCGGGTGCTACACTAAGGGGGTCGCATGGCGAAGGGATTATCCCAGGCGGCCCAAAGGCTCCAGGTCCAACCTCATGTCACGAGTGGTGTTTGATGAAAAACAACATGATGTACTCCTGCTGTGATTCATTCGCACAGATTAAGTGACGCAAAACAATTTCTGGACGTCACGGACTGGAGTTTCTGAGTGTTAAAAATTACAGTTTTACAGTAGGGAAAATAAAGTTCTTTGTTCTTTTGGATATCGTCTGGTATGCATGTATTTTCTTTTGGTTTGGTATAGTACGTTGTATTATGTAGGCTACATTGTAACGTTGTTACTATATGCCAAATAACTATACTTACTAGTTCTATAGGTTGAAACGTGATTTAAAAGAAGTTATGAAATATCTGTGATATATATTCATATTAGTAATAAAGCCTATATGTGGCTCTTATAACCAAGTGATCTTAATGGAGAAGAGGTCTCTTATAAGGAGGTTAAAGCTATTCTTCTTTACGAAGCTTTTGAATTGCGAGAAATGGTCTAGTTAAACGATAGAGAGATGGTTGAGATTTTATCCTGGAGTTTACATCCACCTTCTCCATACTCCAGTATCCAGCAGAGATCGATAAGTTCCCGCGAACACTTCAACACCAGTGCTGCCCTAATTACGTCACTTAGGCTAATCTCGCGTACAGTGCAACTCTCCAAAGCCGCCCACCCAGAAAGGACGACCTCTATAGCATGGATACTATATTGTCTATAGCAAGGATACTATATTGTCTATAGCAAGGATACTATATTGTCTATTGTCATCACGGGGCTAAAGCCGTGTGCGTAACACGGCAGTTACGCTGGCAATCAAGATGGAGGCGTAGTCTGTTGAAAGGATGCATCTATATACAGTAATCGCCCGTTAAAAGCCGTACGTGTAACACAGTAGTTACCCCAAACAAGGATGGAGGTGTAGTCTGTTGATTCAATTGTTTTTGTATTTTCTGCTGAGTTTTTTATTTTATTTTTGTGCACTACAATTGATGGTTTGATAGGTCTGCGTCAACGAGAGGTGTGTATAATGAAATTGCACATATAGAACACAAGTCAAACTCGTGAACGAGTTCACCAATCAGGTTTTAATCGTCCTCATGTGACAGGTTATCATATCAAGACCACTTCTATAAACAGACCACCTGCATAATGACACTATTTTTTCGTGGTCTTATAGCTTCATAAAGAGACAACACAGAACCTCCACAATCAGACCACCTCACTATTGACATCACTTGAGACCAGACTCCTGGGGGTGGGTGGGGGTACGGGAAGGAAAGTAACCAGAATCTGTTGTATTACAGAATATGTGAAAATGTACGACAGTTGGCTTCTCATCTTAAAATACCCACAGTGGCATCAGTGATGTTGTTTTGAACAAGAAAAACTAACTATTTGACACAAGGTAGTTAGAAAAAGCGTATTTTGCCACTCTCCGGAGAGAAGCCATCTAGATGCATCAGATTAGCTAATCCGGCTAATCTGTTGATAATCCCAGTGAGCAGTAACTCAGCTCAGCGGGGATCAAGTGGATTTCGACGGAGACAGGATCATAGTGTGTAGTGATGGGAGGTTACAGGTGCTAGCCTTTCTCAAGCCTTCATATTCAATTTAGAAATTTACTTCCTTTTTATCTAAAGTAAAATTCATAGCCGTTCTAAAGGCTTTGAAGCTGATTTTGAAACACGGTTTCCTATATGCATTAAAAATATATTTGACAGAAATATATAAAACCATATCAGAGCTCACTATGTATAGAGACTGAGTGAATGTGTATCACAGATCATCATGTGGCTGACACACACAGACTGTTACTGCCAAAATGGTATATGATAGCCTTTGAACAATTTCTGGTAATGATTTTCACTGCAGCTGACGGCCTATTCTGTGTTGATCATATTTACACAGAAACATACATATAAATATGCGAAATGTCTACAACAACAAATAAAAACATATAAAATATTGACATTGACAAAGGCTTACAGGTGCTTTATTGCAACACGTTTGCAGAATCCGAAATTTTCGTAAAGCTAACTACGTCCCGTTCTAGACCATTTGAGGCTTGATGCCTGTAAGTCACTGCAACAGTGACCTACTAGAACGCCGCGCCTTAGCATCGCTAGCGCCATCAATCTGTCATCTCTAGCACCATTCTGTCTAGATCTGGCAACAATTTCCAATCCAGCCGGGTATGTTGACCTAGCGGATCATAACTAACCTGCAATCATTGGTGGTTCTAGCTGGCAGATCTAGACGTGATCCCTGGTTTTAGCTAGCAATTCTAGAGCCCCCGCAGGGCGGTGTTGTTACATTCCTAGCGGGTGGGTGGCAGGGGGGCCCCGGATGACTGCGGGGGTGGAGATATTGCCCCCGGGGGTCCCCAGGGTCCCGGGGGTGCATTGCACAGTAGACAGCTCAATCACTAAGGTAAACACTCAGTTTGCTCAAACAGGCTGGTTTTCTATTGTGAATGTAAACTGTGTTGAGGCTACTTTTCATACTTTTCATATTCATCTTAAATATTGTTTGCTAGTTCTTAAAGTCTTTTTCCTTAACTATCCAGAAACAAATTTTGACTTCCAATTTGTTTCTATTTCAAGACCACAGTCTTCTCTTCAATACAGTAAAACCTCTTTAGTAAGACCAACCAGTGAAAGGCTTCAAGGGGTTTAAATAGAGACGTGGTATCTTTAGGGAGATTTGTGGTGGTCTCTTTTGGAGGAATCACAATCGGTGGTTCTTAATTGGTGGTTCTACTCATTACAAAAATAATACTCAATAGGTGAAGGGATCTCTACGTGATGAGTCATACTGGGTCACTGTGATGGTTGCTAATCACAACAGCCATGTATCTCTATTTGTTGTGGACAGAACAATGCTCATTTGGCCCTGTGAGTCAGCAGACCCCCAGGTGTGTAATTAACAAAGCTCTCTACTCAAATGGATGGATGAGTTTCTCTGATGATTCGGGGCACTTTATAACAGTTACTGACTCACATGGTATTAGTGTCTTTCCCTGTGTTTTAGGACACTATGGTTCCTGACTCACAGAGCACTAATGTGTTTGTGACATTAGATAAAGCCATTGACTCAGGTGCATGTGGAGGTGTGATGACTCAAACTCATTCACGCCTGCGACTCACAGAGTGCTCAATGTCTGAGGCTCACACACTGGGACATGGGAACACAGATATTGGCCATAATCCACGTTTATATATAAATATAGACTCGTCTTTTTATTGCAGTCCAAATTGCAGACCCCCTAATGTGACCACTTGAACCCAGCATCAGAGTAGTTTTGATAGGAATTCTTCTACAAAATTAAAATTAGTCGATGATGGAAATATGGTCCACTTTAGCAAACTGTATGTGACTGGTGTGTGGAAAAATGACCCAGGTGAGAGTAAAAACTCATTTACAGACCTCCGCTAGTTTGGACTAATGAACTACTGACCACAAGGTGAGGAAGTCTACATCATAATGTTGCTAGACCGGCGGTCTAGCGTGCTGGATAATGTTCTAGAGGTCAGCTAGAGGTCAGCTAGACGTCAAGCTAAATACGGAAGTGGGAAATGTGCTTCATTATAACATACAGTAGAACCTCCCTGTTAAGACGACCTCAACTCGTAATCTCTGGTCTCTGAGGGGATTATGGAGGTTATGATTACCGGGCCCTCGAACTGTGAGACTGGCCTTATCGTATGAGGTCAGGTTATAAAGCTCGCTGTCATTACAAAGGCTGTCTCTTACTATAGATGACCTTCTTACAGAGGCTGTCTCTGTATAGAGGTGGTTGCCATTCCAGAAGTGGTATCTTTACATATGCTGTCTCCTCTTTACAAAGGTTGTCTCTTTTTAAAAGATTATAGAGGTAATCCCTTTATAGATCTGGTCTCTCTATTAAGGTCGTCAGTCTATAGGGGCGGTCTCATTGCATGGAGGATGCACTGACTGAGTGCATCTCGGAGACCATCGAGTGCGAGTCACTTTGTGGTGTGTTCTCACCAGAAACCGCATGTTACACTCTGTGTTTGTACAAACTTCATGATAGAACAACACCAACAACAGCACCAACTGGATGCCATAATTCTGTCACACTCTGTACCACAACTCTATTGTAATAATTTTGTCACACCCTTTACCACATGCCTAATGTTTCCGGATTGTTCTCAACATTTACTTTACATCACCACATCAAGGTGCAGAACAGAAACACTCTATTTAGACCACAAACAAACACTTAACACAAACACGTAACACTCAAAGAGTTTCTGTAGAGAGGTGGTCGCTTTATGGAGGTCTGTGTGGGACAATGCTATGAGAGGTGGTCTCTGCTGGGGGTTAACACAGAATGTCAAATTGACACTGTTGTGTGGTTATTTTATGGCCAAGATAGTTATACTAGCAGGGTAGTCAAATTGACTATAATATAGTATTGCAATGGTGTTCAAGAATGCTTTTTAGTGTAATTGATGACGTCAAACCGACGTGTCAAATAGATGTTTGAACATAATGAGCATTTTTTTGTATTTTTGTTCTATTTACTAGAATACCAATCAATAATTTGGTGCTTTTATTGTTATAATAGTTTCCTATGTGAGCCTGTAATAACAAACAGCAGCGACCTACAAGTACTATTAAATTGACTGTCGGAGGACCTAATACAACCAACTGTGGTTTGGCTTAATAAAAAAATTC
>CM032663.1:4415209-4443283 GCA_019095985.1 Streblospio benedicti
TGGGTCTGGGGCCTGTAGTATCAGCTTTGGGCGATTTGGTATCATTTCTGATTTGGTTTTTGATTTGGTTTTTCTTGTATTTCGTCTGTGTTAAGTTCCAAAATTGCTCAAAAATATAAAAAAAATACGCGTTGGTCAAAACCAGTCTATATTTAACACGTTCCAATACTAATCAGTATCCTTTTCAATATAATTTGTATGGTTATGGAACAATCATGAAACTTATATTGAAAGCGATACTGATTAGTAGCTTAAAGTTAATCACATTTGACATTTTAAAGCTTAAAAACTTGACACTTTTGAAAGTTTGGAGTCATATAATGACAATGCACCACATTCAGAAGTGCTATTATTATATATCTGTTAACTCACTGCCCGTACGTGTTTAAACATTCCTCCTATCATTGTCATCTGCATATCCCTTCAATATATCTCCCCCTGTTTAAACATACCCCTCTCACAAATCACCTCGCAAAAAACACCAACAGTCAGGCCTTTGAAACCTTCTCCATTACCACACAACCCTAGCCACAAATCATCCTCATAAAGAGCCATGTTCAGCAGATGACATATCACTCTATCACAGCGAGCCCTGTACCTGCTTGTGTGATTTATCTCTGTGTAAAATGTCCGCCTGCCAAAAGAGACTAAATAGGGCTTTATGTGTGTATAGAGGGAACAGAACGCGGTGTTATTACCTTGTTATTCATGTTCTAGCCCCAGGAATTAACATGTGAGAGATAGAGAGAAACATGGTTCACCTGGTAGTTATGACTTGTTATGGCATACAGTAGAGCTTTAAACGGGTTTAAAAACTTGCTGGTAAGATTGTCTTTGTTGTAAGCCTCATGTGGGGTCAATATAGCGAGGTTGTTGCTTAATGCAGGTTTATGCTGGGTTTTTTTATGAAGGGACTATGAAATATAGTCTCATTATAGAGGTGGTCATAACTTGGAGGTTCTGCTGTACATTTCAGCATTACAACTCTAGTTATAATGCACAGTGTAACCTGCTAACTACAACAACTCTTCTAACTTGCACACCTTGCCAAATCGAACCCTGTCACTAACAACATCTCTGCATAGAACAACATTGGCAACCACCCCGAAAAGTGACCACCTCTGTACACTGACCACCCGATCCACAAACACAAGTGGTCCACTTACGGAGTCCGCCCTGTACACTATAATTAGGGGTAAAACGTCCATCGCCAACAGCCCAACAAAACGCCGCTTTGTGAACGAGCGTATCACCTGGTGTCAAATGACAGACGTGGCAGGATCACAGCACACCGGGGGTCAGGGGGTCAGGCGGGGTCATGGTGGGGTCAACTAGGGGGGTACGGGCAGACTGCAGGAAAAGGACAGGGAATGCGGGATATACCAGCCTAGAAATTGTGTTGCTTTGCTTTACCTTTTTTTTTGTTTTTTTGTGGGGTTTGTTTGTTTTGTTCTATTTGGGGGATGGGATAGTAGGGGGAATGCTACATATGAGGCACGAGAGCCTCCATCATTTTGCCGATATAATTTTTGTCAAACCCTTAATGAAACTGAGCTTCATCATTTTTGTCTTTAAGGTTACGTTTCTGTCTGAGATAATCTCAGACACTATGAAGAAGGGCCTGATTTTCATAATTGTCTTTCAACCCGACCCCATACGTAGAAAAGTTGTGCACCTATGACACTAAAAATTACCCAACAACATATTTCACCTCTAATCTTTTGCATTGCCGATCACACTTACAACACACTCTGCACTTTTGTCTTAACATCTCAGTAAGTCATTTTTTATTCTGCACCAAACAAGGTAATCCTTATATAACCAGTGAGTGTAGATTTAAGAAAGTTAAGGGTGAAAGTTGGGGTGAGCGAACTACAATAATGACAAATGTCTCCATAACGTCCCCTGTCATTACCCTCCGCCAGGGACTATGTTTTCCGGACTAGGGCCGGGGGTTAGCAGGCAGGTGGCGGAGGAACACATGCTGGAGGTCAGGGGGTCACAGGTTATGTGCTTGTGGCATGTGAGATTTCACTTAGATTTCTCTGAGGGTTTGTTTTTCATTGTTGTTTTACACGAGGCTTGCACCATGTGTGGTCAAAACCATTGATGTTTTAATATAGCTGGGTGGTGATGACATTGCAGGAAGTGTCAAACTTTGTGGGGTTTTGTTATTTAAAATGAATGTTATTGATTATTATATTATGGCTGCATTGGTGTGATGCTTACTCGTAATATTAAGGGAACTGCATGCGAAGGAAGTATATTGTATTGGGGTTTAAAACTGTTGCCACATGTTGCATCAGCTAAGCAGTAAATATGTCAGCGTGTTTGCATATGATGGTGTCTTCATGTGGGTTGTAACAGTTTGGTAACAATATGTCATCTATAGATCTTAAATCAAAATCAATATAATCTTATTTTTCAACCACGTAAAAATGAAGTTAAACTAACATTCTAAAGTATATTGTATTATTTCGTTTCTTTGTGCGATCTAAAGTGAGCTAATTGAGATATCTAACTACTTGTAAATATCCCAAACATTTAGTGGGCAAATATCATATAATCATTATCAGCCATGAAATCTCTGAAACCAGCCATGTAATATCCCGGTTTGCTGGGTCAGATGAGGCTTTGGAATCAACAATTCAACACAGCCAGTGTAAAACCACTTATAAGTGCTATAGCCATTGTGATGCACATAAATACATGTACCACAATGCACAGATACCATGGGATTTCAACACACCACATTTCACAGTCTAAAGTACTGTCCAATACTTTACGTTTGTTATATTGTATAAGTTTAATTCGCATTAGTGTCATGCATTGTAACATACCACAGCACAGTGTTTAAAATATGGATAGTTAAAACCATAGGTATTTTTTAAACATGCTTTCGCAAATTTACAGAATGACTAGAATAGAAGTTATATGATATTTGTTCATTAGTCTCTGTGTTATTTTTTATTATTCTTATACGTGTATGTATTTTATCATGTGAAATAAGTATTATTGCACTCTCTAAACCAGCTTGATCTTTAATACGTAAATCGTTTCTATTACAAACATAGAAATATACACAAATCATGTTGATATTCAAACAATAACATCAACATCAAACTCCATTAATCATAATATACCTATGAATTGCACTAAACCAGCTATTCAAATTCCTGAATATACCAATGCACAAATCAATCTTGTGAAAGACAAAGTTTTACCCACTAAAAAAACACTTCCCCACCTCCAATAGTACAATAAATCAACAGAGCAAATAAGTATAATAAACCAAAATGATAAATCAGTATAATAAACACCCTCAGCATTCTGTTTACATAGCAATTTGCCCCTGATGCCTATATACAGTATCCTGGGTCCCGGGCACCCCGAGGGTAAAATTACACCCGCCCTCCGGAAGCCCATTAATTCAAGGGTTTAATACCATAAATCTGGTGTAAATTATAGGCCGGCACTGGGAGCGATTACTGTGATTATTTCTTGTTCTGAGGTTGCCGCTTTGGTGGAGGAGATTGTTACTAAAGCTGAGGTTTGTACTTTTTAGCAAAGCTGGGCTCAGACAAATACCAATGTGGATGATGAATATGGCTTGATATCTTAAGGCTAAGGTCAGACAGTTCCGAATGTTAAAGCCCAATCATTTGTATTGTGGTCATTGTTAAGCTAGGGTCATACAGACACGAATGTGGAAGGTGAATCTGGCTTGGTGTTGTAGATATATTAAGGTAGAATCAGACAGTCCCGGAAATTGAAGCAGAATATTTTGTATTGTAGTTATTGTTAAGTTACTTATTGTTAAGCTAGAGGTCAGACCGTCCCAAATGTAGGACATTCGAGATAAGACGTGCCAATATTAACAACAACTACAATACCAAGACTGATTCTATTTCAATATTCAGGACTGTCTGACCCTACCTTAACAATGACTAAGATACCATGACAGATTCGACTCCAACTTTCGAGACTGTCTAACTGGGGCTTCACAAAGTGCATATTTTTGGCGGTTTTCGTGACAGTGTGAAAAATGGTTTTTCGTGGTGATGAAGATGTAAAAGGGAAGCTGGAAATATTTCATTGAAACTGAAGGTTGCTACTGTCACATGACAGATGCATTCTTGTTGTCATGTAACATGTACGAATTAATTATACTTATTTCTGAAGATGGCAAATGTGGTGTAAAAATACTTCATAGGAAATTCAAGCTGCATTCGCATTAATATACGTAACAAAATGTGGTCCAAGATTGCATAGAACATAGAGAGATTAATTACATTGCGTATTAGAGAAGATGGGGTTTAAAACGTATGGAAAAGTTTCCTTCCCATTGTTATAAATGACAAATGCTTTTAACACAAGGAGCTGATGGCTTCACTGGGGGTGATACACAACTGTTGGAGGTGGCTAATAAAGTATGTTTAAATTTACATTACATGATGGTGTATGTGGGCATATAATAGGTAAATGGATGAAGGCTTGTTAGTCTATTATATATAGCCTCTATTATAAGTATTTAGTAAATGATAGCTACAATGTGACATGCAGTTACATGATTCATAAACATTAGTCTCTATTTTATATAGCTTACTCTGTATAGTTTAATCTAAATAATATATTATATAAATATATACCATTCATTCACCTTGGTGACTTTACATCCAAACCTGGTCAATTTGACACTATATTTGCTATGCTTTCTCCTCAACTCACTGGGGAGCATACAGTACATTGACACGTTAAATCTTTCATCACTCACCCTAACTAACAAGACATGAATATAGTGAACAGCGCAAAACGGTTTTTGTGTGTTTGTTTGGTTTTGGCTTTTCTTTTTTTCTTTTTCCTTTTTTTCCCTTTTTTGTTGTTTTTGCTGACCTTCTATAGCATCCGCCTTGCATGTCTAATAATGATTACATGTATATCACATACATGCTATTAGGTAACGACCTACCATGACGCTGCTTATGCCTTTAGATGTCTCCATCTTCTATACATGTACACCTAATAACATGTAAGGCCCAGCATGGAAACACTGGGAACCATTGAAAACTTCAAACATCATCATGGAGAGGGAGTGTGGGGTAAGTTGTGTCAAGTAAGGTCTTGTCAAGAATTTACTTGTCATCATAGGATTCTTCTATCCATGAATGATAATAATGATAAACAAGCTTATGGTCATATCACATTATGACGTCACATCCTGAAGAAGCCCACAACTGCGGGTGAAAGATTGAATTGTTGTCTATAGAATATCTAGTAACATGAAGTGTTAAATTTGTTAATTGAGATCTGACTTGCAGATGAAATTAAAAACTTAAAGTTCATACAAAAATACGCACATTATTTGATACCCCTGTCTACTACAGATGATTTCTTCAGCTTTATAACATAGACCCTCCAATATAAATTCTCTGCTTGTCTTTTGCTTTTGGAAATAACAAATGATTCATAGGCTCATAAAGTCATATCACGAAAACGCCATTCACAAAGCTATGCATACGTATGTAGCGGGTCCTGTGTGTTATAAACCATTACATACGTGCCAAAGTTAGTGACAGAAGGGTAACACTTATACACAGTAACACCTCTCTATGAAAACCACCCTGGAACTAACTTCAAATGCTCTCAAGAGAGAGGTGGTCTCTATGTGAAGTTTCGCGTTGCTCTCTATATGAAACCCTGGGACCACAAAAATTATCTCATTATAGAGGTGGTCTCTTTATAGAGATCGTCCATATGGGCGGTTCTATTGTACACATCACTGATTCTCCCAAATGTCCGGCCAAACTATGACTGTGGGCAGTTTTCCCAACATCCACTGTTAACGAGAGCTTTAATAAGACACTAATAGCGGCAAAGGTCCACTCTGTGGTGTCTAAATGGAGAATGGAGCTTCCATTAAAGGCATTAATGGGTGACCCGGTCATAAAAACACAAGGGCCAGTGTGCAACCTCTCTCAGATGACCACCCCATGAATGGGTCAAGCGGTCAACATACCCGAGTGGTCACTTTACCGAAAGTTGTGGATTATAACATCAGAGCATATTAAAAGTGGATAGGGTGTATGTGTGTTAGACGGGTGGTTGTGTTATTGAGGTGGTTGTTTAATGGAGGGGTTCTGTATTGCTAAATGACTTTATGACCCTCAGTTTATGACTTACTCTGTATGGGAGCTGTGTATATGGCACGGTAGGTATGTCACTGGTAGGAGGTATAGGGGTCGGGTGTAGGCCATGTATAGTATAGATTTGGAGTTCAAGAGGTATTGAATATGGCCCTTTAGATTTGAACTCATTCCTGTATGTCATAAACCAGAAATGTCTAACTCCTACATAACATGAGTCATGTATTTTTGTATAAATTCATAGAAAATAAGACACCAAATGTCCCAATCTGACAGTCACGAATGTTCACTTCATTATTTGAATTGTGCTGAAGCAAATGAAAAATCATCCATATCTTATTCAACTCATAAGTTCATTGAAAATAGAGATATTTTACCACTGGATACATGCACAGTGCAAAAGAGATTCTCAATTGCAGAATTTTGAAAAGGAGACTTCAGCCTTGAAATTTACAAAAAACTTTATGAAATACTCGTATTTTAATTTACTTCAATTTGATTTAAAAGCATCCAAATAGAAGAAAAATACACAACATTACAATGAAACCATCCGATGCACATGGGTGGGAGAGAATACTACATGACTTTTAACACTTTTTGTTTGCCAAATCTAAATACTGACTTTCCCATCTATCCGCCTCCAGCAGTAGTATAACTCCCATAATACAACCTCCTATTAATACCACCTCTATACTGAGACCACCTCTGTAATAGGACCACTTTTCACGCTCCCAAACGTTCATAAAGCACCTAAACCAGAACCTCCATACACAGACCACCTCTCCATTGAGACCACTCTCGAGTCGTCCTAATACAGAGGTTCAACTGTATATCAGAAGGCAACCACCATGCCTGGAAGGGGTTTACATCCCCCTCTAATGACCACGGTCAAGTCTCTCATTACTTGACCCTCCTCAAAGACCCCCGCCTCGACAGATGCTTAACACCCCAGATCTCTTACCAAACCCTCCAAATCCCCCGTCTCCGTTGTTTGTTCTATTGTGTTCGTGTTTTCCCCCCTCTGACCCTTCCTGTAACCCAAACCCTGGTCAGTACCCTGGTCAGCCCTAGCCTCTAATTGGTGTCCTATTCGGCCGCCGACCTTGTACAGAGGAGCCCGTGTGTTAGGACATCCTCACCTATCTGTACAGTGGAACCCCTCTATTGGTATGTACTTCATGATTTTAAGGATTGTAAATACGGCAGAACATCTCTATTAATACCATTGGGTTTTAGCCTTAAGGGGTCTCAATAGAGAGGTAGTTTGTATGTGGATGTTCATTTTGGTAGCTTGTCGAATGTTTGGGAGCATGAAAAATGGTCCTATTACAAAGGTGGTCTCAATATGGAGGTTGTCTGAATTGTAGGTTCTACAGTAGTGGATTATGAGTCTTTCTGTCACTGTTGCAATATTGTTGCAGACTATAACGGGGATCTGTATGCATTGAAATTATGAGTACTGTGCAACTATTGTCATTTTGGTATGTGTGATTCAGTTGGACTAAAGGTTTTGACAGAAAAATAATCAAATTGTGAATAACAATCACCTTTGCTACAAGTGTAGATATTTTACTGTCATTTTAGAAGATTATTTCAAATGGCCATGCCCCATGGTGCATTCCATACATACTACGGGGTACCGTTTAAGCTTGCTTCCATTACATACCCAGCTTTAGCTGAATGCTACGATGTTATGTTTCAACTGAACGTCTTTTATGAACCTATCAGAAGATCAAGCTATCAAACTTTCACCTTTACAGCTAGCTAACTTGTTATAGTGATCTTTTCCCTCTCTGCTGCCTCCTGGGACTGTCAAAAACACCAATTAAGCCCGCATTACTGATCTGTCTGTCAGGCAACCAGTGATTACTGTCTATTGGGCTGTTTCACCTACATTCAGGGTGATGCTTCCCATTGTCAGAGTTGGTGGATATCAACAGAAGTATTGACTGAATGAACATCTTCAACGCTGATTGATACGTGCATTATCATTTGATTTAGTTATATATCAACATAATTTATGACATATACCTTTTTCATCAACTACGATCACAAATCACTATTTATAGAAGCAATTTTAAACCCCACGTGTGTTACAATGTTTTAGTGTTTTAGTCTTAACCGCGTAATTTCAAAGTTTTTAGTGTATTTCTTTTCAGTCCTCTGTAGAAATGTGATCCACCCATATGCTTCAATGTGTGATTTCATGTACTTGATTAAGGTTTAGAGAAAAAGTTCAGTAAAGTTCACCGTGACCAAACACCAGGTATAAACCTATACCACCAAAAAAGGGGGTTTGCAAAAGTCAGGGAAGTACATATTACATCAGATACTAACACCCTTTAGTCTCTCATGTAATATGTACTGTTGGTGCTTAGAATGAAACATGAAATAAGCTCAACGTAACCACAATAGATGCCAGATTCACCGTTTTCGTGTAAAGCTGACGTAATTGTTGGTAGTTCGAACTTGTATTAGGCTACATTAGGTATGTGTGGTTTAGCTGCCTCATCCATCAGCCTATCAGCCTATGGCCTGTCACATGAAAACCGTTGGTCACTGCGTGGTCAGTGATTGAGACCTAATTGTTCACGCGCCCTCAAAAGATGATCCATCATGCATTTAAAGTGACTAATTGATTGATTGATTAATTTTATTACTTTGACATGGTATACAGTATGAATAGCATGTGAGAATGTGATATACTTCAGGGCTTTTCAATCACCTTTACAGACGCTAAAGACAATCAAATCTAACACACAAATAATGCTAGTTACATTTTAAAAAGCTTAACAGGTTGATACAGTACAACCTCCAACTATGTCCACCTCTATAAAGAGACCACCTCTGTAAAAAGACCATTTGTTGTGATCCCAAACCTTCATAAACAAAACCTCTGCAAAGAGACCTCCTCTCTATTGAGACCAGGGGTGGTCATAATAGAGATTATCATGTTAATGGTTCTTTCATCACAATCATCGGTCATTCGTAGTGGTCAGTGATGTGCCAAGACGCTGACTTCACCGCCAACTGACCACTTAGATGACCAACTGACCACTTACAGCAGTTGTGGTGTTTTTGTGGTCACTGCCGCCAGCAGCATTGGTCAACTTGGCCTGTGTATATGGATGGTGTATGTTGTATTGGCAAAACACCTCATGCAGTTCACAACATATCTGTCTACCTCCATCTTGTATTCTTCATATATATTCTGAGGCAAATGAACGTCATTTGTTGGCAAAAAATATCACAAATTGAATATTGAGAAAAATAAGAATCTGATGAGGTAAAAACACCCTCCCTGTGATTCCATTGTGATACAAGTCAAGCTACAACTGGTCTACCAAACAGGCTGACAGTTTCCATCGCTGGGATGGATTAGAAATGTAGCATAGCATCCACTCTTCAGCTTTAGAAGTCAAATTGAAACACCATCATATAAACTGTATGTTTGTATGTCTGTCAATGTACCATGATCAAGCCGTGCGATATGACGATGGGGTAGTGCATGGAGAGTTCAAACAGGGACTGAGCAGTTTGGATTAGGGATGGAATCCACTAATTTATATAGAATTATGATTTAAACATCATAATATATATGTCTTGTACATATGTGTAGTTCAATTCTATTCTTCTCCCTCTGTTTTCTTGTATGGAAAAGCAAGCTCCTAACAGAGTATTGACACAGCTGAACACAGGTTTTACAACCCTGAGCTTCCATTTTGACTATATCAAGTGGCCCTGGCGGGACTCAAACTCACGAACCCAGGGTAGTTGTCAGACCAGAATGATACCATCATCCCAAGCATCCAAAACACATCGGAATACTATGTATAGTATAAGTGTATGCAGTCTGGATTGGAGATGTTCCTGAAGAATATCAGCTATAGGAACTAAGATTGAAACACAGTCATACATGTTAGTACACTATGTATAAGTGTGTATGTGCACATAATAAACAGATCTCTCCTGCAGTCGCCGCCGGCGGCGGCGGCGGCTGTATGATTTATTGCAGTGGTCAGTTGATGGTCACTTGATGTGTCCACCATAAGTGGTGACAAACGAGAGTTGGCAGCCTCGTGTCCGCGGAGCCCCGGGCTGCGCGCTACAGAGGGTCGCGGCGGTGTGGGCACGGACGAACATACACAGGTATATGTCCAAATGTTACTTGAAAACAGCACAGTTTGTAGAGGGCTCAACCTGTGGAGCTATATGTAGATAACAGATTACAAGCAGGCAGTGTTTAATTCTGATGATTGAGTTGTAAAACTCATGAAACAATATTGTATATAAAATGCTGCCATAAACACCTTGTAATCTGTTATATACATAGTTATATAGTTTTTTAAATCAGGATAATAGTCCAATTATATAGCTTCAACATATAACGTCCGAGTGACGTCATTTTGAACACTACAGGACGTCCTGTTGAAAGCTCAATGTTATCAATTAGATTATCATCCTGATTAAAAATATATAACTATGTATGTTTGTCTATCAAATCCAGGATAAATGAACCTCCATCAAACTATATTGTGGTATGGGCATGTATGGCCTGGCCTTAGAATGCACGGTCTATGTTCACCTATAGAGTCTAGAACCACCCTCTATATATATCAAGGGATGCTATTCTATTGCTCAAACCACTGTCATTTTACCCCTTGACAGGTCAAAAGTCTCCCAAATTAGATTGAGCTGCGAATAATTGGCATTTTCAAGGTGTATTGACAAGTCAAACGTCTGTCCAACATCTGGGGGTATTTGCGTCTAGGGGTTTCACTCACGACCACTACTAGGATTACAACATAAATTCAAAGATTGGCAACATTCCTTCCTTCATATAGATATTATTATCACGACCACTGTAGATTCAGGACTTGACATCACAGCAGATTCTATGGTCAAAGTGAACTCGAACTCAATGCTAGCTGTCAAAGGTTTTCCTCTAAAATCTTGAAATATTCCCCAACATTCCATCCTTCATTCATAGAAAGGATTCATGTTCTAGGTGAACAATGCTTTCTATGTCTAAATCCGCTAGGTAGGGTTGGGGATGGGGGTGACAGAACATCGGTGGTCTGTGAAGAAATGAAAAAGCTTGAAAACCTTGTCTGTCTCATAACAAAGCTATCATGGCTCCTGCGAATCTCGGCTTTCTTTATAAACTTTAATAGCACGAAATATGACACTTTCTGCCTCGGGCGGTTTTCAAACGTATAATTGTATAGTTGATTGGGTAAAGACACTATACTCTCTACTGCTGAATGTTCTCTCTCTTTTTAATTACTTTCAATATGTGAATACCATCTGTGCATCTTTTGTGTTACTAGATACAAACATAATCCTCATTAATTTGAAAGCATAACCTTAGTGTTGATTTTTACAAACATGAAATAGATTAATGCAGCAGAGCTCACAAGTCTTCCTTCTTGATTCTGACATCATCAATTGTTCTCAAAAACACTTTTATTCTTAACTTGTTCTTGTATATTCTTCTTGAAGATATAATTGGTGTGAGAAGCTAAACCTATCAATGAGCATATGCATGAAACATTAATAGTTTGAAACAATGCAGCAAAAAATACAACAGCAAACTTGAGACCGTATGCTATGTATATTGCTAATGCCTCTCACATTTTTGTGCTTTTTGTTTTTCTTGCTATGCTATATTTTAAACAATCAATGTTAAAAATTGTTCACAATATTTTTATTTTAAAGCTTTTCAGGTCTATAGAGATTATTGATTATTTAACATATAGCTTAGAAAGAAAAAAACTAAAAGTACACAAATGAGACCATATGCTATGTATAGGCTCCATGAGATTAGTAAACATACCTCTTACTTTATTGACATACACTGGACAAGATGATTCTGTAGACAGGGTCACTCCAATGGTCAGTCTCTCTGTACTGGTCAAGTAATTAGTATGCACAAAGTGACCACCACGCCCCAGGCGGCTGTGATGGTCAGCCATAGTGACCTGTGGTCACTTCATAACAACAACAAACGGGTCAGTGTAAACAGAGTCCACGTGCGACTGACCACCACAGATGTTACGCACAGATGTAAATGATGTTGTACTCTTTGTCACGCTCCAAAAGAAGTGGAAACATTTCGTCAATGAATGTTTCTGCTGTAATTATTAGTTATTAGAGAAATATCATGTTTTGTGTATGGTTTGAGACCAAGTTGTCTTAAAAACATCATTGGGGGTGGGGTTTGGGGAACAACAAGGGACCTGTTACTGTACTAAACAAAAGAGCAAACAAATATTTCAAAAATATGTATGCAGTACTCCACTATATAGTACTCTCTGAAGACACGACTTCCAACAGATCTATATTCACTTTTGTCCCTATAAAAAACCAAACAAGACAAACAAATTAGCTACTTGTTTTAGGGAAGAGCATAGAGGGCCAAGTGTCGTGGCCCACTACTATATTAAGCACACAGAGCAGTGAAGTTGAGTTGAGCTGAGTACTCACCAGCGCACCTGCAGACTTGCTGATGCAGTACCACACCAAATTCTTTTCCTAAAACAATGCTGACAGTACTACACCATACTGCATTCAGAAAAAAGCACAAACAAGTTCATAAACACACAGAACAGCAAGTTGAGTTGAGTACTCACGTATTTCGAGCACCTGTCCGAACACGGAGCTGTCTCCGGTGGTGGAGCAGTTCCAGCGGCGCTCGCGGAACTGATGCTGGCACTCGTGGATGCCGAGGGAGGCGCCGCGCGACACCGGCGCCATGTGGTCCTGCAAACACAGCGAGGTTAGAACCGTGGATGATGAATGTCAACATGAGTCACGTTTATTTAATTTCTATATATGTGTGATGAGTGGGATGTACAATGCACGTGGTCCACACGCACACACACACACACACACACACACACACACACACACACACACACACACACACACACACACACACACACACACACACACACACACACACACACATACACACACACACACACACACACACACACACACACACACACACACACACACACACACACACACACACACACACACACACACACACACACACACACACACACACACACACACACACACACACACACACACACACACACACACACACACACACACACACGCACACACTGACCTGGTGTGTGAGGCAGAACCGCGCCTGCTGTGGAGACAGCCCCTCCACCTCCGTGCACACCGAGTCGGCCCCCAGGATGTACATCTTGGGGTTGCGCCAGACCTCCACCGACTGCATGCCCAGGTTCCTGCAACAGTCAGTACTTGTACTTTACATCTTCAGCTATTTTGGCCTTGAAAATAGACCCTCATCCCAAACAGACTGGAAAACTTCTGAAGCTCTAATCCAATGAATTAGTCAGGTATATATTGCCTCAGCTGTCAATCATCCGCGTAACTGGTGCTTACATCTAAAAATAGATTTTGGAATCACTATAAAAGGGTTGTTTGTTTGTTTGTTTGTTTGTTTGTTTGTTTGTTTTGTTGTTTTGATTTTAAAATCCATCTGCTGTGACTGGCACTGAGCCAATTTTGGAGACATGTCCCATATAATGTAGGCAGGGGCTAGGGTGGAAGACATTACCGTTGATCAACGATATTAGTTTATATAATTCCTCCCTTGATCTATAGGCCAATCAGTTACTCAACTTCACTTTGAATAGTGCAAAGATGAGAATTCCTTCATTACAACCAAACTCCACGCTCTTTGTTCTTTACCAGACGACAGCCGCGTAAACAGACCTCGGCCCCGGGCTCTGGCCGCTGTCAGGAGAAAGCGGGGGCGGGGGGCACAGTGTGCAGAGCAGGGGGAGTGAGGCGTTGTTATTACAGCGGAACCTCCCACTGAGAGCACCTCCGTGTAGGCGACCACCTCTATAAAGAGACCACCTCTATACTAAGACCTTTTTTGCAGTTCCAAGCTTTCATATACGTAAACCTCCATACAGAGACAACCTCCCTATTGAAACCACTTGATGTCAGTCCCAATGGTGGTCTGAATAGAGAACTTCCACTGTAAAGGGTGCTTGTGGCCAGTGATGATCCCACGATAGGGATTTGTAGAACGTACATGGCGACCGGTGACAAGTGCACTGTGTCCATATCAAGGCATTCCAAAAAGCTCTTGTGTCATAATCACTTTTTATTAATATGTTCATAAAGAAGAACTGTGTATGTCTCGTGTCCAAACATCAAGATTCTCAATTGCATCCCCCAGCGATCACGGCGTCTGGTGGATCCAGCACGGATCACGGTGTCCAGGCAGCGGCACGCCCGGCGACCATCCATCTCTCGCCGGCTGATCCAGATTGATTGATTGATATTCTTCAGGATCTAATGCTCCTAAGATAGCACATTAAAGCATACTTATATATGTAATGCTTATTTCCAATGTGGTCCTGTATTGTTTGGCAGGTTAGGTAACCAACTGAGCTAAGGGTGTGGTGTAGGGATGTTTGTTGGCCGTGCGCGCTAACCACTGTGCGAACGAGGACCACAGACCGACCGCCGGCTGCCGACTCGATCCAGATTTACAGTGAAATCTTAGTACAACACAGACGGCTCAAGTCGCATTTTGCCATGCCGAATCCTTTTTGTTTTCATTTTTGAAATAAAATATGTTTAACCCAAGTAACAACACCACCTCTATAAAGAGACCATTTTGCAGGCTTAAACCGGATGATCCAGCTTCGATAGAACGACCTTTCTCTCACGCTTGCTTAGAATACTCGATTCTGATTGGCTGAGAGGGGGAGCAGAACAATTGATGTCCAACACTATAGAATTTAAGACACTGAATGAGTAATAAACATGAAAGAAAGGGTAATTATGAGAGTGGGGTGTGTGTGATCAGACAAACAATATCTCACCTCGTGTGGACTTGTACGGAAGTCCACACTCAGTGAGATATATATCTGGTCAGGATTTACAGTGCAGCCTCTGTTACTTGACAGCTTGATACAGTGCAGCTGCTAGGACGTTACTTCAGCTTCATCAGATTACAACACCCCCACCCCCTTTCCCACCCACCCACCCTCCGAGCACGGCCCGAGAACTACTGAGCCTACTGGACCCGGCCCCGCTGTAGCGGCGTTGGGAGGTGCCGACAGCCGCGCTGCTCTAGCTCAGGCTGCCTGCTACAGTACGGCAACCTGTCTGTAGGCTCAATGGTGGTCTATTGATAGTTCAATTCTACTCTCACTGTTCTGTCAAGCAAGCTCCTAACAGTGTTCTAATAGAGCACACTGCCTGAAATTTCTCGGTGTTTAAATATACCAACCTAACCCCTGTGCCACGAATTCCTTCTCATGCTATTCCTGTCCTAACAGATATGCTTGTGAGAGAAAAGGTTGGAAATGCTTTCTGCTTGTTTATGCTATCATAATTTGCATAGTTGATGTAAAAATAAAGATAAACTCTAACCCTCAACCCTTGCAAATGTCAAACCTTGTCATTACAAGGTGGTTAATTCTTAATGAAGTCTATCTTTGAAAATAGCGCTGTTAGAAAAAAAGTTCGCTCATATCAATAGGCTATTCTGATGACTATTGCTAACACTAACAATTAAAATGAACTATAACCCAAATGTTGGTGCTATCATAATCAATATAACCACAAATCAAGTCTAATCCTACCAATCAGTGAGAATCCACAAGCTAAAGTCTATGTATTTCCTGACACTCTGGCTGCCTTGTTCAGACAACATGGAACCCTAGACCGGCCCAATAGAGAAATGTGTGTGTCCTGTGGCTTTTGTGAGACGTATCTCGATCGTGCGATGTTATCTGGGTCCATTGTCACGTCTGTCACTGATAGGAACCTTATACCACTTCACCCTAACCTCGTGCATGCTCCACTTTCTAATTGATTACTGCTAGTGCAGTCTGAAAGCACCCAACCAAAGGTTAGGTGGTCACATCACTTTGCTCTGTTCACACTCAAACAAAAGTTAGGCAGGCACATCACTTTGTTCTCTTCACCCAACCAAAGGTTAGGACGTCGCATCAATTCCACATTATACCTATTTAAACAATAGACAGCTATAAACATGATGTCAAATGAGAAGGTGACTTCGCGAAGCATCGCGTATGATACACAAGTACCTGTTCCCAAACACAAATATGCAAATTAGCTTATTTTGATTGGCTGCAGACACCAGCCAATGTATATGTACTTTGACTATGGCTGATGCAAACAGCTCAATGTTTGTTTGCACGTAGAGGCCGGTGTAGGACGGTGATAGCCCTGGACATGCCTGTGTCTGGTGTATGGGGTCTGTCCGCCTCCATTCTGCCCATTCTCCCTCCACACAAAACCAGCTGCTGCCACAGATAAGATCGTAGATTACATCGGGACAGTGGCAGCGAGATACGATCAGGACAGTCCCAAACTAGACCTGACATCATACAGTAGGAACTCCAAATTAAGACCTAATCTCTATTGTGACTACCTCTGTAATAGAACCATTTCTCCGGTACCAGGCTTTTGTAAAGATAGTAAGATGAATCTCAATGAAGAGAATACTTCTCTGTTGAGACTATTCTAGGTCAGTCCTATGGGTTGGCCTTCATAGAAAGGTTCTAATGTATTTACAAGACCCGTAAAACCAAGTGACAGCTGACTTTTGCACGTGGCCAGAGTGAAGAATAACACGTTCTGTGAGATCACTTACAGTCGGCGGTTTGGTATGAGGCTTACACAGATCCACTATAGGCAAGGAGCGTGCACACACCCCACCGAAATATAGCATTTTCATTGTTTTTTGTTTTGTTTTGTTTGTTTTTTGTTTTTGTTTTTGTGTGTGTTTTTGCATGTCCTCCACCGATCGCGCCTACAAAACCCATGAATTCCATTCACTGCGCCCCCCACCCCCTTCCAAAAAACCAATCTACCAGTGTGGGATATTATATCCTTACAGCGACCACCTCTCTATTGAGACCACTTAAGGCCAATTCTAGAGGCGGTCCTAATAGAGAGGTTGCACCGCACCCGAGTCTCTCACTGAGCTAAATAGGAAGTAGGTTTTAAAACATACATTTGGTTTTTGTATGTTTGTCCCTTTAATAAGATATAAAACGTTAGGCCCGTTTACTATAGACAGGGCCTACAAGTTTTATAATACATCAAATACACTGGAACCTCTCTTCGAAGACCATCCTCGTGTCTGGCCTCAAGTGGTCTCAATAGAGAGGTATGGAAGTTCACGTTGCACTCTATATCAAATTATATGAATACTTTGGACCGCAAAACAATTGTCTTATCACAGAGGTGGTCTCTTTATAGAGATGGTGCCAATGGGAGGTTCTACTGTACACCTAGATAGATACACGGTTTCATCACACATCACATATCTTTCTGCTTAACACAGGAAACCAGCCTTAAAGTTGTACAGTGGTTCACGCCTCATATCTCTTGTATTATCGTCCCTACAACCCTGGCTAATGTGAACAGCCCCATTATCACAATACATTACACAGGGGATGGTAAGGCAGGCAGTTCAGTATAACCTCTCTATTAAGACCACCTGGGTTTGGCCTCAGGTGGTCTTATTGTAGAGAGAAAGAGAGGTGGTCTCTTTGTGAAGCTGTGTAGTGGTATTTTTATGAGACAGCAAGTGGCCTTGTTATACAGGTGGTCTCAATAGAGGTGGTCTTATTTCGATGTTCTACTACGCAATAATGACGCATATGGTAGTGTGTATTGGAAAAACTATATCACAAGTTACACATATATATTTCAGTGGATTTTGTTGTAAGTATATAATATATACATGTATACATCGTTGGATTGGTTCCCGATTCCAAAGGCTGGTGGACGTGGGTTCGACTCCCGGCAGAGGCTATGTGATGAACATTGGCAAGGAATCCTCTAATGTTAATACATGATCCAAAAGAAACTTCGTTTTACATGTACTTTTATAAGCTCTGGCATTTTATCATTGATTGAGGTCATCTCATTAGTTATATTGTATCAAAGAGTTGGTGGAATGGATATGAAACTTACATATATGCATATGTTATATTAGTTGGAGTTGGAGGGAATGAAACTAACAAGACAGCAGAAAGTTCTAGACAAGCCGCCCTTTAAACTATACCAGATCATTCTCTAACTCTACATTTCCCCCACAACTACACCATGATTCACGGCTCTCGCTATTAAACAAACATATTCATGATACAAAAACTTGCACAATGCAACACGAATGACGCCGAACATCTCTATTACCGGGCCCATAAGTCAGACCAGCTACACTTCGGCTCCGTGACAGGCATTGAGACAGGCCACTGGGGGGTTTCAGAGGGCACTTGATGAACACATTGGAGGGCAGGAGAGATGTGATGCTGGGGTCTGACGGGGCCGAGAGTTGGAGATGGGGCAGTCGGGGTATGTGCTGGTTGGTACTTGTAATTGTGACTTTGGTTGGTCACATATACTTGAGGGGGTAATGTAAGCAAAAATGTGATTGGTGATGGCATTAAATCTTGATTGTGAATTGTGAACTGCCTGTATTTTGGTGTGTGAAATGTGATGCAATTAACCTATTCAATTACAATTCCTGGGGATTGGTGGAAGACAATGAAATGTATTTGAGACTGGTGATTTAAAAAAAAAATATTGGTGAATGGATTTTTTGGATCTACAAGGCTATACACCCACCCCCTAAACCGTTTTTGAGGCAATCTTGCTAGATTTAGATGTATATTGGTTATCACACTCATGGTGTATCACAGATCATGATGCAGTAGAACCTGGTTAAGACCACCCATGAAGACTTGTTTATGAAGGACCACGAGAAATCTTGCATTATAGAGGTGGTCTCTTTATGAAGGTGATCCTAATTGAGGTTCCACTGTACATTATAAACATGGTCTGTGTATAACACGCGTTTTCCACCTATATTTCTGATCCTAATTGGACCTTCAACATCGTCATATCTCACGGCTATATACACAGTGAACAATGACTTAGAAAGCCAGTGAACAATAAAGCTGTGAAACAACAAACCTACAACAAACTACCAGGACGTAACATTCGCTCCTGTCTGACAGAGGCATCACATTGCATCACCCCAACATACCCCCCCCCCCCCCCCGAGCCCGTGCTACCGGCCCTGCTCTGATCATCCCCCCTCCCCCCGGGGGGCACCATTCTCCGGGCCCAAGCAGCATGCAACCCCCTCCCCACAAATTACGTCCCCCTCATTGCCTCTCTTTACCCCTCACGCCCCACTACACCCACCCCCGCCCCAACACACCACACCACCTCTCTATTCAGACCACCTACATGTGAACTACTGTTAAGCTACCTCACTAGAAAGGTGCTCTCTTAATGCACGTTCCAATTGCTCCATTATAGAAGCTTCACAGCCCCGAAAAAGTGTCCCTATTACAGAGGTGGTCTCTGTACAAGTGGTCTTTGTGGCAAGTCGCCCTGTACTATGACATCTTGTTAGCGAACGTCAGCATCTATAAAGACACCAAACATCGCATATTTCAGCCTCATCATTTCTCTTCTGCTAACCACAAGTTATGCATTCGGCGACCCGAGCTGGGACCAAAAGGCGCTAGCTCTTGTCAAGCTACCACGAGCACTTGGCGCCTTTTGGCCGGCAGCGGGTTGGATCTTTGCATTTTTACGCTTGATTATGACGAATGAAGGTAACAAGGAGACATTCGCCCACGGGGTCTGCCCCTAACACTGGAGGCAAGGGGCCGGAAAATGTGCGGAACCTCGCGTAACAGGACCCCTGAAAGGGACCACCTCTAATGCAGAGACCACCTCTAAAAAGAGACCGTTTCTCGAAGGTACAAACCTTCTTAAAATGACCGAAATGAACATCCGCTAAAAGTCCACCTTTCTATCTAGTCCGCTTGTGTTCAGACAAAAGTGGTCTTAACAAAGAGGTTATACTGTGAAAACTCTATCAATGTGAATGAATATGTGTGGACATTTTCTGTGGCTGGATAATGCGTTATGAAGGTATTGGTGTTGATTCAACACGTTATTGTGGAGAAGCTTTATTTCAGAAGTTTTCAGATCTCTGTGTTTATATACACTGTCCCCAGAATTTATGCTTCCGTGGACTTGGATTTCTTCACTAGTCCTTTCTTTCTGAGCCTTTGAAGTAATAAATTGAACTAATACAAAATGATATTGTATCTTTGATTGAACTTTATGTGCTAAAGTATGTTGCCAACACCATGGTATTAGTTGACATTTTAATTTCCTAATTACTTATGCCTCTGTTGAACATGAAATTTCTTGACTAGAGTTTTCTTCAACGTTTGAAGAAAAGAAAATAATGTGAACAAAACTGGCAGCCATTTTTTATTGAACCTTTAGCACTAGGATATTTCCTAACAACACCATATGGCAACTATACCATTATTACATTTGAAATTTCCCAGAATGTATGCACGTACTATTTCTTGACTAGACTCTTCATTTGTTGTGAAATGTACAAATTGCACCCAAAATAGATCATATCTTATTTCTATCAACCCTATAGTACCAGAATGCGTCATGCCAACACCATGACACCAGCTACATCATATTCATTAGAATTTTAAATTTCCAAGAACTTTGCCTTTGCCTGTTCACATTTAACTAGACATTTCTTAATATGCCTTTGAATCATATAAATTGCACTTACATCACTGATACATTCCTATATGACACAACAATAACAAGTACAGTGGAACCTGCCTTACGTGGGCACCTACATTTTATTTAGATACTGGGTTAGGGACCATTCAGTATTTATGACAGGGTCGGGTAGGAGGATTTTAGGGCGGGCCATGAACTTTTGTCACAGTGTTTGGAGGGGGGGGGCTATCAATTTTTTCACAGAAAATTTACACCTATTTTTTAGAGATTCTGTACTAAAATTTACTGTTTTTATATTATGGATTATACTTTGGAAAAATATATATACAGTTGTTCATATATTATGGATATCCATCAAATAGGATTTGGGTTAACTGACAATAATTGCGTTAACTGTTAGGGGGCGTCACCAATTTTTATATCATGAAATTGAGGGGGTTTTACCAATTTTTTCACATAGATTTGGGGAGGGCTATTATTTTTTTCACAGCATTTTTGGAAAATCCTCCTACCCCACCTGTCAAAAATACTGAATGGTCCCTAAGAGAGGTGACAGAAGTGTCCACATAACACAAGTGTCCTTATAAGGTTGATGTCCACCTGGACAGGTTCCAATGTATACATTAGGTCCACCTCTATAAAGAGACCACCTGTATAATAAGACCACTTTTCATGGTCCCAAACTCATAAAAAGACAAACTAACCTCCACCTCTCTATTGAGACCACTTGAAGTCAGTATCAGGGGTCTTAATAGAGAGATTATACCGTATTATCATGTACATCTGACTAGATAACTTGTTGTGTGTTCTGTTCATGACATGCCACTTATAGTGACGGTCTCACAAAGCCACTGTTCTATGTCATTGTCAACATATCAAGTACATCAACTTGTTCTTCACTGTCTAATAATATCTATATCACACTCACAGTCTCATGTCTTTAGGATTTGCTTGTAAATGCGGTGATTTTGAAAAAAAAGTAAGATGGCAAGTTTTAGCAAATTCTGCTAGGATCTCTTGTTGCTTAGGGATGATGTATTTTACACACTCGACAAAAGTGGAAAATTGTTACGATTTGTGTGTGTGTGGGGGGGGGGGGGGGATATTAGAATCCCGCTCTTTAATATTTAAATGTGGCATTAAACCTGTAGACAGCAGAATTTACACTTTAAGATTATGATTTATGTTCCACAATGATAATATTCTGTAGCAAAAGAGTAATTTTTAAATAAAAATGACATCGCAAACCATTATTCGATTATATGTCAATTTCCCACTTTATGGAGAGTAATAAAATGTACATCATCTCTCATTGTACATTTACTCAAGATTTTGGCAACCTTTCTTAAAAGTCAAAGAATCGTTGACTTCTGTTGAAAGCACAAGTCAGCAGAAAAGTGGAACCTCTCAACAACGATACACCCGTTTATAGCGGAACCTTCTATAAGGAGACCACCTCTATGATAAGACCACTCTTCATAGTCCCAAATCTCACTCACTTCTAAAATCAGACCACTCTACATGGTCCCTTTATAAAGAGGCCATCTCTCTATAGACATCACCTTAAGAATAATACCACTCTTCATAGTTCCTTCATAAAAAAACACTTCCATTGAGCCCACCTCTATACACAATGCCCTCTCTGCTCCCACCACTGATGGTCTTCCTTCAGAGGTTCCTCCGTAGCTGAAACACCCACACCCCTGCGATATTTCACAACCTATTCAGTTGACTGCTAAACAATCGCCACTCTGCAGAGCATAGATCACTGTTTAAATGGCTGCTTTTAAAACAAACCTGGTGTCATTAAGCTCTTAGCAATTAACAAAGGCAGATGGATGTCTGAATACACCAACCTTGAGGCAGTCACACAGCCAGGCCCGTAACATGGAAAAGTCACAGCTCTCTTGGTCTATCTCACTGTGATGTACTGTTAATTTAGCATTGTTCATTTAGTGTTTCTGCTTTAGATGTGTTTATGACAAAACCATTCATAATTTAGAAGGAATAACATAACTGTCTGGTTGCTAGTAAATAAGGTTGATTCATAATTTATTGCATTTTTATTGGAATATAACCATCATAGTATTGATGTCACGATTTACGTCACTTTTGTAACTCCCTGGGGAGTATACAGTTCTCACAATCATTGGCCGCTGTCATGCAATAGTGGTCAAATGATAACCACCTAAATGGTTGCCACTCTTCATGGGGTGTCTTAGAATATGCCCTCTCATTAGTTCAATAACAGAATGTTTGTTAGAACTTTCAGTTGTTAGTTGTATATTTCGCTTCACGTGAACTTGGCGCGTGCATCACACGTAGTAGATTATTCATTGGCAGCACATCCCTGGGACCACCTTGACGATCACGGTGCCAAAACAGCACATTCCACGCAGTATGTGGTACAGAGGGACCACAAATTAAGACAGACTCTATATAAAGAGACCACCTTTATAATAAGACCACAACTATAATGGGACCACCTCTATAAAGAGACCATCATTGTTGTGGTCTATCCATTCACAAAGAGACCCACAGCAAATAATAAGACCACGTCTATGATAAGACCATTCATAATCAATCTTTCATAAAAGACGCCCTCTTCAATAAAACCACTTGAGGCCAGTCCCACGCTGGTCTAACAGAGAGGTGGCAGTAGCTAGGTCATAGGTAGATATTTAGATTTTAGCCTCCATGTCTCCCGACTTACTGCACCACTAATTTCCACATAGACTTAGTTCACAACATTTGCAGAAAATGTATCATACTAGTTTCTCTTCATCCATGAAAAACTTAAGAAAATATTTCATAAACATAGAGTTAAGTAAGAATAGTATACCATAACAAATACACCAATGACCTGGTGTAGATGTAGAATCATATGAAAAAGTGGCTTAATATTCTGAGAGCTATGAAATTAAACCCCCTTGACGATCAGGGTGCAAAAACCACATTCCTGTGGTTTGCGGTTTTCACCAGGCCGGGGTCAGGGAGTGCGGCCAGTACTCGAGTAGAGTAATGAGGGGGAAGTAATCACAATTACAGCACAACTCTCTGACGGGGACTCTTTTGTCGTGGGACCACTTCCATAATATTACCACTTCTATTATGGGACCACTTTTGTAATGGGACCACATCTGTAATGCGACCATTTCTGTGATGGGACGACCTTCATAATGAGAGCACTTTTATAATAGGACCTCTTCTGTAATGGGTAATTGGTGATGATACAACACTGGCAGATCCAGGTTTTCCGAAATGAAGCGAAGTCAATGAATTTCATTCATTTCTTAATCCCATAAGCTTGCACTACAGATGCCAAAACTCCGTGAAAAAGACAATATATTTTTTTTAAATGAGTAAATTCCCCACCCCCTTCCCAATACCCCAATAGATCTGCAATTGCAAACTGTACACTTGGATTGACAGTTTTAGCCCTGGCAACTCCCCTGGTGTCTACATGACTAGACCCTACTGTGCCAGACACAAACAGACCAGATCACTAAAGCGTCGACTGGGAAGATTTCAAAACCTTGAGTGCGGAATTTACACATTTGTAAAAGCCGTGCCCATCCAAGCGGAAACATACACACCAATAACTCTGATGTTCTCAATCCCAGGTTCTAGTGATTTCTACGCACGAACACAGTTGAACCTGTCTTTTAAGACAACCCTACACCGTCGGTCTATGGAAATCTCTTTCACACAGGACATATATTCAGTGTTACAATATCTACCTGTGGGTTCAGTTGTGGCTTTTAACTGGAGGTTCGCCTTGTTAGAAGTCTGTAAATTCAATGAACAAGCCAAACACTGTTTCTTACAGGTTTCCAATTTCCTATGTGTATATCTATATATAATAACCTCCCAGACTTTTAGCTTTTATATACCATATATAAAAAAGTGGGCCTTAAATTTCAGATATTTACTATATACACTAAGGAAAATACACTTAAGTCTTTCACAGTTGTCCTCAACCGTGAATTGGCAAAAATTCCCTTCTTTTGGAGATAATCCTTGGTTGGATTATGCCTGGATTATGGAGGTACACGCATGACCCCGGCAGGGTGAGTGCGTGTCTGCCCGAGTTGGGGAAACTCACGCACGAGTGAGCGCCAATGTCGTAAACACAAAGTACAGGCTAACCTCAACAGGCTAACCTCAGTGGACAGCTGTCACAAAACCAACTGGCCTATGAAAATGGTTTGGAATGAATGTTAGAAACAGAATATCTATATTCCAATCAATGCCGCGTGTGTAAAAGGGCCACCTTTGTTATAAGACCATTTGGGGGAATCTTAATCTTCAAACCACAGCAAAGCTCCATAAACAGAACATTTCTCTATCCAGCAATCAGTTGGTCTTCTTAAGTAGGTTGTACTGTATGTCCATTTTTCATAGTAAGTACAATTCTCATGTTAGGATCTCCAAAAAGAGGTTGCACTGCATCAAAACTTCTCCATATTTGTGTAATGATATTCAGATTACGTTTTATATTCCTTATTGGATCATGAAAAAGAAGTTGTCACATTAAATCGAGACTTTCTTTCACCTTTAAACGCTTTAACCACAACACCAGCCCAACATTGAAGTCTTTGGGAGTTTCTTAAATGCCTGTATTATGGTTATATGAATAAGGTTACACTCGATTGTTATGATCATATTCATAGAGATTGTAATCTGGGTTTTACTTGTGTTATAACCGCAGACATATTTATCAAATGGGCAAAGATGTTCCAGCCATTTCTGCTGACTTCTGTGTTAAGCAAATTGTTAACTAAGGCTCATACTGACTTTTGGTTAATCAAAGTCTGAAAGCGTAAGTTAGCAAAGCTGGAAGTAGCATTTCCCCCAGAAATAATCTGCTCTGCCTTTTTATTTGTTTTATTCTTGTTTGTTGTTTTTTGTTTGTTTGTTTGTTTGTTGTTGTTGTTGTTGTTTTTTAAAAGAAATTTGATGCCATAAAACATTCCATCAGATCAAAAGCAGCATATGAAATACACATTACATTATTGAGCTTAAAACTGTTGCGTAAACATTACCTTTTTCTACACCCGAGGCCCAATCTGTCCCCAGTCTGCCAGACATAGCGTCAATAGCTGGTCTCATGCCCAAATTCCCCCTTTGCCCGCCTGATTAAGTCTCTACCGCAAAATAACACTTGATTAGGCCTGGAACTCTTCTACCAACACCCTCCAGAAGCTTCCACAATCGCCCACGGGGCTAGTATCTTTAATTGTAATCCAACCAAAGGTTAGGTATCGTTACATCGCGTCTTTGTGCACTGGATAACCTGTGAACAGGGTGTTGTAAGCGAAGCGTAAATAGGCCTACTATGAACGTTATGAGCTATATGATGTCGGCCATTTTGAAAATGAAATTGCATAAAAAACAACTTTGCCCAGCTCGGATTTATTGGGGATTTTTTCCCTCATTCCTGAGACTGAACAGATGAGAAAACTCAAGGATTCCATTGTTAGTCAAACTTTCCATTTCAATGTTGAAATTGACTGGCCTATATGTGTTTCATACTGTATTTTTCCACATGCTCAGTCAAATTTACATCATTTACACCAGGTCCTTTGTGGCGTGTATTCTTTCTCAACTCCCTGGAGAGCGTGCAGTGGGAGCTTCCTGCACTATCAACCATTCTTGCTTGCATCGGCAGCTATGTACCAATTAACGTGTAGGTGCCACATGATGGTACAATGGCTCAAACTATATCAAATACATACTCTGGTGATATCAAATCAGTGCTAAAATCAACCAATCAAATCGTTTATCCTATTCATACGGGGGGGGTATGTTTCAGCTGTTTCGCCCATCTTCTGCTTGTTGCAGTAAATTGCTGACTTCTCATTATTCTGTTAATGCTACATACATATTCGCTGACCTATGATGCATAGAAGTCTAAAAACGAACATTTCCAAGCATCATTGAAAAGATCATTTTCAAACCCTGAGCACAAGTCAACAGAAACATGCTACAAAAATCAGAAATGAGAAGAAAAAAATTGACCCCCCCCCCCCCAATGTACTTCTAAGAAGCAAAAACCACGTGGCCTGTGAATCTGTGGGCGAGTGTTTAAAGTACCACACCTCAGCACGTGGCTTTGTTTACATCGCGGCCGCTATCACAATAGCTTCTCCTCTAGAACAACAAACTGTAACTAGATCACTCGTATCGCTGCTAGCTAGCTGATGCTAGAGCCAGATCGAAGCCTTTGGGAATACGGGACAGCCCAGCTTTGTGCTAGAGTCAGACAGTCTCGAATGTTGGCAGTGACTTATGGTGTTTTGTGTAATTTTATTACTTGGCTACGACGCATTAATCTAGTTGTATAATAGGGAATTTGGAAGTTGGGTGAAAAGTTTGCCAGGATGGCCGAGTGGTCTAATGCGTCTGTGCAACAGTGGTAGTGATCCAGGGTTCAAATCCCACCAGAGGGAATGTGATAGTCCTATAGACTAGAAGAAGTTTAGAATCGGTTGCATGCATTTTGTTCACAAATAGTGAAGTATTACAGTGAATACAACATACCCAGGATGGCAGCTTTCATCTATAACATGCACAAGTCCAGGACCTTAAAAGACACACAAAATGAAAAAGCAGTTTGACCATGGCGCAGACAGTCAGTTTGTTCGACTGTTTTGTTTCTTTATATTTTTGTTTGTTTATTTTTTTTGTTTTATTTGTTTTTGTGTGTGTTTTTGTTGTTGTTGTTTGTTTGTTTTTTTGTGTTTTTTTTTGTTTTTTTTTGTTTTTTTTTGGGAGGCTGTAAATCTTTGTATCTTTGTTTTATTATTCTGTATCTGTAGGATTCAGAAAGAACAATAATTACAAGTCTATCACTGCGATGTGGGGTGTCACGAGCCTAAAGTTCAAGGTTCATACTGTCACATGCCTGATCTACAAAGTACTAAAATGCAAATGTGGTGGTTTATAGTTGTGGTCCAAGTCTTGCTCTCACTACATAACATTTTACACTAGGTCATTGGCACACTTGTAGATCAATTAATCATTTCCCACATACTTTACATCATTAGTCCACAAACTAATGAAAACTACTATTTTCATGGTGTAAATAATCAAGAGGCACTACTATTTCCATGGTGTAAATAATCAAGTCTCTAGTGGATAAGTGCAAACTGAGAGGTCATAAACAAGTTCCCTTGACCCTACTGATGGTCAGTTCACCGGTCAAGCAAGTGGACACTCCAGACCACTTAAGGCATCGTATAAATGTCCATAATTGTGACGTCTCGTCTCAGGTAAATACACTTGGCCATAAACTGACCGCTTGACC
>CM032663.1:4443383-4461893 GCA_019095985.1 Streblospio benedicti
ACATCCCATTCATCTAGCAAACTAGCAAGAAGTAGCTGCATTTTTCACAATCACCAACTCCACCAACATTCAAACTGTTATACCACCCACCTCCCCGTGACCCTGCTGACCCTGTTGACCCCATGACCTCTCACCTTAGTGACCCTGGGAGGTGCCCCGGGTCTGGGAGCGGCTGCCTTCCCCGCGGCGGGTGCTGCTGGCTTGGCTGGGGCTGGGGCTGGGGCCTTCCCCGCCCCTCCCCGCGGCTTCCCCGTCACAGAGATGAGGACTGCCGATTCGTGAAACTCGCGGATCCTGGTCATTTTCAGCTCGTCTACGTCGGTGAGAAACGGCTGCAAGAATAGAACGGCCGGTGTTGATTTGCTTATTGTATTCGATCTTATTAGCGAACACACCCCAACAAGTAGTCGTCATTCAAGGGAGTAAGCTATGTAACTGTAGGTACAATGATACATTAAGATTCATAAAATGCTTTGAAATTTACTGCTAAATACTTTCAAATATATCAAACAGTCTTCATCAGCGCCTAAACTCAGCTGTAATGCACAATCTCTAACAGACAGATTCTGACAGCATTCAGCATCAACAACAAAAATTAAACCCTCTTTAAAATACAAGATTCGTGAAATATGGTATGCAGCATGTGGTCGCTTTTTCTTAAATTCTTTCTTCTATTTCTGCTGCTCTAATGCAGTCTAAATTAATTCTATGTTGTTCTAAATGTTTTATATATTTTTATTTACTCTATATACTCTATAACATATTTCAATACCATCAGTATCCTTCTCAAACTCAAATTTCAAAATATTAGTTGAAAAAAAATATAGAATCTCATAAACCAAATATCAATGCCAATTTAAATGTTAATCTATCTCTATACCAAAATGTCATAGCATATCAATAGACGTCCACCACTCCTTGCTTTGAGAGATGAAGATGTCTTAGACCGCATTAGAGCAGCAGAAATAGAAGAAAGAATAAATGAAAAAAAAAACTCTTTATAACGATTGTAGAAATCGGCTCTCATTCTCACCTGCAGATGTTTCTCGCCCACGACTTTCATGGCGGTCCCCAGCGCCTTGAAACACTCCTCACGGACCTCCTTCGTGGAATCAGCGGTCAACTAAAATAGAGAGATCGCGGTCAGTGGAAATAGAAAGATCGCAGTCAAGTGGAAAATAGAATTTGTATTGTATTGTATTTCTTCATTCTGATTATCAGATGTCAAGCAAATTGACCTCTGAAATGTTTTGCCTGCTGAGAGTGGATTAACATAATTTATGTGACCTGTTTAAATACTGCATGTAAGACGTTCAGAGAAGTGCGGCGCACATTACTGTTTGGAAGCTGAGTTTTAATAAACACGTTGAACACAGCGCATATTACGTTGGTCGCTCGGTATTCTCGTAAGCATGCAGCCATTAGCATTATTGTAACCAAGCCAGATATTTTCAATGAAAAAGAGAACGGAGTTCTCGAAAACTGTTTTGAACTTTGAATTTTTGTATACAGGTTTATGTTTTATGTTCTGTGCAATGTTGCAGAAAGAGTAGTAGAAATTAATAAAATAATGCTACAGAGCTCTGTTGGCACGTACCTTTATGAGTGGCGCTGCAAACATCTTGAGGAGTTTTTTGGGCAGCGTGGCGGGGGTGGATTTGGTGAAGCAGCGAGCGAGGAATGCTGCCGTCTCGGCTCTGACTGACGGTGTCTTGTGACCTAACTGCTCCACACACGACTCCGAGATCGCGTCAAGGGTCGTCTGAAACACGCCACGTTAATATACATGTATCTAAGATCGAGTTTATACGGCAAACTGCATGTGGTCTCATGTTAAATGTGTAGTCTGTCTTCTTCTTACCATGCAATATATGAAAATCCTAGTTTTTAAAATGTTTCATACTGTATTTGAAACGAGTTTCAAGGCAACAGCCTCCTTTTCAATCTGAGATCTCATATTTAATAATATACATGTAGATTGATATATATATTGTTGTACAATTTTCGCCACTAGGTGGCTACAAGTCAGTTAGTCTCGATCAACCAGACCCTGTGGTGGTGTAGCAGGAGGATGTGATAGAGACTAATCAATGTTGGTATAAAAACTACCCACAATGCATAGTAAAAGTCATGTGATTTGGTATTGTTTGTCTAAAAAGTACACACAATTCTATATGTATATCGTGGTACCAAAATCAACTACAGTCAACGTGGCTATGGACGAAACCCTGTGGTTGCACAGCCGGAGGATGTGATAGAGACTAATCAATGTTTGTCTAAAAACTACCCACAATGCACTGTAAAGACATGTGGTTTTGTTTGTTTGTCTATATAATGACACCCACAAATTCATAGACATGCAAACAAGTCTATAGCCACATCGTAGTTGATTTTGGAGCCCAATATCTACACTTTTGCATTTTTCTCAACCAAACAATTGCTTATATTGCTCTACTATATTCCTACATCATGGACGAGACGAAATGCTCAAAGGAAGTGAAATGGCCATTTATTTCACGGTAAAATCAACGACACAGCCAGCCAGCCAGCCACTTAGACACTCACCCACGGGAAGCAGGCGTCCACTGCCTCCTGGAGCGCCTGGACAACGGTCACTTTCTTCTCCCGGAACTTCTCCAGACACGTGTCGATGCTCTGAAAGACACGCGGGCGTTTAATAGCGGATACACGAGGCCTGTGTGAGGAAGTACTAAAAATCCTATGTATTTAGGTACACAGCGCTTGGTCTCATTTTGTTTTGGAATGTTCTTTTACGTTGTGTTAGTAACTTGTTCACAATTGGTAAATTTTGAAATTTTTATTTTTATTAACGTTTTCAAACCATGTAGGTTCCTTGATATCATTTCTCACCCACATAAACAGTGGCTATATTGTACTATGCAGTGTTGCTGCTATAAAGCAACATATTGAAAAGCCCCTGAATAAACACCATTTTATACAAAAAAAAACTCACCCATCATTTGGTGAATTATTTGACATTATGGTTTTGGATTAAATTTTAGCATTTCTATTTGGCTGTTTGACAATCATGTACATCAGTTGACCAAGTGTGTTTAGAAGTCAACAACTCAGTGGGTTTTTGACCCATATTCATATCAATGTTGGCTTTGATAGCAAAAAGTTATCGGACATCAGGGACAGCTACTAAAGTTACCCCTGAACAAACCCAATTGGGCATGACATTTATTTTAGACAAACACCATTTTACATTTTGACCTCATTTTGATGACATTTATTTTTCTTAAAATTCTTTGTTGTTTTGACATTTATGACATTTATTTTTCTTTCAAATTGGGTGAACATTTAGCCATTTAAATTTGTCTATTTGGACTCATGCGCATCAGAAAAATAGGGCCTATACTGACCCCTGCTGCGTGCGGGGAGAATTTCTTCCTCAGCCCGTTGGCGAGGTCCGTGATGATCTTAGCAGCCAGAGTGACCAGCATCACGTTCGTGTCCTTGGCAACCACCTACAACAGACAGAAACGTGGTTATTCACAGTCACAACTCACAGTTTTGCCGTCTTCTAGTAACTTTACATCTTTAACACCAGGTTATTTTTTTTCCCTACACATACAACATAATCCTTTGAACTTTTAACTTGAAAATATGAAAATGAAAACAATAACAATAACAAACAAATTTAACCAAGGGGGCCGTCTGGCGTCTGTGTGTCTTGGAAAAGACCGTCTGATAGACAAAGGAGTTGAAAATACTTGCGAAAGTAAATAAGTATGGGATTAGCAAAAGATCAATGCCATTGTAATAGTCCAAAGAAATACAATGAATCTATTCATATTGAGAAAAATTTGAGCTTATCACTTTGAAGAGTGCTCAACCATGTGAATGGGAGCGAGAGATAAAAATGATTAAGTGTAAAGTCTTTCATGTTATTTATTGCATACAAATTTTTTTCATGAGTGCGTTACTACTCAATCTTCAGTGCTGGAGTCAATTTGAATTGACAAATTGATGTACAATGTATATGGTGACTGCTCCGTATCGACGGACCAGTGCCAATTTTTGTCACTGGCTGACATCACACAGGATGATAGCTTGAAAAAGACCGTCCTGACAGACAAAGGAGTTGAAAAATACTTTGCAAACATAAAGAAGTATGGTTTAGCAAAAGATCAATGCCATTGTAATATATTTTTTTTTATCAATGCTTTATTTTTCAAATAAACAAATTGTTTATTTTTGATAAATAAAGCAATAATTTGTCAAAATATATTACAAAAGGACGAGTACATTTTTGCTGCATACCAGATACACCTCAATTTTTCCAAATCCTCTGCTATTATCATGTAGTGCAAAGACACCCAATGATGTTACGTTGTATTCCTGGTAGTCTCCCTCGGCCAGCTTGGGGCTCCCTGTCAGAGCTTTCAGAGCCTCCAGCATCTCCTTCCGCTCCTGCCACTTCTTCGCTTCCTGAACGCAAACAACAAAGGCAACGTTAATAAACAAGTTCATTCGCAATGTATTTGATAATATATAATAAATGAGTTCTTTTAATCTATAGCTGAATATTGGATAAAAAATAGTCTAATATTTCGATGACTGACAGTCCATCTTTTTCAAAGAAATTCTTTGAAAAAGATGGACTGTCAGTCATCGAAATATTAGACTATTTTTAATATCCAATATTCAGCTATAGATTAAAAGAACTCATTCATTATATGAAGACAATGTTATCTGGAGTTTAAGGTGGTCTACAGACGTACACAAACATTTATTGGAATTTGTGCTATAAAATATTATTTTTGTGCAGTTTTTGTGTAATCTTTCCAAAGGTTAACCTTAAAAATATTATTGTTTTGTATTGTATTACATTGCTATAGACTTTTATGGCCAATTGCCTCAAGGAAAACGTGATTTTTTACTTGTCCACTATTTGGTACCAGGTACATGTACTTGTTCTATAGCAACATTAGAAAATTTGATGTTTGCCCCATAGGAATTTCAACTGGCCTCAGAGCCTTGATGATCTTGTTTGTGACAGCATTTTACAAAATTCTAAACCCAAATCGATGCTCTGAACTCAAGCGATTCATCCTAACTGTCTACGCCATCAAACAACTAAATCCTTCAACAAATATATGAATTCATAAACCATAAAAAAACCACATGCGCCATAAAAATATTATTGTTTTGTATTGTATTGCATCGATATAGACTTTTATGGCCAATTGACTCAAGGAAAACACATAAAAAAACACACAAATACAATTAAATTACAAACAAAGCGAAAGCGAGCAGCACTCACGATTTTGTCGTAGAAGTCCTTGGGGAGCTTTGAGATGACCTCTGTGGGGTCCATGAGGTCGTAGGCGTCGACCTCGTCCTGCCCGTCCTCCTCGTCCCCTCCCTCCTCCTCCCCAGCTCCGTCCCCGTCACCAGCAGCAGCAGCAGCCTCACGCTGGGCCTAGACACACAGCAGGAAAAATACCATGTATTCGTATTCAAAATTGTTGTTAACTGGTACATAACAAATGGATTCATTTTATATCCTTATTTTTCTTCTTTTGCTTATTCCAACCAAAAAAAATTAACTAAAATTAACTAAAAACATGTATATATTTATTTAAATTTCGACACAACAGTGCCCTTGTCAAAATCAAATCTCTTTAAATGTCATTTCACAAACTTCTTAATAGCCATGGCTTTGAATAATGCAAACAATAAGGTTAGGTTCACTATCAAACAGACTTTATAATATGAAGAGGACACTGATTGATCAAAACCCATGTGTATGAGACAAGCTACAATATTTGTATTAGCTGCTCTTGTGCAAGAGCCTGCAAGCCCTCCACTGAGGTCGTTATATGAACAGGGCCACAGATAAGTCCCCATCCTATCGTCTGAGACTGGTATCTGTGTTGTCAGGACGGGTAAAATTTTTCGGTTACTTGTCCTATGGACTAGTACTCTCAGTCATCCCAGACATCAGTTTCAATGAAATTTACATGATGTATTTGTTGAGTTTCATACACGTAAACCTTATTAGGACGGGTATATTTTTCAATGATTTTTCTCCTATTCGTGGCCCCTGTATGAGCGTGTGTGTGCGTGTTTGACACGTGCGTTACCTTGAGGTCCTGTTGTGACCGCAGGAATCTCTCCTGCTGTGGTTTGGTCGGCGGCAGTTTCTCAAACTCTGCCTCAAGCTCTTGGATCTACAACATGAAACACAAACGTGTGAAAATCAACAAAGCGCACCTGATCAAAATGTTCTAATTTGGTGAACTGGAATCGGAAAAATAAATGTGGACTTTTTCGATCATAAATTCAGAAAGCTCATGTATTATATAGAAGATTTGAAACCAATTATTCCAAGGATTTGATCATTGGATTAATTTAAACACATACTGCAGTTAGAGATAATCCAGACTTAGATTTCCTTAGAATAACCAATGGAAAAGCTGACCCTGACCACTCACTGACCTGCACTGGTTTGAGGTTTGCGAGCTGCGGTTTGATGGGGTTGCCCACCCATCTGTAGACCTCCACCACGAGCTGTTTCGCCTCCTCTCTGATGCCCGGGTCTCGGTGCTCCAGCAGGGAGCTGAACTGCTTCACGATCGGCTTCACAACCAGGATCTTGGAGATACAGAAAATCAGCTGGAAATCTTATTTCAACATTCCGGTGAGTATATGGTAAATATTTTTTTGGATTTTTGATAAGGATACATGAACCACCCATTTAAAATGTACTGGTATTTTCTTTTGCTAGTTTATGTTTGGACATATTAGCCATAAATTGTAGAACAAAAAGTATATGATCACTATTTTTGTCTGTTCTCTGATGTAATGAAATTTAAATTAATTCTAAAAAAAATTTTTTGTTTTATCTTGGACATTTTCGGTGCTGGAGCATCCTCTTCAATATACAAATTTCATACTGGTTTGTATATCTGTTGATGATGAATTCCACATCATTACAGTTTTAACACATTAACTGTGGCCACCCAACACATGGCGATTACAGTCTGCTGCTCAATTTGTAAAGCAGTAAAAGAAACAAAAAGCCAGCGAAGTTACATGCGGAGCCCCTCGCGGAGACAGGCGACACAGCCCTGCACCACCTTGGGCTGCTTGTTGCCGAGTCCCCCCATCAGAGCGTCCTGCACTGCCTCCTGAAAACACACGCGGCAACCAAAACCTTGAATACACAATGCGTCTGGCAAAAATCATTTGATTATGTTATCATGACCTCAGTGGTTGAAACAAACTTTTATTTTTAAAAATAAATAAGTTCTCAAAAAGGAAAATGTTCACTGAACATTTTCATCACACTTGCATTGGATAAAGGAGAGATGTCTATTTACTGGATTTTATATGAACAAAGTATGATTTTGGCTGAAATATCTTTTAAAAATTCAATGACATTTTACAAAATTTCATTTTCATATGTCAATGACTCATTCCAAAATTCAATGACTTTACCAGGATCTTGAAAAATTACGAACTAAAGACTTTTCCAGACTCTGGAAGCCTAGTCTCTAACGACCCCACCATAAACTTTTATAAACAGACCACCTCAATCCCGCTAAGGACTAGGTCCACATGTCTCTTTACTAACAGGGCCACAGAAAAACAGTTCGCTGTTCTATCGACAAGTGCACAAAATCTGTGCTGTCAGGACTGGTTAAATTTTGAGTTTAAAACAAAACAGGTCCTATGGACAAAACAGTATTCTTAGTCAGCCCAGACATAACTTTTAATTGAATTTAAATGGCATTTGTTGATTTATAGATGCGTAAATCTTACTCAGGACTCATTATTTTATTAATTTCTACTACTCTTCTGCAACATTACACCAAACATAAAACTCTATAAAAAAATTCAAAGTTCTAAACAAGTTTTCACTTTTCAGCAAAAAAAAGTTTGTTCTCTATACCCCTTTTAAACAATGTTAAAGTAACCCCCCTGTGGTTGCCTTAGTCAAAATACTAACAAAAATGCACAAAAACTTCGAGTTCCTGAAAACAATGACAGGACTGGTATATTTTTCAGGCTACCCGTTGCCTATGGATAAATAAGATGTCCCCCACCCCACCTGATGTTAAGTGACTGTGATGTCCCCCTCCCCTTCCTCCCACCTGTTTCTCTGCCTCGATGTACAGCATGAGTATCTCCATGCCGCGCTCCCAAACAGTCTTGGCGAATAGCCGAGTTCAGACATTTGGCCACCACGCCGTTACACACATCAGCCGACACCCTGAAAAACAGGACAGTCGGTGAACAAAACAGGACAGTCGGTGCACAAAACAGGACAGTCGGTGCACAAAACAGGACAGTCGGTGCACAAAACAGGACAGTCGCTGGACAGTGTTCATTGTGTTGGTATTTTTTTATAGGACAGTTAAAGATTATTCAAAAACAGGACAGTCAAAGTCACAAAACAGGACAGTCTTCAAATGGTTTTTCAGTTTTCAGACATTGGTGCACAAAACAGGACAGTATGAACACAAAACAGGACAGTCGCTACACAAAACAGGCAGCAAAGTCACTCGTTTCATCACGTGAACACCAGAATACGCTCACTGGGAGGGTGAGGATTAGCCACTCGTCCGCTGGTCAAGTTGGCAGACAGGTATAGAGTTTGTGCAAGGAGGACGAGTACATTTTCTGCAGGACGAGTAGATATTTGAGGGCTACTCGTCCTGCTGACGAGTAACACTTTTCTACCTAATCCTCACCCTGCACTGGAGGCCTTGGATTTACAACAATATCATGGACTTAGGTTAAGAAAAAAAAAATTGTATCATTTGTCAGACATACAACCATCGAGCCCCTGATAAAGAGAAAGACAGCTTCAGTTCTATTTTGCGGAGCCGAATGCTTTTTCATTTTTGAACAAAATATTAGGCCGAACTTGCAAAGGTAGGAGAGGGTGGGGGTCTGGGGCATGGAAGACCACCCTGGTCACTAGAATTCAACCTGCCAATACATATAATGATATATTAATCATATCTATGCATTGCACATGATACGGATGGGGAAAAAATAATGAGAGTAGCAATATCAAACAATCATACATTATCTATTTGACTTGGAACATCAAACTAATCAAACAGTCTATTTGAATAGCCTAGTTATATGTCAGTAGTAGCGTTTGAAATAGGTCATATCATTATGGCAATTTGTTTTACAACCCAGGGTCACGCTCAAATGAATGAATGTCAAGCATTGATATACATAGGATGGTTCTTAGAGAATAATAATAGCATTAATACTGATAAACCTCTCTCCAAATACTATCAACACTTAAATGTTAACTCTTGTATTTTCAAAATGTTTGTTTATTTTTTCAAGGATTTAGTTATGATGAATTATCATTCATTCCATTTGAAATAATAAAACATCATCTAACTGAATCACATATTCTCATTTTTAATGGTTTTTTACACCAGTCCAGATCATATACATTTTAAGCGTTACCAGAATCCCAGGGGAGTATTCAGTGTTCTATGCCATCACATCTTTATCAACATAAATAATAACAAAGTTCACAGCTGATATCAAAATAGTTTGCTCAACACCCACCATACATATAGGCTGTAACCAAACCCATGACCTTCTGCTCACATGTCCCGTGGCTTGTTTACCATCCAGCAACAGTGGAATAGTTAAAGCCACAAACTGGTAGCAGACAAAGGAGCCACAACAGTGTGTGAAAAGGCTGCATTGAGAGTTAATCAGGAGTCCCGTGGATCCACACAATCCCTGAGCTAATATTGACCTTGTATCAACAGTGCGGGATCTCGGAATGATCGACACTCGTCAATCCACATCGATCCTGCGCCATACGGATCTGTTTTATTGGGCTGAGAGTGTTGCTGAGAGAGACTCGAGCACCCAGATGTGACTGGTTGAAGTGCTTCAATTGATAGGCAATAAATGATGCATTGTAGAGACTGGATCAGTCTATATCATAATCTAATCCACTATAAAGTATATCTGCGAGGCGATATCCTGCGGAGGGGAGTGCGGCATGCAATTGAGCAGACAAAATCAGCCTTGAAACGTGTACAATAAAACAATGGTGTTTATGCCTCAGGCGTTAGTTTATAAAATACAATTTGACCTGTTTATCTGGAATTCTGATCACTCGAATTTATGGACAACTCAAGGAAATAGCAATGTCAAATGATAATGTTTACTTTACAAATAAACCATTCGCATACATTGTAGCTAGAAATTTTCGATAAATCGAACTTGTTAGTTTTCTTATTTACTTGGTTGAAGTTCTAAATAACAGGGTTCAACTGTATCTGAAACTTCCCTCAATCTGCTATTGATTACAGAGATCAAATTGGATTATTTGTAGCATTGATTTTCTATAGCTGGGTCTGCAGTTTATACTTGGCCGCCACCTGTCAATATCAAAGAGATAATATTCACTTGTCGGACAAAACTGACTAAAATAACCACGGCCCATCAAATGCCAGTGGGAACACAGTGTGGCTTCCCTCAGCAGTAACCACTTAAAGTTCCACACTTTAGACTTGGCAAGGGTTGAGATCACAGCTTTTTGAGCAGACCTTTTGCTCATTTGTCTTACATCATGCGTTTAATTGTAGATGGTCCAAATCTTTCTTAATTCAGCAAAGCACTTATTCATTATAATCAGAACAGTCTGAAATTCAACAATGCTTTGCTTCAGCAGCTGAAGCGACGCAAATATAGATTTTTTCCCCTTTTTCCATACTTAAAATCATTGCAAAAATAAACTTGAAGGTGTGAGGTCAATACCAATGAGGCTCTCACATACAACCTTACTTCTGCATGTGGAGATTTTATGCAATCCATTTTACTACTCTTATGCCGACAGCAGCCAAACACCGCTACAGTGTAATTAATAAACCTCAGGCTCAAAACATGGTCCACAAATACCAGAGATCGTTATCAGCCTTTTAACATCAGAAATTATCAGGGTAAGTATGAAATAACATTGGAAGGATTAGCGCACGGCATTCATACACCAGTGAGCGTGTGCTATGACTGGCAGCATGAGACAAGATCCAGCTGAGAACCTTCATCAATCTCACGCCTCATCAACAGATATAGAGGTGGGTGGGTCTAAAAATATACCTGGTAAAATACAAATACAGTTTTCTCCGACATGTCAAACGGCCATTATAAAGATATTTCAAAACTTTTGTGTGTCCTGCACTGTTTCGTAAACATATAATATGTTGACATTTCACATGACATTTCTATTTTTTTTTATAGATATAAAAAGACAGAATACATGACATATTTTGACCTCTCACTCCAGACTGTACAGTCACTCGCTAATATTGTCCTCTTTCAATCTTACAGACGGGCCATATAATTGAATAGATATTCATCAAGCCATCGACAAATAACTTTGAAAAATTAAGTCCATAACTTATTTTGACGTTAATTGCTGGGGAAAAAAAAACATACAGGCCCTTTCATCTTGAACTCTAACAACTACAATTAAAGGAAAACTCAAGCCCATGACTTGTTTATCTTACATTATCAACTCAAAATTTGGGATTAATCAGATTTTTAATTCAATCTCTTCGAGCTCAAGTTACATGGGTCGAACTGTAAAGTATTCATCACCTGATTTAAGTGATGTAACAAGTGAACATGCACTGAAGCGGGTTTCCCAGCGTGCTGTGCTGAGAAGTGATCCACGTTCAAGCTCCAATTAACACAGTCACTATTTATTACTGTGCAATCACAATGCCAGCAATCTGGATTTACAACTCATCAAAGAGTGTGCCACAAAAATACTAGGCTGGTTTACGGAAAAGTCTATTTGCAGTTTATGCAACGTTTACTAGACTTAATTATGCAGCATTGTTGCTATCTTGTTAGTACCGTGACTAGTTGTCAGATTCTTTAAGTTTTTATCCAATTAGATAAGTTTCACTGGATTAGAATAAATTACATCAATCTCTCATCAACAATGTATCAGAAAATACCAATGAAATTATTTGCTGGACGAATCAAAATGTTCTAAAGTGTTTTTACTATTTCATGTTACGTGATCCAGTTTTAAATTACTATCAATAGTAACAGCAGGACTTCTTATAAAGCCATTGTTCATATTCAAATTATTTCTTTTCTTCAACTAAATCAAGTTCTAGATAGGCGAGTATGTCCTTAAAATGTTGGCACATTTTATGAAGCTGTCTTTAAACACCTATCTATCGCCACACTATCTATGTCTTGTTATTCAAAGAGAACAAAATTAAATTGCATCTTTTGACAAGTTGACATGAAAAGCTGGCATTTACCAGCCATCGCTCTACCTGCTGAGGCTATGTCATTATGAGATATGGCTAAATAATTCATTAGCATTGTGTGTCAAGTCACTAATGGGCGCTGGCCGTTTTGTTTTACAAATCAAATATCTTGGGGCTTTTTAACGTTTTGTTTCATTTCATTCAACTTTTACATTCTCATCATCATCATCATGTGTTTCAAGTCTCTATTTTACCCTGAAAGGGTGTTAGACTGTCATTGATAAATAAGAAATGCACATAAGAACAACACTGGGCATTGTGAGATATGTGTGCACCTTATGCAATATGTATCTGATTGTATCATAGCCGAGATGCTTGAACAGGCATGAAATATTGACCTGATAGCTGAGTTACGGACTAATCTCAACTGATTGCATCAATTGGAAACTATATTGATTTCAAGGAGTATTATAATTGGCTAAAATGGGATAGGGGAGCATGGTGGGCTGGGTGTGTCGGGGGCCATCATTTAATATTCTTTAGGGACAATTAACGTCAACATAACCTATTTTATAAAGTATCAGTTGATACCTCAAGACGCAGTCTATGCACATTGAATTTCTTCATAGCAAATATTTGAAAAATCTAATTCTAGGTATTCTTACAACTATCCTTTCTCAGAACCTTTATTATCTGACTTTCTAGATGTTTCGCTAACAACAGCATCAATAATGCTACTGGCGACTGTGGTTTCAGTGACCATGTGATACAAGTTGGAAAAGGTTCATAGGGATTTCCTTGCCTGTGTCGCGGTTGAAGTCTGGCATGGTTCTCAGAAAGGATAAATTTTGATGTCAAAACCTAATTCTAGGTGATGATGTTTTGTCAAAATGATTGTTACCTCAAAACTAAACTTAAATTTGAGAACGAGGATTTCTACTAACTTTTGTATCCATAGATGTAACTAAACTGAAAGTAACTTGACTAAATTGGTACATAAAACGTGCATTTGTGACTCAAAAACAATCTCCCTTCTTATCATACATGTACCATAAGCCTTAAAGACCAGTCCATTTACATATATACATGCATTATAATAATGGTTTTATTATAATCTGGTTTTAAGTTTGAATTGATATTATTGTATTGTATGCGTATTACATACACTAATCAAATCCACATAAGGATATTTGCATACATTAAGATTTTCATTTTAAGTAATTCGCAGACAAAAACACAAAATTTGTTCAACGTATAACAAAAAACACATTAGTTACATCAAGCATCAAGTCAAAAATAAACAAAGCTATTCCTTTCAGAGGCCAATATAAAGGGTCAAAATTTAAGCCCTATGTCTCACTATTTTTTATAAATCATTTCAAAAGTTCCTGTCTTGAAAAAAATGCATCCTGGATGCAATACGTGTCCATCCATAAGAACTTCAAACTGTATTACTTTAGAAATGATGTTAAATTCACAAGTGTCAACCTACACAGGGCAAAAAGAGCCTAGCTGTTGCAATGTCAGTTTCAGCATATTCAAATAAACACTATTCCCTACATGTAACTGCCCGAAACAATCCCGCCCCCATCCCGCGACCCTGCGTACCTGCCAGAGACGTTTGTTGGTGCGTTCTCCACAAACAACATGACCACTTCGAGCGCTTTCTCCTGTGCGATCGCATTACTGTCCGTCACAAACTTCTTCATCAGCCCCGCAAACTTGTTGAACTCTGGCGACTTCTCTTCAGCAGTTCCCAGGAGCTTTATGGCCTCCTCATAGCCTGCCACTCGTGCCTTCCAGACCTACATGTGGTGCAGAAAGTACAAGTATGAGCTTTATCGACATATATATGCTTCATCAACTTTACGTCTACACCAGGTTATTTGAATCCTTCTTACACTATTGTGCCTGTCAACTCTTCAGGGAATATACATCACATAATTGTAACTGCAGCATCATGTTTTCAATGACCAAATGATATTCCTGACTTGACATAATTGTGTTTCAAATCTTCAACTTTAATTTTCTTTCAATGTTCTCTAAATTTTCCCTGGCGAAGTGACAGTTCCTTATTCCTGGACTTTCCCCTTCTTATATAGTTCCTCCCAATGCTTCTCAATTAAATTGTGACTATAAATACAGCTAAACAAGTCTACTCTCATCTCATTCAGTATGAAATAAACTGAAATAAATAAAAATAAACTTCACCTTGTGTTCACATTTTTGGTCTGTGGGCAACTTCATCCACTCACTTTCATCCCCCATTTTGGCGTATGTTTATGTCATACCTACAAAATAAAAAGTCAATGATATCTCCAATGAACTCTCTCCAGGGATGCGTGACGATTGTGACATCATGCAAACATGAGGTAAACTCTTGAATGTCAGAGGGATATTAGATTACTGTCGTTTATACTGTCCATCAGGGTAACCTGCAAAGTGTCTACATATCATGACACGGATAGTTCCAGTAATACAGTATGTGTCACTATAGATGCTTAATATTGCGCCAGCAACTCAAAACACGCAGTGATACACAATGGACAAGTTGCTAAAAAGTTTGACTCGTCCTACTCAACGTTTACCTCGTCAATACGAGCAGGCGAGGGACTAATCTTCACTCTGGATATCATTTTATACAACTGCCGATAAGTTTAGGGCCGTGCCACAAAAAATATAAGGCACACTGTATGACATGGCATGGGAACCGGTGTTCATTACATAGAAATGCAGACGTTTGATTACATGAGAGGCAGAGGGTAAAAGATGAAGTAAGAATAAACGTTACATGTTGTGGGTGACTTTTAAGGACATAAATATGATGACAAAGTAGAAACAATGTGTCAAAACAAATTTGACATGTACGTCAAATGTTCATTTTAGAATTTTACGACAGGAAATAACAGATATTTAGACTGATTTTCTTATGAATCAATGCATATATGGTGTCTGTTTAAATACAATTGTAAGTATGATAGCATATACATACACTCTTGTAATATATAGCCTCTAGTTAAACATTAATCCTAATAAATTGACACAAATTTCTTCATTCAGTTAAATTTTTTTGAACCAATTGTGGTCACATGACCTGCAATACTTCCGGTACACTCACCTGCTGCCCCCATGTGGCCAAATGGCAAACTATATGTACAGGGTTTCAATAAAATATCACTGTACGACAATCAAAATGGGAAACGCTAAAACTAAACGTTTATTTTTACCAGATAAAAGTAAGTATACTGGGAATATCTTTTCTTATCACAGGGGGTGGTGGTGAGGGGCCTACAGCCAGGGGCCCCCAACATTTAAGGGCCCCCCAGATTTTGACATGAAATCTTTGTGTGTAATTTTGTGACGCAAAAGATATTTAATAAGGGGCTGATCATTTTGAGGGGGTGACACAAAGGTACTAGGTTCCATTGACTATTTTTTACCCCTATGTTCCATGCTCCACTATCTTTTTGCCCCTATGTTCCATGTTCCACTATAATTTCTCATGTTTCATGTTCCACTATGAAAATGATCCTAAGAAAACAATTTTGAACAATTTTATCAGGAATTCTTTATTATATGTGGACCCGAATCCAATATTTTCTATGGAAGTCCTAATATTTAACCAAATCAAATAATCTGCAGTCCTGATAAAGGCAAGATATAGGGTCATAACTTCTAAATAGGAAAAGAAGAAAAACCAAGCAGATTAAAAATATATGACCCCTGGGGTCCGAACGGACTGATAATGTACTGATTAGTGTTAATTCTTTGATGCATAAATGAACATTTGTGTGGCTATGTGCAAGTATAGAGAACTATTTTCTAACCGTTTTGGCATTTGAAATTTTTATCTGATGTCATAGTACTTGTTAGGTACCATAGAGATAACCAGAAGCCAGAAGCCTCTACCTCTATACTACCAGCATCACTTTCAGCAATGATCGATGCTTCTTGTATTGATGACACTGTAGTGATTTATTTTATCATAACCAAGGGCGTAAGACACTTTTTGTAAGGAGGGGTTCACATTTGCGAGGGAGCATATAGCGACTGCGAAGGGGGGGGGGGGGGGTAGGATACAGGAGGTTATACGAGGAGATAGCTTTCAGCCTATGTAGAGCTCATGGAACGAAACAAAAACACAGATTTTGCTTCATTTGAAGTGACACATTTGCTCTTTGTAAATCACTGTTCAGTTCCATGTTATGGGTATGTATAATGAAATCTTTCAACAATTTTACCATATCCATTTATGGGGCCACCCGAGGTAGTAAGTGAGGGAAGGGTAAAGAAGCGCTAACAATGGTGATAAATGTGCTATGGTAGGGGGTCTGCGGGTATGATCCCCCAGGGAAATTTAGAAATTTTGTGTGCTCACATGTGCAATCTGAGCCATTTTCTGCATCAATTTTTACTATATTCTACCACCCAGCCCAGATCCTTTGTGCAAAGCCATTATAAATATGGATGCTCTGAAATTGTCCTATTGAAGCTATGGAGTAGGGGGTGCAACTGTCTACGAGCATTTACTGAGCGTTCACACTCAGCACCGTAGTGTATATGTGCCAATTTGGGCAGTGTAAAAATGTCGAGGAAAAGGTAAATGTTGCAAACTTTTATTTTAGATGTTTTAGTCAGGTAGATATAAATGTAAATGTAATGATAAAGATGAGTCTGAGATCCTTGAACGAGTTCATCGTGTTGGAATACATATATATACATTATTTAGTTCATCTTTTCACATCTTTTCAGTCGTGCTGAGTGACCTTGACATGCGCAGAGATGTTTTGAAAATGGTAACAGGAGTTGCCGAAACTGTCAACGGTAAATTGTGTTTGTGTTGTGAAAAGATAAACTAAATAATGTATGAGTCAGAGATATTAGCTAAAATCGAATATTAGCTAAAACAACTAAATTTAAACTGTATTGCGTATTTTTGGAAAGAACTGAAAAGTTAGCTGTGTCATGCATGTTTCATCCTAAAGTTTTTTAGTTTTTCATCGTTTTTTTAATAAAAAAATATTAATGTGGTGGTTCATTTTTATGATCCAAGTCTTGTATCACTTTACATTTTACACAAGGTCATTGGCACACTTACGCCAATTACTCACACAATCACTCACTTACTCTGTCAACTCAATGGCCTGTATCTAACGTGAAGGTGCCACAGAGCTGTGCGCAAATATTTAGGTATGAGTTTGCTCAACACCCACAAAGAGAGCCGACTAGCAATGAACCCACGACTTTCTGGTCATGAGTCTATTCACTCATGATCAGCCAAAGAAGCACATTAGGTAGATGCTGTAGAAACCAAACATTGGCTGGAGGATTGCCATGATTATGAAGTGTATGATATCATATTAACCGACACTGCAATACAATGTGGTCCTTAAAACATCGTAAAATTGCGACAAAAGTGCGGAAAAAATTGAGGGAATTGTCATGTTCCATGTTCTGCTCTGACTTCCTATGTTCCATGTTCCACTATTTTTTTACCCCTATGTTCCATGTTCCACTATTTTTTTTACCCCATGTTCCATGTTCCACTATCCTGTATCACCCCCCTCAATATTAGACCCCAAATATGCCACTTACGCTTGGGTGTGGGACAAAAATTGACGAGGTCTTAGTTGTCCAACAATGTCCATCACAGATCAAACCAACTACTCGTGATTTCTCACGGCTTGCGTATTGGATCACGGACCTCCAATGTATGATCTGTGTGTGATGAATATATATACTCTTCAATCTACTATTTCTTAATTCTGCTTCCGTTTAGCATAATTTGGTGTGTAACTTAAGTACCTTAAGGAAATGATGAGTATAAATTATGGATTTATAATTATGTGTAAGAGTAGTTAATGATCAAATTGTTAGAGAGCTCAATATGATGTTAATGATGTTTGAAATAGAAAATTTGCTTTTTAATATTTAGTCCATGAAGCGCTCATGTAGAACAAACACAATGCACTCGTAGTTCTGCTGCTTGGGAACTGAGGAGTTGTTGAGATTTCCATTCCGTTCAATAATATTTTATTATAATGACGTATGACAATTACAATAGAGAAACAGGTATAAATAAGCAAATAACAATGTCACCCAGCCAACTTTGCTTACAAGTCGGTGTAATACAAAATGAATGAAATAAGACATTAAGTAGCACTCAGCACACTTAGATCTATGTACAATTTTTTAAATATATATCCTGTCTGAAATTATCATATTTATTACATATACATAAGAAGTGAAACTCGTCTTC